>CM059802.1:8486875-8914375 GCA_030435695.1 Brachymystax lenok tsinlingensis | reverse complement strand
GTTCACATGAACAAACTACTAATGCTCACACACACACAGACTGAAGTTCACATGAACAAACTACTAATGCTCACACACACACAGACTGAAGTTCACATGAACAAACTACTAATGCTCACACACACACACACACACACACACACACACACACACACACACACACACACACACACACACACACACACACACACACACACACACACACACACACACACACACACACACACACTGAAGTTCACATGAACAAACTACTAATGCTCACACACACACACACTGAAGTTCACATGAACAAACTACTAATGCTCACACACACACACACACTGAAGTTCACAAGAACAAACTACTAATGCTCACACACACACACACTGAAGTTCACATGAACAAACTACTAATGCTCACACACACACACACACACACTGAAGTTCACATGAACAAACTACTAATGCTCACACACACACAGACCCCCATCCGTTTGAATTAAACACACACATTTCTCCAGCTTGTTATGGACATGAGTAGTCCCTTCCTACAGGTTGTGGAGTAGGGTTACTAGAGAGCCCTAGAATACTCCCACTTCATCATGTGGAGTAGGGTTACTGAAGAACCCTAGAATACTCACACTTCATCATGTGGAGTAGGGTTACTAAAGAACCCTAGAATACTCCCACTTCATCATGTGGAGTAGGGTTACTAGAGAACCCTAGAATACTCACACTTCATCATGTGGAGTAGGGTTACTAGAGAACCCTAGAATACTCCCACTTCATCATGTGGAGTAGGGTTACTAGAGAACCCTAGAATACTCACACTTCATCATGTGGAGTAGGGTTACTGAAGAACCCTAGAATACTCACACTTAATTCTATTAATATCTTTCGTAATTTCCCTACCTTGTATTATCCTTAGTGTCTCGAGGGCCACCGACTCCGTCTCCTATTCATACGGCACAGTATCCACCTATTTCATCAAGAGACCGCTCCATCTATAAGTGATTACTTCAAGGACCTCTTTCTCCACGTTGATATCCATATAGAAGCTACTAGAAGGAATCAAGCTACCTTAGTCCAAGCTTAGTCAGCCCCTATGGTCCCAAATCCATACTAGCATACCACTTGCATCGAATCAAAAGTTTTGTGGTGTGTCAGTATGGATATTGGAACATAGTTCAGGTGATGGAATATATGGACAGGCAGCTATAGATCTACTTCTGTTCTATTACGTCAATTTCTATAATGGCCATCTCCTCTTCCTGGTTCTGAAGAGGAGATGGCTGTGGATCATCTCAAGACCCCCCCCGATCCCCGCGACGGGGCAGCACATGATCCCTTCGGTAGACGGCGGGGAGAGAGAAGGAGAGAGAGCGGGTCGAAAGGACAAAGCAGCAAAGCGGCTTTGTGTGAGAGCGAGGTTAAGATTGTAATTGGTGGTCTGTCCTCATCCCTGGTAGTGTCAGGCTCCAGGGAAGGGCTTTAGCAGGCATAATGACTCCTTAATGATGGGGGGATTGTGACGTCTCATCACCAGCCTGACTAAATACCCCTCCCTCTATGGTGGCAGGCGGCGCAAGGATTCATCACGCCTGGGCCTTAGTGGAGCACACTGACAGACACTCAGGCAGACAGACAGACAGACAGACAAACACTCAGGCAGACAGACACTCAGGCAGACAGGCAGACAGACAGACAGACAAACACTCAGGCAGACAGACAAACACTCAGGCAGGCAGACAGACATACATACAGACAGACAAACACTCAGGCAGACAGACAGACATACATACAGACAGACAAACACTCAGGCAGACAGACACTCAGGCAGACAGGCAGACAGACAGACAGACAAACACTCAGGCAGACAGACAAACACTCAGGCAGGCAGACAAACACTCAGGCAGACAGACAGACATACATACAGACAGACAAACACTCAGACAGACAGGCAGGCAGGCAGACAGACACTCAGGCAGACAGACAGACAGACAGACACTCAGGCAGACAGACAAACACTCAGGCAGGCAGACAAACACTCAGGCAGACAGACAGACATACATACAGACAGACAGACAGACAGACAGACACTCAGGCAGACAGACAAACACTCAGGCAGGCAGACAAACACTCAGGCAGACAGACAGGCAGGCAGGCAGACTGACAGGCAGACTAACAGACAGATAGACAGGCAGAGTGACACAAACACACAGAGAAAGGGGCTGGCTGCTCAGCTGTTGTGAATGCAGCTCTGTGTAATAATTTGAATCAGTTGAAACTAGATTAGCACCAGACAGACACAATGTATGGGGATAGTCCTGTGGCTGGGCTCAACTACTTGACAAATGCCATCCTCCTTCCTGCCATCCAATGGCGATCACTGATCTAATGTGATAACTTCAAGGTAGAACGCCTAGCTTTAAACCTATTCCAATTCTGTCAGATCAGTGAAAGAGGGTTAAGGAGGAATGTCTGTTTCAAGAGACGGGGCTTAACGTTATCTCTGTGACTGCAGGGAACCCGTGGTGTGCTTTGTTCGGGGTGTCTATAGAAGTGCAGTTGGGAACAGTTGGGAGTTTGTTTTATGTGCTCAGATCTGTGATTTATTGGTATGTGATGAGGCTTGTCTCCACAATTTAACCCCACACTGCAGCTCTCTGAAGTGTGGGAGTGGGTGTTGTTTTTCTTTGTGTGAAAAAGTGTGGACTTTGTGTGTTTGTGTAATTTGACATGAGTGTGTAAACATGCTTGTGTGAGTGTGTGTGTAGCAGTGTGAGCTTGCACAGTGCTCTCTGGTGATTGTGTATGGTAGGTTAAGGTGTCACATGTCGAGGCATGTGCAGCAGTAGTCTTGGCTAGGGCACTGCCTGCTGGTGTTCCAATGCCCCGTAAGTAATACTTGGAAATCAAACTGGCGGTTTGTGTGTCGTCTGCGCCAGCTAGCTCCAGCTTGCCATGCCCACACACACACCCCTCGCTGCTATTAATGTATTTACCCAGCCATGCGGCTTAACCCTTTCACAGACTACCTAAACCTGGGGGGCGTGCCCCCCACACTCCGTCTCTTCGCCTCGTTACTCACAATCCACGTCTGCTCCTGTGAAAATGGCCGTAGTTTTGCACAGATGCTTGAAAAACTAAAATCGCCCTCAGTGGATTCCTCTATCCACCTCCAGCTCTCTCTCTCCTCGTCTCAGCCGTTCCCTAACCAGAGCCAACCTTTACGAGGCTGTAAACGCTCTCAGAGTATTCTGTATCAAGTGGAAGCTGTCGGACTCCGAAGAAACTATCTGGACTGTAAAGTCCCGATGTAACCAACGGCAATGAACCCCCATCTAAAATGGCTGACATGTCTTTGAGGAAAGTTGTGGTTTCTCTAGTAGGCTAGATATTAGCTTAGCATCCAAGTACAATGAGCAGACCGGTGATATTTATTTTATTATTTAACCTTAACTAGGCAAGTCTTATTTTACAATGACAGCCTACCCCGGCCAAACCTTCCCCTAACCCGGACAACGCTGGGCCAATTATGCGCAGCCCTATGGAACTCCCGACTCACGGCCGGTTGTGATACAGCCCGGGATACAGCCTGAAACCGGGTCTGTAGTGACGCCTCTAGCAGACCGCTGCGCCACTCAGGATCCCTGTATGACGACAGGGTCACATGTTGTTTGAAGATGGATTAGAGGTGTTGTGCTATTTGATGGTTATTCACTGTTATCATTAAGACCGGGAGTACTGTTATACTCCATCCATGGCAAGGAAGGAGGAGATGTGCACACACACACACACACACACACACACACACACACACACACACACACACACACACACACACACACACACACACACACACACACACACACACACACACACACACACACACACACACACACACACACACACATAGAGGCAGATGGATAAAACTGTCCATTAGTGGGTGGGCAGGGATTAGAACTTTTAGAACATAGTCAATGGAGTTATCTCGCTTTTAGATGGCTATGAACCATTTGTTGTCTTGGATAGTAAGGCAGACATAGGATTATTTTCCAGAACTGTGTGACCATTTGAAAATAGCTGCTCTGCTCTAGGCCCATCTTCCTTGGCCAGGGGCCAATGAAGTCAAAAGCAACAACGTTCTTTGTCCAAATATTTAGTTGTAATATTTGAGTCTTCCAATACTTTTCTTACTCGGCCACTACCCACTGGTGCAGAAACACATAAGGTGACATAGGTGACTTTAAAGGTTTCACAAAGGCTACATAATGCTACATAAGGCTACATAAGTCAGACATCATTTCATGCTTCTTAGCAAGGTATGTTCATAAGCCAGTTATGAGTTGTAGGGTTACATAACACGTCATCCATTGTGTGGTGTTAGCATTTGGCTAGAAATTGATCCCTCAACAAACAGCTAGCAAGCTTCAGCTAGCGGACAGACCGTCTCATGTTTTTCCTTGACACGGGGGGATGGAGGATGGAAAAGTCCAGCTGTATTTGCTTACCACGGCACTGGACCCTTCCTCCAGTGCGGGCCGATCCCTCTCTGGCTTAGGGGAACCGGTCTCGCACCATTCCCACGGAAACAGTTGCCAAAGCAAATTTAGCCAGAGGAAATGGAGTCTCTCTCTCTCTCTCTCTCTCTCTCTCTCTCTCTCTCTCTCTCTCTCTCTCTCTCTCTCTCTCTCTCTCTCTCTCTCTCCAGGTTTAGACTAGTCTGAAGTGCTGGCGCTGCGCCAGGCCTGTGTGTGTCAGAGAGTATATGTTAATTTCAATCTGCTAGGCCTTCAGACAGGAAGGGAGGCCTGTGGAACAAGGAGAGTCATTAGCTGTTCTCTCTCTCTCTCTCTCTCTCTCTCTCTCTCTCTCTCTCTCTCTCTCTCTCTCTCTCTCTCTCTCTCTCAATCTCTCTCTCTCTCTCTGTCTCTCTCTCACTTCTCTCTCATGCACACAGCATATATTTGTGTATAAGAGAGAGTTGCTGAAGTTTGCTTAAATTGGATTCCTAGCCATGCAGTGGTTATCTTGCCTCTTTGGCTTTAACTTCAGACTTTCCCTCCCCTTTCGCTCCCTCTCTCTCCATCTCTGATGTGGCTAGGGTGTGTGAGCCTGCTGTCCCTTTGGGACCCAGGCCTAATGTAGCCGCGGCTGGCTAGCCTGCTCTCCCAATGTTGTGCTGTCCCTAGCCTCTAACCTAGTCTAGCATAGTTTAACCACATAGGAGGGTCTGTTATGTCTGGCTCTATGGACTCTTCCTGGAAGTGGAAAACTCAACCAAGGAGGAACAACACCAGACCACATTCTGTTCTGGGAAACCCCAAGTGTATCAGTCGTATCAGAATCAAAGATAACCATTTTCTGTCATTTGTAGTTTCTCAAAGATATCACCTTGAGAGATCGCTGCCAGGAGCAGTGTCTTGTCTATGGACTAGCATGAGGGATGGATAGAACTAGTGATGCACCAATATTACATTTTTGGCAACAGGGTTAATTTGCTGACTAGCTAAGTTCAATTTCAATAGTTGAACAACGAGTGGCAACCTAGCTAATACTTGCAAGGATTCCTAAATCATTGCTAAGAATAATGAAAATGAATGCAGTTTCTACTGGTCATTGTTTTCAGGCTGTTTGTATTGGTGCTAGCTAGGTACCCCAGAAGTTGCGGTCGAACAATTTATGCTTTATTACCAACGCGGTATTGTAAACACATCGTTCGTGGCCGATGTTTGCTTGTTTGCAGACTTTTTTGTACAGTGTTGGCAGTGCTATCTTTTTTGACACGCAAAGACCCAAACGGTGTCATGAAGCTAATAGCAGTGATGCCATTACTGTGTAACTCCGGTAGGGCAACATCTGAAAAATAGAGCACTTGGTAGTGTGTACCGGCGCTCGACCAGTTGGCGAAAGCCAACATCACCCACGGCAGAGAACAGTTGATTGTCAAGGGCAATGAATTCTATTATCTTGGCTTTAATGGATTTTGGCTTTGAGTTGTCTCGCTGAAATTGTCTTAGTCTTTCAAAATGACTGCTGGACTTGTTGACTGCTCGATCCACACAGCAGACATTGTGTGGGCTAGGTTAGGAATGCTGTGTTGCACATATAGCGCAAAATTTGACGTGCCGTCATTACGTCATGTACCTACGTTATATAGGTATGCACGTCAGCTTTGACATCGGTTTTGCACATCGGCGTTAAACCAGACATTCCGATATGTTCACCGATATATCGTGCATCCCTAGATAGAACCGTTGGAGGTTGAAGTTGGAGGTGGTTTAGTCTATGGACTAGCATGAGGGATGGATAAAACCGTTGGAGGTGGTTTAGTCTATGGACTAGCATGAGGGATGGATAAAACCGTTGGAGGTGGTTTAGTCTATGGACTAGCATGAGGGATGGATAAAACCGTTGGAGGTGGTTTAGTCTATGGACTAGCATGAGGGATGGATAAAACCGTTGGAGGTGGTTTAGTCTATGGACTAGCATGAGGGATGGATAAAACCGTTGGAGGTGGTTTAGTCTATGGACTAGCATGAGGGATGGATAAAACCGTTGGAGGTGGTTTAGTCTATGGACTAGCATGAGGGATGGATAAAACCGTTGGAGGTGGTTTAGTTTAGTTGTGGAGTAGGGCTGGTTTTGTTCTCGTAGTAGGGAGACATGTACAGACAGGTACCTAATGGCGTTGATAGATGATAGTGAAGGTGTGTGTGTGTGTGTGTGTGTGTGTGTGTGTGTGTGTGTGTGTGTGTGTGTGTGTGTGTGTGTGTACAGACAGGTACCTAATGGCGTTGATAGATGACAGTGTTTGTGTGAAGGTGGTACAGACAGGTACCTAATGACATTGATAGATGATAGTGAAGGGGTGTGTGTGTGTGTGTGTGTGTGTGTGTGTGTGTGTGTGTGTGTGTGTGTGTGTGTGTGTGTGTGTACAGACAGGTACCTAATGGCGTTGATAGATGACAGTGTTTGTGTGAAGGTGGTACAGACAGGTACCTAATGGCGTTGATAGATGATAGTGAAGGGGTGTGTGTGTGTGTGTGTGTGTGTGTGTGTGTGTGTGTGTGTGTGTGTACAGACAGGTACCTAATGGCGTTGATAGATGACAGTGTTTGTGTGAAGGTGGTACAGACAGGTACCTAATGACGTTGATAGATGACAGTGTTTGTGTGAAGGTGGTACAGACAGGTACCTAATGGCGTTGATAGATGACAGTGTTTGTGTGAAGGTGGTACAGACAGGTATCTAATGGCGTTGATAGATGATAGTGTTTGTGTGAAGGTGGTACAGACAGGTGGTACTCTCTGCCTCTCTCTCTCTAAAAAGCAGTGTGCTACCTAATAGCCTGAACATCTGCCTCTCTTCTCACTCCTGGCTGCTACTACCACACACACACACACACACACACACACACACACACACACACACACACACACACACACACACACACACACACACACACACACACACACAAACGGCAGGTAAGTGTCAGTAACCCCTGACTGTTTTAGAACAGGGATGTTGGATGAAAACGTAATACACACTCTATACAGCACAGCAGCCAAACTGGGACTAAACATACACACTTAACTGCTGAGCACAGAGACAGAGTTCCTCAGTATACAGTATAAAAGTGAATACTAAATTAGGTACTTTCAAGTTTAGTCAGAAAAGCGAAGCAAAGTAGAATCTCCAAAATGCACATATCCCATCTATACCGTACTTAGATATTTCAATAATTATAGTATAGAGTAGACAAATAAGAGGAATTGTAACTAGTCTTCAGTGTTGATATTGTGTTGGAGTAACTGCTGAGTACAGAGGCCAATTTGTTGTCTGAGAATACATAGCCAAAGGGACTGCGATGGGATGAACTGGTTGCCAAAACTGTGAGAGAAACGTGTCGTCTGACACTTGTTTGTTTGCCAGCAGATGTAGACTTTAGGTTTAGAAGTCTTTAGAAGTCTCTCTCTGCATGTATTTTTACGAGCTAGCAGCGAGCACTAGGCTAGGCAACTAGGCTAGCTTCCCTGAAGGCCCTCCCTTCCTGCAGTCACAGTCTAGTCCCTCCATCAAGGAGACCTTCCTTACTGCAGTCAAAGTGTAGCCCCTCCATCAAGGAGACATCTTTTCCTGCAGTCACAGTCTAGCCCCTCCATCAAGGAGATCTCCCTTCCTGCAGTCACAGTGTAGTCCCTCCATCAAGGAGATCTCCCTTCCTGCAGTCACAGTGTTGTCCCTCCATCAAGGAGATCTCCCTTCCTGCAGTCACAGTGTAGTCCCTCCATCAAGGAGATCTCCCTTCCTGCAGTCACAGTGTAGTCCCTCCATCAAGGAGATCTACCCTTCCTGCAGTCACAGTGTAGTCCCTCCATCAAGGAGATCTCCTTCCTGCAGTCACAGTGTAGTCCCTCCATCAAGGAGATCTCCCTTCCTGCAGTCACAGTGTAGTCCCTCCATCAAGGAGATCTTCCTTCCTGCAGTCACAGTGTAGTCCCTCCATCAAGAAGATCTCCCTTCCTGCAGTCACAGTGTAGTCCCTCCATCAAGGAGACCTCCCTTTTTGCAGTCACAGTGTAGTCCCTCCATCATGGAGACCAAAGACAGGTCCCAGGCAGGGTGTGGCTCACTAGCTAGAGGCAGAAAGAGATAAAACAGGTTGCTTGCTCTTTCATCTCTCCTTAGTCTGAGAGGATGTTAGCTTTGCGCTAGCTAACACAACCTGTTTGGTGCCACCCACACATAACCTAGTGCCACGGACCATTCTTCAATCTCTGACACAACCATGACACTTTTGACACGGTGTCACACTTAGGCCACAAACTCAATGTCAAAGTGAGGTCGTCAGGCTAAACAGGAAATTAGGTCATTATTGTGGTCAATGTCATGGTCAGAGTAAAGTCAAAGTCACCATTATTAGTCAGTTGTACAACCGAATGCCTTCAACCGAAATGTGTCTTCCGCATTTAACCCAACCCCTCTGAATCAGAGAGGTGCGGGGGGCTGCCTTTTTAATCGACATCCACGTCTTCGGCGCCCGGGGAACAGTGGGTTAACTGCCTTGTTCAGGGGCAGAACGACAGATTTTTACCTTGTCAGCTCGGGGATTTGAACTTGCAGCCCTCCGGTTACAAGTCCAACGCTCTAACCACTAGGCTACCTGCCGCCAGACAACCTACCTGCCTACCTGCCGCCAGAGTATGCCTAGACAAGCCAGATGTAGTTGAACCACATCGGCAGAGAATGGCAGCCATTTTGTTTTGTTTTGAGCGTGAGATTGGGTTCATGTGAGATTGGGTTCATGTGAGATTGGGTTCATGTGAGATTGGGTTCATGTGAGATTGGGTTCATGTGAGATTGGGTTCATGTACTATTGGCAGTTCACCCCCGAGAGTTTGTTTGTACCTCCCGTGTTCAGTCTGGCTTCGTGTTGCTTGTTTGCTTTTGTTGAATGGAATTCTGCTTGTTTGGAGAGGACATCCTGAAATCTGTGTCACAGGAAATGGAGTGTTGGAGAGAGACCGAAGAACAGACAGAGGGAGGGAGGGAGGGAGACAGAAGAACAGACAGAGGGGGGAGGGAGGGAGGGAGACAGAAGAACAGACAGAGGGGGGAGGGAGGGAGGGAGAGAGACTGAGGGAGAGAGCAATATAAATTACAGATTGTGTTTTGGGAGTGCGAGTTCTACCTCTTGAGAAAACAGACCATCTATCTAATGTACCACAAAGATGGGGCTTTTTTGGCTAGGATTTTCGTTCAATCCTTTTTTTAATGTTCGTTTTAGATCCAACAATACAGTCTTAGTTCTCCCCTCGAAATTGCCTGAGGAAGTTTCAGTTTAGTCAAACACATTTTTTCTGTCTCAGTTTTCAGAAGAAAGCAATCTTTCTTTAACTTTTTTTTCTTACTTACTAAGAATTTGACACGTAATAATACCCATTTTATTTGAAGCCCTAGTACAATACACAGAATCTCTCAATGAACTGTCTCCCTATTGGCTCAGTAGCAGCCAAAACATTGCAATGAACTTCCCCCTAATTGGTTGTTTCGTAACCTGCACTGTAAAAAGTAACTGCCTAACTCATTAAAGAAATTGAGTAGTGTCTACTCAAACATCTCCAACGGTCAGTGGTACTAACTCAAATGTCAATAAGATTTCTTATCACTTATGTTTTTGAGTACTGTTAACAAATCTTAGGTTACTGAGTAAATATAACTACATTTATTTTGTTCTGCTTAAATTATTGAATTTTTACAAGTTATGATTACTTTGACTTTGACTTTGACTTTTTTACTTAATATTTTAAAGTCAATCTAACATTTATTAAATAAGTTGTTCTTACTTGAGTCTATTATGTTTTACGTCTGTACTTAAAATAATAAATTAGTAGTCAGACACGTTGATATTTGAGTAAAAAACACGTGATTTATCTGTGTTGTGCTGATATAGAATTATTCTGTTTTTGCAAGTTATAAATACTTAATAGTGCCACATGGCTCTGTTTTTAGAGGATTTTAAAAAAACTTTATGATACTTTTACACAATGTTCTATGCATGTTTTAAGAAAGAAAAGTATGTTTCTAAAATTGTTTGTTGTGGTATGAGGTGTAATTGATCATGATCAACGGATATCAAAACCGTTGGGCAAATTGATGTTCAATAATGACACAAGCCATTCACACCATAAACAAGGCCATGGTGCATCACTCTTACGCTTTAACAGGCAGATCAACCAGGCGTTTCAGCTGATTTTGACAACCAATTTTAAATGAAATTAAACATCAGAATTTTGTTTGGCATATTCTGTCATCTCAACCAATGCCATTTGGTAAAATGATCATGTGGTTTTCATTATCGGACTCCCATATTCTTTTAGACATCCATTCAAAGATGGTTGAAAACCAGGAAGTGAGAGTACCACAAATGTTTTGTACTAATTGTGTATAAAATGCAACATACAGTTGAAGTCGTAAGTTTACGTACACCTTAGCCAAATACATTTAAACTCAGTTTTTCACAATTCCTGACATTTAATCCTAGTAAAAATTCCCTGTATTAGGTCAGTTAGGACCACCACTTTATTTTAAGAATGTGAAATGTCAGAGTAATAGTAGAGAGATTGATTTATTTCCTCCTGCAGCAAAGCACCCCCACAACATGATGCTGCCACCCCCGTGCTTCACGGGGGTTGCATGAGGGATGGTGTGGTGTTGGGATGGTGTTCTTCGGCTTGCAAGCCTCCCCCTTTTTCCTCCAAACATAACGGTGGTCATTATGGCCAAACAGTTCTATTTTTGTTTCATCAGACCAGAGGACATTTCTCCAAAAAGTACGATCTTTGTCCCCATGTGCAGTTGCAGTTGCTTTTTTATGGTGGTTTTGGAGTAGTGGCTTCTTCCTTGCTGAGCGCCTTTCAGGTTATGTCGATATAGGACTCGTTTTACTGTGGATATATATACTTTTGTACCTGTTTCCTCCAGCATCTTCACAAGGTCCTTTGCTGTTGTTCTGGGATTGATTTGCACAGGTACACCTCCAATTGACTCAAATCGTGTCAGAAGCTTCTAAAGCCATGACATAATTTTCTGGAATTTTCCAAGCTGTTTTAAAGGCACAGTCAACTTAGTGTATGTAAACTTCTGACCCACTGGAATTGTGATACAGTGAATTATAAGTGAAATAATCTGTCTGTAAACGATTGTTGGAAAAATGACTTGTGTCATGCACAAAGTAGATGTCCTAACCGACTTGCCAAAACTATAGTTTGTTAACAAGACATTTGTGGACTGGTTGACAAACTAGTGACTCGAACCTAAGTGGATGTAAACTTCCGATTTCAACTGTAACTAAAGAATTATAACATTACTAATATGTTGTTGTTTTGCAATTATAAGAACTCTTATAAAAATAATCTTTACCAGGCGGATGAGTTGCCCATTATAGGAATGCTATTAAGTCAAGGATAGTGATAATGGACAATAGAGAAATATTATGGTTCAAATACAAAAAGGCTTTCAAATCCATATCATTATTTACCTGTTATCTTAAATATGTTTCACAATATCATTCAGTATATGTCATGTTACTAGTATTCTAAGCATATAAACTGTAAAAGCATAAATTTACATGCATTTTATATACATATTTTGAATGCATGTTTCATTCTATTAATATTTGATATCTGCCTGTGTAGCCTTTGGTTCCTCATCTGCTACTAGCGTTAGCCTCAGCGCTAGCTAGCCATATCATGACTGTTATCTTAGCTATGCTAACCATATGGTGAAAGTTACGTTAGCTAGCAGTGGCACCGGTGGCTACTGTGCTAGCCGGTCGATACATTGGTGATTGTTAGCAGACAGAGAAACTTAAAAGAGTTTCACACAGGGCACAGAGAGGCCTTGACTGAACGTGACTGGCAGAGTGTGGCGTGCCCTACCCACACTGGCAGAATGTGGCGTTCCCTACCCACACTGGCAGAATGTGGCGTGCCCTACCCACACTGGCAGAATGTGTCGTGCCCTACACACACTGGCAGACACAGGCGGGGGACCCCTGGCAGCTGAACATACCCTGCTGCCTACTCTCTATCTTCTCCCTCTCTATTTTCTCCTTCCCTCCATCCCTCATAAAGAAGCTTTGTCACTCTCTCAACCCTGGGTTATTCCTAGGCAGATACTAGGACACCACTGAGGTGTAAAATTCCAAAAGCGGTATTTTCTGTGCGCTGCAGCGCTCGTCTGGGCATGTATCTCACCCAGCTCGGCTAATCGAAGGCCTTATCTTCGAGGTGTGACATCCTGTCTATGCTGTGTAATCCACACCGAATCATAAAGACAAGCCTCTCTCTCTCTCTCTCTCTCTCTCTCTCTCTCTCTCTCTCTCTCTCTCTCTCTCTCTCTCTCTCTCTCTCTCTCACTCACTCACTCACTCACTCACTCACTCACTCACTCACTCACTCACTCACTCACTTACTCACTCTCTCACTACACTACATGGCCAAAAATATGTGGACACATGCTCATTGAATATCTCATTACAAAATCATGGGCATTAATATGGAGTTGGTGTCCCCTTTGCTGCTATAACAGCCTCCACTCTTTCCACTAAATGTTTGAACATTGCTGCAAGTACTTGTTTCCATTCCGCCACAAGAGCATTAGTGATGTCGGTCCAATTCACCCCAAAGTCTTTTGATGGGGTTGAGGTCAGGGCTCTGTGCAGACGAGTCAAGTTCTTCCACACTGATCTCGATAAACCATTTATGTATGGACCTCGCTTTGTGCACGGGGGCATTGTCATGCTGAAAGGCCTTCTCCAAAGTGTTGCCACATAGTTGGAACCACAGAATTGTCTAGAATGTCATTGTATGCTGTAGCGTTAAGCTTTCCCTTCACTGGAACTAAGGGGCCTACCAGACCATTATTCCTCCTCCACCAAACTTTACAGTTGGCAGTATGCATTGGGGCAGGTAGTGTTCTCCTGGCATCTGCCAAACCCAGATTGGTCCGTCGGACTGACAGATGGTGAAACGTGATTTATCACTCCAGAGAACGCGTTTCCACTGCTCCAGAGTCCATTGGCGGCAAGCTTTACACCACTCCAGCACACACTTGGCATAGTGCATGGTGATCTTAGGCTTGTGTGCGGCTGCTCGGCCATGGAAACCTATTTCATGAATCTCCCAACGAACAGTTATTGTGCTGACGTTGCTTCCAGAGGCAGTTTGGAACTCAGTAGGGAGTGTTGCAACCGAGGACAGACGATTTTTACATGCTTCAGCACTCGGCGGTCCCGTTCTGTGTGCTTGTGTAGCCTACCACTTCGCGGCTGAGCCGTTTTGCTCCTAGACGTTTCCACTTCACAATAACAGCACTTACAGTTGGCCGGGGAAGCTCTAACAGGGCAGAAATTTTACAAACTGACTTGTTGGAAAGGTGGCATCCTATGACGGTGCCACGTTGAAAGTCACTGAGCTCTTCAATAAGGCCGTTCTACTGCCAATGTTTGTCTATGGAGATTGCATGGCTGTGTGTTCGATTTTATAGACCTGACAGCAATGGGTGTGGCTGAAATAGGCGAATCTACTAATTTGAAGGGGTGTCCACATACTCTTGTATATATAGTGTAGCTCTCTCTCTCGCTCTCCATCACTCTCCCTGTCCATCTCTCTATACATCTCTCTCCCTGTCCATCTCTCTCCCTATCCTTCTCTCTCTGTCCATCTCTCTCTGTCCATCTCTCTCTCCCTGTCCATCTCTCTCTCTATCCATCTCTCCCTGTCCATCTCTCTCTCTATCCATCTCTCCCTGTCCATCTCTCTCTCTATCCATCTCTCCCTGTCCATCTCTCTCTCTATCCATCTCTCCCTGTCCATCTCTTTCGGTCAATCTCTTTCTGTCCATCTCTCTCTGTGCATCACTCTCTGTTCATCTCTCTCCCTGTCCATCTCTCTCTGTCATCTCTCTCCCTGTCCATCTCTCTCCCTGTCCATCTCTCTCTCAATCCATCTCTCCCTGTCCATCTCTTTCTGTCTATCTCTCCCTCTGTCCATCTCTCTCCCTGTCCATCTCTTTCTGTCTATCTCTCTCTCTGTCCATATCTCTCCCTGTCCATCTCTTTCTGTCTATCTCTCTCTCTGTCCATCTCTCTCTCTGTCCGTCTCTCTCTGTCCATCTCTCTCTCTATCCACCTCTCTGTCCATCTCTCTCCCTGTCCATCTCTCTCTCTCTATCATCTCTCTGTTCATCTCTCTCCCTGTCCATCTCTCTGTCCATATCTCTCCCTGTCCATCTCTTTCTGTCTATCTCTCCCTCTGTCCATCTCTCTCCCTGTCCATCTCTTTCTGTCTATCTCTCTCTCTGTCCATATCTCTCCCTGTCCATTTCTTTCTGTCTATCTCTCCCTCTGTCCATCTCTCTCCCTGTCCATCTCTTTCTGTCTATCTCTCTCTCTGTCCATCTCTCTCTGTCCATCTCTCTCTCTATCCACCTCTCTGTTCATCTCTCTCCCTGTCCATCTCTCTCTCTATCCACCTCTCTGTCCATCTCTCTCCCTGTCCATCTCTCTCTCTATCCACCTCTCTGTTCATCTCTCTCCCTGTCCATCTCTCTCTCTATCCACCTCTCTGTTCATCTCTCTCCCTGTCCATCTCTCTCTCTATCATCTCTCTCTCTGTTCATCTCTCTCCCTGTCCATCTCTCTCTCTATCCACCTCTCTCTGTCCATCTCTCTCCCTGTCCATCTCTCTCTCTATCATCTCTCTCTCTGTCCATCTCTCTCTTTATCCATCTCTCTCCCTGTCCATCTCTCTCCCTGTCCATCTCTTTGCAGCAAATCTCTATTCAAGATTACGGTGGGTGGTGGGAGGGTAATAGATTACGGTGGGTGGTTGGAGGGTAATAGATTACGGTGGGTGGTTGGAGGGTAATAGATTACGGCGGGTGGTGGGAGGGTAATAGATTACTGTGGGTGGTGGGAGGGTAATAGATTACGGTGGGTGGTGGGAGGGTAATAGATTACGGTGGGTGGTGGGAGGGTAATAGATAGTGTTTGGTATACTCAGTGTATATTCCATGCAGCAATTGCTTTGTGTTATGATGCTAACAATGAGGCATCATGGAGATATTATACATTGATGTAGAATGTCCAGATGCTCAGAGCTCATTCACTCTCGATACAACTATTAGCATTTGAAGCAAAAAAGCATGTTTATCTATTTTTAAAGAACGTTAAGATCATGACGTCTCTTTGGTCGACTCGAGAGATTGAGAGAATGAGAAAATGAAGCGTAGGAGAGACTACGGTGGGTGGTGGGAGGGAGGTGCTGGGGGGGGCTAGTGACAGACACAGCTTGGAGAGGCTGATGTCATGGCAGTCCAGAACACAGACCTGCCCTTGTCTGCGTTTTAAAGACTCCCTCAGCTCAGAGACAGAAATAGAGGGACACAGAGAGACAGAGAGAGAGAGAGAGATAGAAGTCTCACCTCTGCTGAAATGCACGGTGTGGAAAGTAATACAATTGTCTGGAGTACTGGCATGTGCAGAATGTGTGTGTGTGTGCTGTAAGTGTTTGAAACGATGTAGCTTCACTGTGGACATGTTAGTATTGTTTTTTGCACAAAACAAGCTCAACCTCAAGTCAATATACCAGGGGGTTAGGAAGGGCTTGTGTTGTCTAACATCTTAATAACCCTCAATCACCTCCACCGCTAGCATACGAAGACACACACTCAGCCAACACCCCTCCTACATTTACACACACTCACACTCTGCCAACACCCCTCCTACATTTACACACTCACACTCTGCCAACACCCCTCCTACATTTACACACACTCACACTCTGAATTGTCAGACGCCTTTTCAGCGACACCTGTCTGGAGGAGTTATTGTTGATTTCGGCTCTATTTATACTGGGATATCTCTCTCTCTCTCTCTCTCTCTCTCTCTCTCTCTCTCTCTCTCTCTCTCTCTCTCTCTCTCTCTCTCTCTCTCTCACTCTCTCACACACGCGTGCATGCTGGCTAGAGCCGTCTGACACCTCTGGGTGCGTTGTTCTGTTCAGACTGGCAGGCCAGTGAGGATGCCCAACGGGCAGCACGGCTCACATTGCCCTCCGCTGGACAAAGGAAAGGGCCCCTCTCAGAATAGAATGTAGACTTGACCTAACATTATATTTTCTTTCTCTCCAGGCGTCGGATCCCATTCCAGCCAAGAAGTCTAAACATGAAGACTTCCCATCACTAACCCTGTCCGAGAAGCAACCCGATTGGCTCCGATCCCTCTCGACTTCGGCCAATAAGGGGCTCAACTGCTTCCAGCCCAGACAGAGGCCCTCGGCTTTCAGGCCCTGGTCCCCTAACCTCTCTGCTGGGGACAAAGACATGCCCAGCGGCCCTCTGGCTCTCCTGAGAGACAGGTGAGCACAATATACTCATAACAACACAAACTACCCTGAAGACACATAGTACACCAAGTCCAAGTTTTAAACACACGTCAACATAGAACACCAAGTCCAAGTTTAAACACACGTCAACATAGAACACCAAGTCCAAGTTTTAAACACACGTCAACATAGAACACCAAGTCCAAGTTTTAAACACACGTCAACATAGAACACAGAGTCCAAGTTTTAAACACACGTCAACATAGAACACAGAGTCCAAGTTTTAAACACACGTCAACATAGAACACAGAGTCCAAGTTTTAAACACACGTCAACATAGAACACAGAGTCCAAACTGTAAACACACGTCAAACATTCAAGGCTCTAAAACAATGACAAAACACCACTGTTTAAAAGCAGCAACTGTTTGGTTGTTTTAAGAACACAGCTACGGCAGCCATTTTGGATGGGAATGTTGTGCTCATGTTTTTGATGGATGTGCTCCCTCCCAGCATGCCTCACTATCAGGAGGGACCACCTGCTTGTCTGGGTGGGCTGAGGTTAGAGGGGAAGGTCTGACGGTACCGCTCCTTCCCACATGGCACCACTCACACACACTCAACCGTGGGCACCCACTCGTAGTGAATCACCACACACACATAACAACATTACACACATCACATTCACACAAGAGCACACACATTTGATCTGATCCATTTTTCACTCAGTAGGAGTGAATATCCAACGGAATATTACGAGTGGCTCTGGAGCTCCCTGATCGAGCAAAGCCCGGTTTGGATTCAGAAATAAAGTATCACATATGCTCCTTCTTAGATCATTGTCGAACATTCTACATTCTTTCCCCGTAGTCCAACCAAAAACACCTAAAGATCATCTCTCTCTCTCTCTCTCTCTCTCTCTCTCTCTCTCTCTCTCTCTCTCTCTCTCTCTCTCTCTCTCTCTCTCTCTCTCTCTCTCTCTCTCTCTCTTGCTCTCTCTCTCTCTGTCCGTCTCACCCTCTCAGCCTTTACAACTTCAAGACCATGGAGAACGCTGTGTCCCCAAACGTGGCCCTCACACCCCCACCCATGACAAAGGCAGGGCCCCTGTCCCCGTCCGTGCCCAGCACCTCCCACCCCAGTGCCAGCAAGGCCCCAGGAAAGGGAGCCAGCCCCATATCCAGGACCCGGAAGAGGAGGGCCACAGGGGAGCTCCCGCACCCAGGCCACGAGCCCCCCTGCTCCCCATCGGCTGCAGCCAGCAAGCTCCCACCCCAGGAGGACAAGGACTCGGAAGTGGAAATCGAGGTGGAGAGCCGAGAGGAATGTGAGTAACCCAGAAACATTCTATGTTTGAAGTGAAAACCTCTTACTCTGACACAAACGTAACCTTACACTCTCTCTCCTCTCTTTCCCCAGTCACTTCGTCCCTGTCCTCCCTCTCCTCCCCATCCTTCACCTCCTCCAGCTCTGCCAAGGACATAAGCTCGCCCTGCGCCCAGGTCCCAGTGTGTACGGTGACGTCGGCGGTGTTGAGCCCCGAGGACTGCCCTCTCGCTGGGGTAGCGGCAGCAGCAATGGCAGTGGTGTTGGCCTCTGAGGGCCCCGGGCCGGGGGGTCTGGAGTCAGAGTTGGAAATCCTGAGGCATGCGCTGGACAGCGGGCTGGACTCCAAAGAGTCTAAGGAGAAGTTCCTGCATGAGATCGTAAAGATGCGGGTGAAGCAAGAGGAGAAGCTGGGCTCAGCCCTGCAGGCCAAACGCAGCCTTCAACAGGTACAGAGACCCATCAATCAACTATCCTATACCACAATTCACAAGTATATAATCAAATATCCATGAATATGTATAAAATATACATACATGCATTGCAAAGAAAGGCTGATAAACTATCCCTGTGTGATGGGGCACCTTGGCTAAGATCCGAGGACCCAGAGCTAATGCCTACGCTTTAGCCCTGTTTTTGCTAATGCCAGTGTGTCTTAATTTCCTCAAACTCTTAAGTGCTAGACAGAGGGGAAAGTGTTAAGAAATGGGAAAGTACTGTACACGCATTAAGCAACTAACACAGAAGTGCTCTAACTCAGAGGCCTGGCAGCGTACACCATGACTTGGCAAAAACAAAACGACAAACGGATGTTGCTGCAAAAGCAGACTGGGCAGACTTCCATTTTATTTTGGTCTTGGAAAGATACCAATAATTGTTTTTTGAAACGAGCGACAACTGTGTGTGTGCGATGGTACACAACGTGCATCCTCCCAAGACGAAACATTCTTGAATGACTGCGTTCCACTTGGCTTACGTTAAGTCATTGTCTGGGGATAGAGATGAGTACCACTAACAAAACACACGGCCCAGTTTAAAACAGCAGCCAGTTGAGAGTAAGCAATCACTTTTGTTCAAAAGTTGTACTTAATTTACCAGACAGGACATTTAGTAAATTGAGCAAGAAGCAGAATGGAGGATTGTAGTTGGGTTCTTTTCATCATACTTTAACGAGGTAGCTAACAAAGCTTGACGACAGATACGCTTGTCCTGGCAGTTAGGTTCCCATTACAAGTGAGTTTCCACACACACACACATAAGAAATCTGTTAGTCTCTCAGTTTCAAAGAGGAAGGAAACCTCACTTCTGTTCGCCCTGTCATCTCCTTAACCCTTGACCTCTAGTAAAGACTGGGCTGTGGTGTATTACAACATGTTTTGTCTTGTTTTGTCTTTGTTTTTATTTAACCTTTATTTAACTAGGGAAGTCAGTTAAGAACAAATTCTTATTTACAATGACGGCCAAGGAACAGTGGGTTAACTGCCTGGTTCAGGGGCAGAACAACAGACGCCCAACGCTCTAACCACTAGGCTACCTGCCACCCTTGACTTGTACAACTTATAACATGTCTTATAAAACAGTTGTATACGTTGTGCAGAACAATGTCTTCCACAATCGTAACCTTACATTATGCTTACATTGTGTTTGGGTTGAGCTTTCATAACCCTTTGTTTAACGATAGTGCTTTATCTGTTTTCCAGGAGTTCGCTATGACTTTCAGAAGGTTCAAAGTTCAACAGAATTTCCCCAGGCTCAATGTCAACAGCTAGCTTGTTGTTTGATGTTAGCGTCCTTGAATAAGTTTAATGCCAACTCTTCCTCTGTAGGCTTATGCTAATTAGGTTACGCTAACCTGTACTCAGGAATGCTAATGTGTTAACGCCAACTCAGTAATGCTACCTCTATTTAGCTCATGTGTGAACTGTTCCCTAGGAGTTGGAGTTCCTGCGGCTGGCTAAGAAAGAGAAGCTCAGGGAGGCCACGGAGGCCAAGCGGAACCTGAGGAAGGAGATTGAGCGCCTTCGCGCCGAGAGCGAGAAGAAGATGAAGGAGGCTAACGAGTCGCGCGTGCATCTGAAGAGGGAGCTAGAGCAGGCCCGGCAGCTCAGAGTGTGCGACAAGGGCTGCGAGGCGGGCCGCCTCCGCGCCAAGTACTCGGCACAGGTGAGGACACACACAACATACACACAGGCTAGTCAAACCCAGACAGAGCAGTGTCTGTAGTCTGAGTCCGATTACATAAACACTCGGAACGGAGGCTAGCCCTCAGAGTAATTACTTCATATTGTCTAACACCAAGGCTAAGTCTTCTCATGGTCAATGGGGAAAAAGAAAAAATGTTTCCTCCGTCAAAAATAAATGGGTGTAACCCAAAGAGGAAACAGGAAGAGATGTCTAGTTCCTGTTAAGCATCATGGGAAATGCAGATTAGACAAAACAAAGGGGAGGTACACTGGATTCCTGTCTGTAGTTTCTCTAAAAAGAACAATTAACTTTCTAGCCCTGTCATAAAGCCCTGCCATAAAGACCTGTCATATAAGCCTTTATTTGAGTGAATGTATAAAATGTTTATCGTTTTTATAGTGTTTGCAGCCTTTGGGGAGACAGCTAAGTTAGGTCTGTGTCAGGGCTAGTCCCAATGTTCACTGTGTGTCTGGGTCTGGGTTAGGGTTAGAGCTAGTCTTAATGTGTGTCTGGGCAGGATGTGGAGAGACTTAGAGGTTTGCATGCACAGAGGGAAGGATGTGGCCACTGGCTGTGTGTGTTTGTGTGTGTGTGTGTGTGTATGTATGTGTGTGTGTGTGTGTGTGTTCAAGCATGACATTAGGTAGTTAACAAGAAACGACAGAAAATGCTGAAAGTAGACTCACCAGTCATATAGCCTGGGTCCTCAGCTCAATTCTTCCCTGAAAGTAGACTCACCAGTCATATAGCCTGGGTCCTCAGCTCAATTCTTCCCTGAAAGTAGACTCACCAGTCATATAGCCTAGGTCCTCAGCTCAATTCTTCCCTGAAAGTAGACTCACCAGTCATATAGCCTGGGTCCTCAGCTCAATTCTTCCCTGAAAGTAGACTCACCAGTCATATAGCCTGGGTCCTCAGCTCAATTCTTCCCTGAAAGTAGACTCACCAGTCATATAGCCTAGGTCCTCAGCTCAATCCTTCCCTGAAAGTAGACTCACCAGTCATATAGCCTGGGTCCTCAGCTCAACCCTTCCCTGAAAGTAGACTCACCAGTCGTATAGCCTGGGTCCTCAGCTCAATTCTTCCCTGAAAGTAGACTCACCAGTCGTATAGCCTGGGTCCTCAGCTCAACCCTTCCCTGAAAGTAGACTCACCAGTCATATAGCCTGGGTCCTCAGCTCAACCCTTCCCTGAAAGTAGACTCACCAGTCGATAGCTTGGGTCCTCAGCTCAATTCTTCCCTGAAAGTAGACTCACCAGTCGTATAGCCTGGGTCCTCAGCTCAACCCTTCCCTGAAAGTAGACTCACCAGTCGTATATAGCCTGGGTCCTCAGCTCAATCCTTCCCTGAAAGTAGACTCACCAGTCATATAGCCTGGGTCCTCAACTCAACCTTCCCTGAAAGTAGACTCACCAGTCGTATAGCCTGGGTCCTCAGCTCAACCCTTCCCTGAAAGTAGACTCACCAGTTGTATATAGCCTGGGTCCTCAGCTCAACCCTTCCCTGAAAGTAGACTCACCAGTCATATAGCCTGGGTCCTCAGCTCAACCTTCCCTGAAAGTAGACTCACCAGTCATATAGCCTGGGTCCTCAGCTCAACCCTTCATGATGCTTTTTGCTTGGTTCCAGATCGAGGACCTGCAGATGAAGCTCCAGCATGCCGAGGCGGATCGCGAGCAGCTCCGGGCAGACCTACTGCAGGAGCGGGAAGCCAGGGAACACCTGGAGAGAGTGGTCAAGGAGCTGCAGCAGCAGCTGTGGCCCAAGGAGCAGGACACGCCTACCGAGGACACCCCCGTCAACAACTAACCCTTCCCACGACCAACCCCCCGTCAATCCCCCACTATCAGCACCCCGAAACAAAACTACGCCTGAGAAGACAGAGACAGAATAGAGAAAAGCAGAAATATCGATCCTCTATGTGTGCGCGTATCCATCCTCACAGAAATTGTATGAGTGCTTGGATGCATCCTTGGAGAGAGAAACAAAGCAAGTCAAACTTGGGATTTGTACATGGACCAAGTTGTTACTAGTTGTTGGGATTTGTACATGGACCAAGTTGTTACTAGGACAAGCACTGAAACGCACCTCTCCTCCACAAACTGAATAATTGGATCGGAAGGAGAAAAAAAAAAGATATATAGCACAAAATATAGTTGTGCCTGTATTTTCTGAGACAGAAACTGGTGAACATTTTGGATAAAATCTTTTCTATGATAAAAAAAAATAAGATAATAATACAATAATTTTACAACTGGCCTGTTTGGAGACAAAATGGAGGGCTGTCAAAATGGCAGAGGAGCCGGGCAGTAGGACTAGACTCCTCAGACGTGCCCCAGCAGGGCTTCTGCTCTGTTTCCCGTGAAGAAGTTGGAGAATTTCATGACCTTATAAGCTATTTAAGAGACTGCATAGCGATATGTAAAAAAATAAACAAAAACATTTTCTTTGCTTCTTTGTGCTATAAGAGCTTGGAGAAAAAAAAAAAAAGATTTACAAAAAAATATGAACAGACAGCAAGCAAGACAACTACCACCAGTGCCATCATGGTTAGTCGGTGTGTAGAGGAGGCCATTCTGATCCATTGAGGAAAAGTATCAATTTTGTTCTGCTATTCCATTGATACATCATAAAGTTGACTATGGAAGGGGTCAGAGGATGGACTAGATGTTTTCTCTCTTTGACACAGGCCCTGTATCTGTGTGTTCAGGCACACCTTTTATGTGAGCACTTCATTTAGATATTAACAACAAGAGATGTTCACACAAATACACCGAAACAGCATACATACTTGTCTTCATTATGTGTTTGTGAGCATTTGGGTTAAAACCCAAAAGTATATCTTATAAAGATAAACTTGGTGATCAATTTGTATCTGGGTGCAATCTGAAGGCCAGATTTGTACACAAGACTTCTGATGGGTTTCCCCTGTGACTGTTGGTTAAAACTAGCTTACCTGAGTTTACTCCTTTTTATTTGATAGCAAGAGTTGGCATGACTTGCTCAAATGAAGATCGAAAGTAACATTTTTGAATACTATGATTTTAGGGCTGGAAGTGGCGCCTTTAGCCAGAACCACAGCATTTTATTTTTTAATTAAATGAACGTATGTAAATATAGAGATGTGTTTTTTTTTTTTTTACTTTACAATAATGAATTGCACTTTGTCATTACAAAATACTGTTATAATGCCTTATACTCCCACTATTGTCTTCAATCTTACATTGGACCGGACATATCCATGACAACAACAATACACATCCAAGTGAGCATTTTGTTATTATATGCAACTCATTTAAATGCAATGTAATCATGTGTTTAAGACAAAATATTGTAAATAAAATGAGAGAGAAAAGGGGTCTACATGCTTGCTTGCTGATACAGTTTGGGCTGTTGAAAAATGTCATTCCAATCTTTTTTGGCACTAATTATATTTTTGTTGTCAATTAACACTCATCAAAATAGAAAGACAGTGGGATGTAGGATTGCAAAACACAAAATGGCATGGGCGCCCAACTCTCCTAAAATGTTGGTATTTATTAATACGACAATGATTCGTCCACGTTCCAAGGTGTGTGAAACAGTGCTTTTAGACCATTCATGGGAAAGCATTGATTATAACAGTCTGAAGACACATTGCTCATATATTTACCTGAAAAATATATAGATGATTAATAAAAAACGACATTTTATAATGCTCCACTACAGAGTGGGAACAATGCAATCAGAATGTACATTGTGTTTATGCTGTTTTCCTTTGGTTGTTGATGTTGTTGTTGTTGTTTTTAATGTAGGATATTTTTATTGCTTGTTTCTTATGTTCCTTTTTCCAATAGAAAACTCATATATTTTCATTCATATGCATGACATTTGAGAAGATTTGCCATACATATAGTCATTATTGGGCATTGATACTGTACATGGAAGGATTTTATTGTGTTATACAGCAAACCTGTCTTTTTTTAGAGGAATCTAACCATGTTTATTACATAGTTCAAGAAAAATAACTTTACGCGTACACGCAAAAACACAACCTGAAGTTCAAACACAATGCTGGACAACCTCAAGTGCCTGAAAGTGGGCAGAGGGTTTTCCAGATCAGGAACACTGACGATGAAGTAACTGTTTGTATTTGGCCTCATTAGGAACGTGCTCAGAGTCAACTCCACCATGGGATGTCATTACCGTCACAGTGCAGATGTCACGCCCGTCACACAGTGCAGACACTGTCGACGGAGGGGGACATTTTCATTCTCTCTTCTCTCTGCGCTATCCCTCTGGATAGGCTAACTTGACTACATTGCTCAAGCTACAAGATGTAGCTTTTTGTTCCAGTATTTCTAACCCAATGCAGTTTAAGGCGATAATTACATTTACTCTTCTTCTTTTTGAGCAGAAACAATTTAACGACTTGTCATTGTAAAAAAAAAAATATATATAATCTAATAAGGCATTTTGAATGATACCTTTAATTCATTCAGAAATGATCTTTTAGAGATATGCATGTCAAAAACAATTCTAGGTATCAACAGATACCAGAGCTATGCGGTATTATGAGGTTGACTCTTGGTTGTAGAAAAAGATGACCTACCATTTTTATGTGATTTGGTCTGTCTATCCAAAGGTGGACGTCTCTAACTAGTGAAGAGGGCATTATGTCCAAGCCCCATGTCTTAACCAACATTAGAAAGGTCAATGTTACTTAGAGACTGACACTGAGTCTGTGACTTTTGCAGACCTAAAATTGGTACATTTTATAGTTGTTTTTACACTCAAATGAATTGATATTTGTAGTTTCCTTTTCATGCATTTCTACAAAAAAAAGGGAGAAAATGACAACATTGGCTCTTTGCTCCCAAGTAAAAGAAAAAAACGGATAAATGATTTATTATTTTTTAAACAAGAACCATTTTGCTAAATGGAGGACAAAAAGCAGCAATAACAGTAGGACATATAAAACTAGCCAGTGTGAAGATTTAAAAATAAACATTTACAAGTGTAAATAATCTTTAATTTACAGTATTGTATTATATATGTACATGGTGTTTCCTTTTTATCCAAAACAAATCTTTTCTTACAGCTGTCTTGTTATGTTTTGGTTTGTGTTTTAACCAAGAACATGTTTCAAAAACAATTATTGCAGTGCATTAGAGAATATTCCCTACATAAATATGTTGTTTATCCAATTATTTAGATTTTTATTTTACTGAAAGGTCTTTGTATTGAAATACTTTTTTCACCAGTTCATATATTTTTTACAATGTATTCAATATCAGATAGTGTGCAGTGCCTTCAGAAAGTATTCATAACCCTTGACATATTCCACATTTTGTTTTGTTCCAGCCTGAATAAAACATGTTTTAAATAGATTTTGTCTCACCCATCTACTCACAAAACCCGATAATGACAAAGTGAAACAATCTTTTAGACAATTCTGCTAATTTATTGAAAATGAAATACAGAAATATCTTAATTTACATAAGTATTCACACCCCTGAGTCAATACTTTGTAGAAGTACCTTTGGCAGCAATTACAAATGACAGCTGTGAGTCTTTATGGGTAAATCTTTAAGAGCTTACCACACCTGGATTGTGCCACATTTGCCCATCATTCTTTTTTAAAATCTTCAAGCTCTGTCAAATGGGGTGTTGATCATTGCTAGACAACCATTTTCAGGTGTTGCCATAGATTTTCAAGTAGATTTAAGTCAAAACTGACTCGGCCATTCAGGAACATTCAGTGTTTTCTTAGTTAGCAACTCCAGTGTAGATTTGGCCTTGTGTTTTAGGTTATTGTCCGGCTGAAAGGGGAATTCATCTCCCAGTGTCTGGTGGGAAGCAGACTGAACCAGATTTTCCTCTAGGATTTTGCTTGTGCTTAGAACCATTCTGTTTCTTTTTTATCCTGAAAAACTCCCCAGTCCTTAACAATTATAAGCATACCCATAACATGATGCAGCCACACTATGCTTGAAAATATGGAGAATTGTAATCAGTAATATGTTGCATTCAGGACAAAAAGTTAATTCACTCTGTCAATTAGGTTAGTATTGTGGAGAACTACAATATTGTTTATCCATCTTCAGCTCTCCTATCACAGCCATTAAACTCTGTCATTTTTTTAAGTCACCATTGGGCTCATGATGAAAGTGGTTTCTTTCCTCTCCGTCATCTGAGTTAGGAAGGGTGCCTCTTTGTAGTGACTGGGTGTATTGATACACCATCTAAAGTGTAATTAATATGCTCAAAGGGATATTCAAAGTCTGTTTTTTTCCCATCTACCAATAGGTGCCCTTTGTGAAGCATTGAAAAACCTCCCTGGTTTTTGTGGTTGAATCTGTGTTTGAAATTCACTGCTCAACTGAGGGACCTTACACATAATTTTATGTGTGGGGTACAGAGATAAGGTAGTCATTCAAAAATCATGTTTAACACTATTATTGCACACAGAGTAAGTCCATGCAACGTATTGTGTGACTTGTTAAGCAAAGTTTTACTCCTGAACTCATTTAGGCTTGTCATGACAAAGGGGTTGAATACTTATTGACTCAAGACATTTCAGCTTTTCGTTTCTAATTTGTAAACATTTCGGAAAACATAATTCCGCTTTGACATTATGGGGTATTGTGTGTAGGCTAGCGACAAAAAACTCTAAATGTAATCAATTTTAAATTCAGGCTGTAACAACAAAATGTGGAAAAAGTCAAGGGGTGTGAATACTTTCTGAAGGCACTGTATGAATGTGTTATTCAATGTGTTTCTATGGGTTAATAGCAGTAAGGCCAAATTCAATGTTTCATCAAGTAATGGTAAAAATGGGTCACACAAGAATTACCGCCACCTCGCAGGTTTTTTCCCCATCCTCATGTATATTTTAGCCCTACGCTGCTGCTAATACTATATCAACTTTACAATTCTAGAAATATTTTTATGTAAGAGGTAAATGTATGCTTTCTTGTTTATTAATGACGCATATACAGTATGAGAAAAAAGCTTGGCTTATTTATCTATTCCCCCCCTCCCGGTTCATCGACACCCTCTCACAACACGGACTATATTGTAAAGTAAAGGACTTTATGAGATTATGTTTGAAAATAGCTATGCTTATATACCACAGTGACTGAATGTACAGTGTATAGATGCATTACCAGAAATAAAGTTGTTTGTCCAGATTATATGTCCCACATTTCTTTCTTTATGACAGCTGGTTGTTTCTTGCTTGTGACCATCAGTTTGGCTGACATGAATTCAAACCCCTGCCTCGGCCCTCACAGTTTCTACACATGGCAATGACTTAGAATAATAATAATATATAATAATAATAATGTATATTATAATATATAATAATAATAATATACAGTGGGGCAAAAAAGTATTTAGTCAGCCACCAATTGTGCAAGTTCTCTCACTTAAAAAGATGAGAGAGGCCTGTAATTTTCATCATAGGTACACTTCAACTATGACAGACAAAATGAGGAAAGAAAATCCAGAAAATCACATTGTAGGATTTTTAATGAATTTATTTGCAAATTATGGTGGAAAATAAGTATTTGGTCAATAACAAAAGTTTATCTCAATACTTTGTTATATACCCTTTGTTGGCAATGACAGAGGTCAAACGTTTTCTGTAAGTCTTCACAAGGTTTTCACACACTGTTGCTGGTATTTTGGCCCATTCCTCCATGCAGATCTCCTCTAGAGCAGTGATGTTTTGGGGCTGTCGCTGGGCAACACGGACTTTCAACTCCCTCCAAAGATTTTCTATGGGGTTGAGATCTGGAGACTGGCTAGGCCACTCCAGGACCTTGAAATGCTTCTTCTGAAGCCACTCCTTCGTTGCCAGGCGGTGTGTTTGGGATCATTGTCATGCTGAAAGACCCAGCCACGTTTCATCTTCAATGCCCTTGCTGATGGAAGGAGGTTTTCACTCAAAATCTCACGATACATGGCCCCATTCATTCTTTCCTTTACACGGATCAGTCGTCCTGGTCCCTTTGCAGAAAAACAGCCCCAAAGCATGATGTTTCCACCCCCATGCTTCACAGTAGGTACGGTGTTCTTTGGATGCAACTCAGCATTCTTTGTCCTCCAAACACGACGAGTTGAGTTTTTACCAAAAAGTTATATTTTGGTTTCATCTGACCATATGACATTCTCCCAATCCTCATCTGGATCATCCAAATGCTCTCTAGCAAACTTCAGACGGGCCTGAACATGTACTGGCTTAAGCAGGGGACACGTCTGGCACTGCAGGATTTGAGTCCCTGGCAGCGAGTGTGTTACTGATGGTAGGCTTTGTTACTTTGGTCCCAGCTCTCTGCAGGTAATTCACTAGGTCCCCCCGTGTGGTTCTGGGATTTTTGCTCACGGTTCTTGTGATCATTTTGACCCCACGGGGTGAGATCTTGCGTGGAGCCCCAGATCGAGGAAGATTATCAGTGGTCTTGTATGTCTTCCATTTCCTAATAATTGCTCCCACAGTTGATTTCTTCAAACCAAGCTGCTTACCTATTGCAGATTCAGTCTTCCCAACCTGGTGCAGGTCTACAATTTTGTTTCTGGTGTCCTTTGACAGCTCTTTGGTCTTGGCCATAGTGGAGTTTGGAGTGTGACTGTTTGAGGTTGTGGACAGGTGTCTTTTATACTGATAACAAGTTCAAACAGGTGCCATTAATACAGGTAACGAGTGGAGGACAGAGGAGCCTCTTAAAGAAGAAGTTACAGGTCTGTGAGAGCCAGAAATCTTGCTTGTTTGTATGTGACCAAATACTTATTTTCCACCATAATTTGCAAATAAATTCATTAAAAATCCTACAATGTGATTTTCTGGATTTGTTTTCCTCATTTTGTCTGTCATAGTTGAAGTGTACCTATGATGAAAATTACAGGCCTCTCTCATCTTTTTAAGTGAGAGAACTTGCACAATTGGTGGCTGACTAAATACTTTTTTGCCCCACTGTATAATGTAATAGCTATACTGTTCATGCTCTTATGAACATGCTATGAGCATGACTCTGTTTTGGATTATTTTGCACCCACCTTTTGCAAAAAAACTCAGAGAGTATGTGGAACGTTACTCAATTCACTCCGCGACCGGTGATCAGCGATACTTTGGCAGAGTTACAAAGCCATGTAAATGGTGGTTAGTCATTGAGTCATTGTGTCTTACTGAATAGCTCATGTATTTAACGTTAAATGCATCAAATACAAAAGATAGAGGACAACGTTTTCTCTTTTTAAGGAATCAGACAGAGATTTAAAACCATTCAGTTACTGTCCTGAAGGTTGTGGCAGAATCACCGTTATAATGTATCTAGCTCACCCAATAAAGATTCTACTTTTCTAAGGAAACATTTGACCGTTTTTCTTATTCAAGTGTTCATGTTACAAGTGACATAGACTGACAAGGTGAATCCAGGTGAACGCTAATGATCCCTTATTGATGTCACTTGTTAAATCCACTTCAATCCATGTAGATGAAGGGGAGGAGACAGGTTAAATAAATACTTTTAAGCCTTGAGACGTGTATGTGTGCCTTTCAGAGGGTGAATGGGAAAGACTTAACATTTAAATGCCTTTGAACGGGGTATGGTAGTAGGTGCCAGGCACATCGGTTTGTGTCAAGAACTGCAACGCTGCTGGTTTTTTCACGCTCAACAGTTTCCCGTGTATATCAACAATGGTCCACCACCCAAAGGACACGCTGTAACATTACATTTCCACGATAAGGATTGAATAGAACCCCTAAAGGAACAACCAAATGTTTTGCTTACGGCTGGCTCTGACTGCATGTGTGGCTATTGATGTGGGTACGCAAACCCGCGAGCCACTTTGGCCACTCATGAAGAGTTCCGATTTTTTGTGGCCCCTGCTCCAATCAAAGTTGACCATCCCTGTAGTAGGGCATTGTACAATTTGATTTAAACATTCATTAAATGTACACACACACACACTTGCTTACCAGACGTGTGCATCTGGCTTCACTGCAAGCTTTATCATACCCTTACTATACTGCTGTGTCTCTGCATGTCGGGCTTTTGACTTAAACAGTGTTTTCAGTAGTAGGGCATTGTACTCTGGTGTGTAAGACGTGGTTTCATGTCACGGTACAGGCTTTTATGTCTAGCTTTGAGTTGCGAGTCTTTCCCCCTCTCTGGTAGTCTGTCAGTTTCGATGATGACAACTCGTGCACGTCACTTCGGTTTATTGTGGGTTCTTGAAAACTCAGGAGTCTGAGTTTTGAAGCGCAGACTCCGAGGCATGTGGGACTGACGTGCTTCCAATGGTGTTGTTGGTCCAGTTGTGGAGGAGTGATGCTTTGCTCTGGCTGCAGTTAGATGGTTGTGTCTGTCCTGCTCTAAGGGTTCTATTCAATAAGCAACATCAAGTTCAGCTTTACAGCGTTATTTAAGGTAATATTCCCGCTTTAGCGGAGACTGCGTTCACGGTAAACACTGCTTATGTCGGCTAAATTGAAAATCCCCTTTACATTTCTATCACGGAATCTGTAACTGTTATGAATCCCTTTTGCCCCGCAGTCTAGGGGGATGGAATCGAGACCCGCAACATGTCTCATGCAAATTATAAAAGTGAAAAGGAACAGTGAGAACTAAAAGAAATTCACAGACAACTTAAACCTACCGTCAAACACTTCCTGGTTTATTTTCAAACACACGGTAATGGGGTGTGGGGAAAAGCTGGACTGAGCTGGGCTGAGCTGGACCCAAGGAAAGAAATAATAAACATTCAAAAACCCCTAAGCTAATCTACCTGCTTAAAGAACACCTAGCTAACTAACCAATAAAATACAGTGGGTGGTCCACCCAGTTCTAACTAGGGTATTTAGACAATGGTTTCCTACGGGTAATGTATGCCCATGGGCGACTTGTCAGGTTACCCCCTTTTCCACCAACAAACAAACAGCAATACAACACAGCAGTACATACTCACAGGATCACAGTCAAATGTGAGATCTAGGTGCAAAAACAAAAGAGAGATAGAGCGCACAAACAAACTAACAGCAACTGACTTTCAGCACATCCAAACAGAGATAGAGGTATGTAGCCTCAAAACAAGAGAGAGAGCTACAAAACAAGCGAGAGAGAGAGACAACTGACTGGGGTTTTAAACCAAGGGAAAGGGGATTTGTTTGGGTAAGGGAAAAGGAGCAGGTGTGTCTTCTGATTGGGACTGATTGGTGATTGATGGGCAACTGATGACTGCTGATGATACCAGGATACCTGTATCCGTAACAGTAACGCTTCAGTTTTACAGATTAAATAGAGCCCTAAATTGTCAACTGCTATGAGGGTTTTGGAGTGCAAGGTGAATCGGTTAGAGGCAACGTCTGTGAATTGTCTTGGCTGGATTTGGCAAACTTGAGGTTGTGTTTCAGGTTGTCTTTGAATCATTTTTTGGGGGTTGGCTTGTCTTTTGGTGTACATCCTGGTGGTGTGATGGAGTGGCCGATCCATCCTGATGGTGTGGCCGGTCCATCCTGATGGTGTGATGGAGTGGCCGGTCCATCCTGATGGTGTGATGGTGTGATGGTGTGGCCGGTCCATCCTGATGGTGTGATGGTGTGGCCGGTCTATCCTGATGGTGTGATTGTGTGGCCGGTCCATCCTGATGGTGTGATTGTGTGGCCGGTCCATCCTGATGGTGTGATGGTGTGATGGTGTGATGGTGTGGCCGGTCCATCCTGATGGTGTGATGGAGTGGCCGGTCTATCCTGATTGTGTGGCGGTGTGGCCGGTCCATCCTGATGGTGTGATGGAGTGGCCGGTCCATCCTGATGGTGTGATGGTGTGGCCGGTCCATCCTGATGGTGTGATGGAGTGGCCGGTCCATCCTGATTGTGTGATGGAGTGGCCGGTCCATCCTGATGGTGTGATGGTGTGGCCGGTCCATCCTGATTGTGTGGCCGGTCCATCCTGATGGTGTGATGATGTGGCCGGTCTATCCTGATGGTGTGATGGTGTGGCCGGTCTATCCTGATGGTGTGATGGAGTGATGGAGTGGCCGGTCCATCCTGATGGTGTGGTGGTGTGGCCGGTCCATCCTGATGGTGTGATGGAGTGGCCGGTCCATCCTGATGGTGTGATGGTGTGGCCGGTCCATCCTGATTGTGTGGCCGGTCCATCCTGATGGTGTGATGGAGTGGCCGGTCCATCCTGATGGTGTGATGGAGTGATGGAGTGGCCGGTCCATCCTGATGGTGTGGTGGTGTGGCCGGTCCATCCTGATGGTGTGATGGAGTGGCCGGTCCATCCTGATGGTGTGATGGTGTGGCCGGTCCATCCTGATTGTGTGGCCGGTCCATCCTGATGGTGTGATGGAGTGGCCGGTCCATCCTGATGGTGTGATGGTGTGATGGTGTGGCCGGTCCATCCTGATGGTGTGATGGTGTGGCCGGTCTATCCTGATGGTGTGATTGTGTGGCCGGTCCATCCTGATGGTGTGATTGTGTGGCGGTCCATCCTGATGGTGTGATGGTGTGATGGTGTGATGGTGTGGCGGTCCATCCTGATGGTGTGATGGAGTGGCCGGTCTATCCTGATTGTGTGGCGGTGTGGCCGGTCCATCCTGATGGTGTGATGGAGTGGCCGGTCCATCCTGATGGTGTGATGGTGTGGCCGGTCCATCCTGATGGTGTGGTGGTGTGGCCGGTCCATCCTGATTGTGTGGCCGGTCCATCCTGATGGTGTGATTGTGTGGCCGGTCCATCCTGATTGTGTGGCCGGTCCATCCTGATGGTGTGGCCGGTCCATCCTGATGGCGTGGCCGGTCCATCACAGCTGTGCCTTTAAGACCTTAGCCTCAATGCTGGTGTTGTTGACTTTCTGCATTGCTTTCAGGTTGGAAACCTTGTCTAGCCACCGGATACCCATAATAGATCTCAGAGATCGTGTATGGAATGTCACCAGCTGTTTGACGTTTGGACAGTACAGAGTCTAAGTTTCACAGCCATATACAGCTGTGAAGAGGGATTGTATTCTGATAGAAATGCTGGAAGAACTGAATCCAGATATTATTATTTATTTGAGGGGGTGAAATGGAAGCTATGCACTTATAACATTCACAAGTCTGTACCAATACACTTAGTCAAAACCCAAGGCATGAGACAAACGCTCACAAGTTCCGATATGATATGACACAAAGCCGATATGATATGACACACGTCACTTCTCATATGAGAAGTGATGTGTGTCGAACAATGTTGTGATGAACATGAAAATGAAACTAACATAAGACAATAAACCACTTTGGAACTCCACCCCGTGCTTTCCCCTTAGCCCAGCTTGGTGTATCACACTGGCTCGCCCACCCACCACTGACCTTGTGACTGGTGTGTTCCCAGTGTAGGGTGAACCATGGCCCGTCTTACCCCATGACGCCAGGCCAGGCCAAGGCTGGTGTTGCCTCCCTCCCTGCCTGCTCCTATGGCCCACATTCCCCACCATGGTGAGGACTCTCGTCAGACACTTAACTCCTCTGCTATGCTCTCCCCAGCTCAGCTCTCCCCAGCTCAGCTCTCCCCAGCCAGCCGCCCTCCCAGCTGCATGGGGCTATTGACTGACCCAATTACCAGGCAGTTACATGGACGGCCAGAGAACAGGGGCCTGCGGTAAGCTCATTAGACTGTGGTGCCTCTCTCTTTCTCTCTCGCTCCCTATTTCTCTTTGTGTCTCTGCATCGCTCGCTCTCTCATGCTCCCTCTCTCCCTCTCTCGTGCATACAGTTTGTTATTTAGTCATGTATAATTAATTGTATTATTAGTAATTTAACATTTCTGGCTGCTACCAGAACTTTCCTATCCCCTTACTTCACAGAACTCATCGATATTCAGAACATAGCCGAGCAGTGTACTGAACGCTTTTGATTCTGTCAAATAAAGATTATAGTCTATGACTGCCGTCTTCCAATAACTACTACTACTACTATTTTCCTACCTCTAGTAATATTACTACTATGTATTTCAGTCGGCTACTTTTTCACACAATGTAGAAATCTGCCACCTCGTCAGAAATTGTCACGCCCTGATCTGTTTCACCTGTCTTTGTGATTGTCTCCATTCCCCTCCAGGTGTCGCTCATCTTCCCCATTATCCCCTGTGTATTTTTACCTGTGTTTTCTGTCTGTCTGTTGTCAGTTCGTCTTGTTTGTTCAAGCCTACCAGTGTTTTGTCTCAGCTCCTGTTTTTCCCTAGTCTCTCTTTTTCCTCGTCCTCCTGGTTTTTGACCTTTTCCTGTCCTGACCCTGTACCCGCCCGCCTGACCACTGCCTGTCTCTGACCCTGACCCTGAGCCTGCCTGCAGTCCTGTACCTTTGCTCCTGCTCTGGATTACCGATCTCTGCCTGACCTGACCCTGAACTTGCCGCCGTCCTGTACCTTGGCCTCTGCTCTCGATTATCGACCTGTGCCTGCCTTGACCTGTGTTTACCTGCCCCTGTGGTAACAATAAACATTGTTACTTCACACAGTCTGCACTTTGGTCTTACCTTGATTCCTGATAGTACGAACTGGCCATGACTGACCCAGCAGACTTGGACCAGCTCTGCAACGCCATCTCCTCCCAAAGAGCCCTCATTGGTAGACATGAGGAGATTCGTGGTCTGATGGAAGGGTTCCAGGACGAGGCCGAACGTCAGGACCTAGCATTGAGTGCTTTGCGGGAGCAATTCTAGGCAGCCTACCACGACGGTAACCTCTCAGCCCCTCAGTAACCTGCCTGGTAGCAGTGCCGTCACCCCGGTTTCCCGGGAACGCGCTTACCTACCCCGGATCGCTGCGCTGGAGATTCCAGAACCTGCTGGGCCTTTCTCTCCCAGTGCTCCCTCGTTTTTGAGCTGCACCCTCCTTCGTTCCCCTCGGGCCGCTCAAAGATTTTGTATGTTATTATGCTGATGTCCGAGAGGGCACTCGCCCGAGCCACGCCGTTGTGGGAGCAACAATCCACCGTCTGCCTCAGTCTGGAGTTATTTGTGGCGGAGGTGAGAGGTTTTTGAGGCTCCGGTGTGTCCGGGAGAGAGGCTGCCCGGAAGTTACTCCAGCTTTGGCAGGGCTCCCTCAGTGTGGCAGACTATGCAGTGGAGTTACGCACGCTGGCAGCGGAGGGTACCTGGATCCCGGAAGCGTTGTTCGACACGTTCCTGCACTGATTATCGGCGGGGGTAAAGGACGAGTTTGCAGTCTGGGAACTACCAACGGATCTCGACTCACTCATCGCCTTAATCATCCAGATCGATGGACGGTTACGGGAAAATAGGAGGGAGAAGAGGTCTGATTAAGATTAGGATTGAGATTGGGATGAACTCCGGAAGTCACCGAGAGGATCCGCGCTTACCCGAGTTCCTCCAAGAGCCTCCGAAGACTGCCGAGTTGCCTCTTCCTGAGCCGATGCAGCTCGGCAGGGCTAGAATGCCTCCAGCTGAACGCGTACGCAGACTGAACACCCAGATTTATCTGTATTGCGGTACTGTCGGTCATTATGTGTCTACCTGTCCCTTCAAGAGACCCAGCTCATTCGTTGGAGTGAGTACTCTCTCTTAAAGATAATTGTTAATCTCCCCTTACTCGCCCCCCTCTCCATGCCACCCTGCTGTGGGGCGACCAGTCCAAGTCTCTCCAGGTACTCATCAACTCTGGGGCCGAAATGAGCCTCATGGACGTTACCCTGGCGTCTGAGCTGGGCATCCCCACTCAACCCCTCTCAATTCCAATGGGTGTTAGAGCGTGGACGGGCGCTCTGTAGGCCGGGTCACCCACCAGACCACCCCTGTCAACCTATGAGTGTCGGGGAACCACAGCGAGATGATCCAATTCCTGCTGGTTGAGTCTCCGCAGGTTGCCGTGGTATTGGAAGGGCCTTGGTCAGGGAGGTGCACAAGAACCCGATGGTCACTCTGACAGAGCTCCAGAGTTTCTCTGTGGAGATGGGAGAACCTTCCAGAAGGACAACCATCTCTGCAGCTCTCCACCAATCAGGCCTTTATGGTAGAGTGACCAGATGGAATCCACTCCTCAGTAAAAGACACATGACGGCCCGCTTGGAGTTTGCCTGGTAATATACGCTGTTCAACAGTCTGATGGCCTGGTAATAGAAGCTGTTCAACAGTCTGATGGACTGGTTATAGAAGCTGTTCAACAGTCTGATGGTCTGGTGATAGAAGCTGTTTAACAGTCTGATGGTCTGGTAATAGAAGCTGCTTAACAGTCTGATGGTCTGGTAATAGAAGCTGTTCAACAGTCTGATGGTCTGGTGATAGAAACTGTTTAACAGTCTGATGGTCTGGTGATAGAAGCTGTTTAACAGTCTGATGGTCTGGAGATAGAAGCTGTTCAACAGTCAAATCAATCAATCAAATGTATTTATAAAGCCCTTTTTATGTCAGCCGATGTCACAAAGTGCTATACAGAAACCCAGCCTAAAACCCCAAACAGCAAGCAATGCAGATGTAGAAGCACGGTTGCTAGGAAAAACTCCATAGAAAGGCCAGAACCTAAGAAGAAACCTAGAGAGGAATTAGGTTCTGAGGGGTGTCCAGTCCTCTTCTGGTTGTGCCGGGTGGAGATTATAACATGTTCAAATCAAATCAAATCAAATCAAATCAAATTTATTTATAAAGCCCCCCTTACATCAGCTGATGTCACAGAGTGCTGTACAGAAACCCAGCCTAAAACCCCAAACAGCAAGCAATGCAGGTGTAAAAGCACGGTGGCTAGGAAAAACTCCCTAGAAGGCCAAAACCTAGGAAGAAACCTAGAGAGGAACCAGGCTGTGAGGGGTGGCCAGTCCTCTTCTGGCTGTGCCGGGTGCAGATTATAACAGAACATGGACAAGATTTTAAAATGTTCATAAAACAGGCAGAACAGTTGTAACTGGAGAAGCAGCACGGCCAGGTGGACTCGGGACATCCGGGTAGGCCTTGAGGAATGGTCCTAATGCTCAGGTCCTCCGAGAGAGAGAGAGAGAGAGAGAGAGAAGAAGAAAAAAAGAAAGAGAGAGATAATTAGAGCGAGCATACTTAAATTCGCACAGGACACCAGATAAGAGAAGAAATACTCCAGATATAACAGACGGACCCTAGCACCCCCGACACATAAACTACTGCAGCATAAATACTGGGGGTGAGACAGGAGGGGTCGGGAGACACTGTGGCCCCGTCCGACGAAACCCCCGGACAGGGCCAAACAGGCAGGATATAACCCCACCCACTCTGCCGAAGCACAGCCCCCACACCACTAGAGGGATATCTTCAACCACCAACTTACCATCCTGAGACAAGGCCGAGTATAGCCCACAAGATCTCCGCCACGGCACCAGAAGCCAGTGACTCAGCCCCTGTAATAGGGTTAGAGGCAGAGAATCCCAGTGGAGGGGAACCGGCCAGGCAAAAGACAGCAAGGGTGGTTCGTTGCTCCAGTGCCTTTCCGTTCACCTTCACACTCCTGGGCCAGACTACACTCAGTCATAAGACCTACTGAAGAGATGAGTCTTCAATAAAGACTTAAAGGTTGAGACCGAGTCTGCGTCTCTCACATGGATAGGCAGACTATTCCATAAAAATGGAGCTCTATAGGAAAAAGCCCTGCCTCCAGCTGTTTGCTTAGAAATTCTAGGGACAGTAAGGAGGCTCTGCGTCTTGTGACCGTAGCGTGCGTGTAGGTATGTACGGCAGGACCAAATCAGAAAGATAGGTAGGAGCAAGCCCATGTAATGCTTTGTAGGTTAGCAGTAAAACCTTGAAATCAGCCCTTGCCTTAACAGGAAGCCAGTGTAGAGAGGCTAGTACTGGAGTAATATGATCAAATTTTGGGGTTCTAGTCAAGATTCTAGCAGCCGTGTTAAGCACTAACTGAAGTTTATTTAGTGCTTTATCCGGATAGCCGGAAAATAAAGCATTGCAGTAGTCTAACCTAGAAGTTACAAATGCATGGATTAACTTTTTCTGCATCATTTTTGGACAGAAAGTTTCTAATTTTACAATGTTACGTAAATGGAAAAAGCTGTCCTTGAAACAGTCTTGATATGTTCACAAAAGAGAGATCAGGGTCCAGAGTAACGCCGAGGTCCTTCACAGTTTTATTTGAGACGACTGTACAACCATCAAGATTAATTGTCAGATTCAACAGAAGATCTCTTTGTTTCTTGGGACCTAGGACTAGCATCTCTGTTTTATCAGAGTTTAAAAGTAGAAAATTTTCTGCCATCCACTTCCTTATGTCTGAAACACAGGCTTCAAGGGAGGGCAATTTTGGGGCTTCACCATGTTTCATCGAAATGTACAGCTGTGTGTCATCCGCATAGCAGTGAAAGTTAACATTATGTTTCCGAATGACATCACCAAGTGGTAAAATATATAGTGAAAACAATAGTGGTCCCAAAACAGAGCCTTGAGGAACACCGAAATTTACAGTTGATTTGTCAGAGGACAAACCATCCACAGAGACAAACTGATATCTTTCCGACAGATAAGATCTAAACCAGGCCAAAACTTGTCCATGTAGACCAATTTGGGTTTCCAATCTCTCCAAAAGAATGTGGTGATCGATGGTATCAAAAGCAGCACTAAGGTCTAGGAGCATGAGTACAGTTGCAGAGCCTCGGTCTGACGCCATTAAAAGGTCATTTACCACCTTCACAAGTGCAGTCTCAGTGCTATGATGGGGTCTAAAACCAGACTGAAGCGTTCGTATACATTGTTTGTCTTCAGGAAGGCAGTGAGTTGCTGCGCAACAGCTTTTTCTAAAATTTTTGAGAGGAATGGAAGATTCGATATAGGCCGATAGTTTTTATATTTTCTGGGTCAAGGTTTGGCTTTTTAAGAGAGGCTTTATTACTGCCACTTTTAGTGAGTTTGGTACACATCCGGTAGATAGAGAGCTGTTTATTATGTTCAACATAGGAGGGCCAAGCACAGGAAGCAGCTCTTTCAGTAGTTTAGTTGGAATAGGGTCCAGTATGCAGCTTGAAGGTTTAGAGGCCATGATTATTTTCATCAATGTGTCAAGAGATATGGTACTAAAAAACTTGAGTGTCTCTCTTGATTTTATGTCCTGGCAAAGTTGTGTGGACTCAGGACAACTGAGCTTTGGAGGAATACGCAGATTTAAAGAGGAGTCCGTAATTTGCTTTCTAATGATCATGATCTTTTCCTCAAAGAAGTTCATGAATGAATCACTGCTAAAGTGAAAACATTCATAGATGACCAACAGGGTCAGATAATAATAATCCCAGTGGTAGTAGAGGGTGCAACAGGTCAGCACCTCAGGAGTAAATGTCAGTTGGCTTTTCATAGACGATCATTCAGAGTTAGAGACAGCAGGTGCGGTAGAGAAAAAGAGAGTCGAAAACAGCAGGTCTGGGACAAGATAGCACGTCCAGTGAACAGGTCAGGGTTCCATAGCCACAGGCAGAACAGTTGAAACTGGAGCAGCAGCACGACCAGGTGGACTGGGGACAGCAAGGAGTCATAACAGTTTAAGTACTTTGGGAGCGGTGGGGTGCTAGCGTGTGTATTTTTGCTGTAATATTTCAACCGGACGATAACGTGAACGATAGGAAAGAAAAATAAAGTGGTGCGCGTTCACAATCTCGTGCACGTCAAACCTTGTTTACAGAAGTGGTCCTCTGACTTCTTCCTGTTCCTATCCATTCTGGTCACTCCTAGAATTCCCAGTCTTTGACTGTTGACTGTTGACATCTAGTGGAAGCCATAGGTACTGCAGTCCCAGTCCTACATAACATTGTATGCAATAGGCACAATGGAGAAGATGGGCATTTACAAAAAAAACTGCAAATCCGGATGGATTTTCCTCAGGTTTTCGCCTGCTATATCAGTTCTGTTATACTCACATACATGATTTTAACACTCTTAGAAACTTCAGAGTGTTTCCTATCCAATAGTACTAATTATTTGCATATCCTATTTTCTGGGCCTGAGTGGCAGGCATTTTACTTTGGGCACACCAGACTCTCCAAAACCGTCACCTATGCAGCCGCTCCCTAAGAAGTTAACAGTCTGATGGTCTGGTGATAGAAGCTGTTCAACAGCATTGAACGTCCCCAAGAACACTGTGGCCTTCATCATTCTTAAATTTAAGAAGTTTGGAAGACTCTTCCTAGAGCTGGCCACCACCCAAACACACAGACACAGACACAGACACAGACACAGACACAGACACACAGACACACAGACACACACACACACACACACACACACACACACACACACACACACACACACACACACACACACACACACACACACACACACACACACACACACACACAGCTTGCTCTAAGGGCCACAATCAGCCTACAGGTCGTCCCCTCAAGGCAGGTTCAATATTCATGGGTCATCACAGCGTTTTACCAACTCAGCTTGACAAAAACCATCACCGTCTCTCCCGTCTCTCCCGTCAATCTGGCAGGTCTGCTCATAAAATCAGCTTGGAGCGGCATCCTTCCCTGCCACCTGTCACATTGATGAGCGCCCGCCCATGATGTCATTGAGTACTGCAGCCATACATGCAGCTATAGGGTTTGGCAAGGAGATGAAATCTGTCAAGTTTGCTAGAGATGCGTTGGACGGACGTGCAATGAGAAATGGATATGAATGCTTCATGGCTTCAAGTCTAAATTCAAATCATTGCTTATGTGTTATTAAAATATATATTTCAGTGGCTGAAGCACAATAAGTGTCCGAGTCACTAAACAATCACTGATCAAGACTTCCTGAGGAGTTCATCCTTGTGTATCGCTCACCCTGGTTTATTGGTTAACACATTGTCAGTGTGGTAAAAATCAGCCACCGCTGACGGAATGAAAGAAAGACTTTGTTTCCCTGGACGTGTTGCCACCCAAGCACAGACGACAGCAAAGCAATTTCCTCAAGCTGGAGTCCTATGCAACAGTGTCCCTTCTCAGCCGATGAGAAATATTACCTCAGCGTAAGGGAACTTTACCCTCTGTTACTGGGTGGCTGTGAAGTGAGGTCCATTTCTTAAATTTTTTTTACCCTTTTTCTCCCCAATTGGTAGTTAAGCCTCATGGGTCTCCCGGTCACGGACAGCTGCGACACAGCCCGTGATCGAACCCAGATCTGTAGTGACACCTCAAGCACTGCAGTGCCTTAGACCGCTGCGCCACTCGGGATGCCCTGAGAGGTAACGTTTTGATTAAATGTACTCTTGAAAATGTCACATTTAGTCACACATTCCATAACATGGTTTCCCTTCATCTGATGATTCAACGTTCAAGAATCGTCCCGGAGAAATGGTGCTGGAACCTTGCTAGGGTTTGATTATTCTTAGAGTACTAAGAAAACTGGACCAAATACAGTCATTACTTGACCTCTAACCTTCCAGAAATACATTATTTACATAAGTATTCAGGCCCTTTGCTATGAGACTCGAAATTGAGCTCAGGTGCATCCTATCTCCATTGATCATCCTTGAGATGTTTCTACAACTTGGAGTCCTCCTGTGGTAAATTCAATTGATTGGACATGATTTGGAAAAGCACACACCTGTCCATATAAGGTTGACAGTGCATGTCAGAGCAAAAACCAAGCCATGAGGTCGAAGGACTTGTCCGTAGAGCTCTGTGACAGGATTGTGTTGAGGCACAGATCTGGGGAAGGGTAGCAAACATTTCTGCAGCATTGAAGGTCCCCAAGAATACAGTGTCCTCCATCATTCTTAAATTGAAGACGTTTGGAACCACCAAGACTCTTCCTAGAGCTGGCCGCCTGGCCAAACAGAGCAATTAGGAGAGAAGGCCCTTGGTCAGGGTGACCAAGACCCCGATGGTCACTCTCACAGATCTCTGCAGTTCCTCTGTGGAGATGGGAAGAACTTCCAGAAGGACAGCCATCTCTGCAGCACCACCAATCAGGCCTTTATGGTAGAGTGGCCAGACGGAAGCCACTCCTCAGTAAAAGGCACATGACTGCCCGCTTGGAGCTTGCAAAAAGGCACTTAAAGACTCTCAGACCATGAGAAACAAGATTCTCTGGTCTGATGAAACCAAGATTGAACTCTTAGGCCTGAATGCTAAGCACCACGTCTGGAGGAAACCAGGCACCATCCTTAGAGCTTGAGAGGATCTTCAGAGAAGAATGGGAGAAACTCCATACCCAAGAAGACTCGATGCCCCTGAACAAGGCAGTTAACCCACTGTTCTCCGGTAGATAAGAATTTGTTCTTAACTGACTTGCCTAGTTAAATGAAGGTTACATGTTTGTATGACAGCGTAGCAGGAGTAAAAGGAAAGCAACCCGTTGGATTTAAGTGACAAACACAGGAAATAAATGGTTGAAAAAGACAGATCCTGAGGTGGGCTTGTCACGCGCGTTGCCTTGACATCTGGCAATTTCTTTTCTATGTGCATTTGTTCTAGTTTTCAGAAATCGTTATTGGCTGCAGTACAATGTGGCTAGACAGAGCTACTATGTGGGCATTTGGTGTGCTCTACCCATGCAGATAATGGGTCTCCTAAAATGGCCGTAGTGGCTTGTGAAGGCCTTGGACCTAAGAGGAAGTGGGAAGATCAGTGTGGGCACCGTTTGACTCTCCAAGGAGGGTTAAGGATTGGTGTGAAGTCACAAACAGGGTGACTGCTGGGATGGGAGGTTTATGAGTAACACTTTCTCACTGTGGTTATGGGTTAGTGTAGCGAATGCTAGCTGTGCAAAGTCTTCCTCTTTCTCCTTCTTCCTTTTAACCGGTGTGCGTGTGTGTGTGTGGCTGGAGTGCGTGCGTGTATCTGTGTGAGTGTGTGTGTGTGTGTGAGGGTTCCTGAGGACACCGTTCCTGCAGTGATCTGGTAAACCTGTAAACAGAGTGTTTCAAAAGGAACAAAAACCCAAATCACCTGAGGGAGATGCGGGAAACATGGAGAGAAGAAGAACACAGAAGAGAAAGGGATGAAGCTAGAGAGAGGGAGAGAGAGACAGAGAGAGAGCAAGCGAGCACGAGAGACAGAGAGGGAGAGAGAGAGAGAAAGATACAGAGAGAAACAGAGATAGAGAGAGAAAGATACAGAGAGAGACAGAGATAGAGAGAGAGAGAGAGAGAGAGAGAGAGAGAGAGAGAGAAAGATACGGAGAGAAACAGAGATAGAGAGAGAAAGATACAGAGAGAGACAGAGATAGAGAGAGAGAGAAAGATACGGAGAGAGACAGAGAGAGAGAGAGAGAGAGAGAGAGAGAGAGAGAGAGAGAGAGAGAGAGAGAGAGAGAGAGAGAGAGAGAGAGAGAATTTAGGTCTGAGGTCATCTGCCTTTGGCCTAAAGAGCAGGAACCCAGACTTCATCAAATAAATTGGAAATACAGACATTGTCATCCAACAAGAAACATGGTATAAAGGAGACGGACCTACTGGTTGCCCTCTAGGTTACAGAGAGCTGGTAGTTCCATCCACCAATCTGTCAGGTGTGAAACAAGAAAGAGACTCAGAGGGTATGCTAATTTGGTATAGAGCAGACCTAACTCACTCCATTAAATTAATCAAAACAGGTACATTTTACATCTGGCTAGAAATTAATAAGGAAATGATCTCAACAGAGAACATGTCCTCCTGTGTGCTACCTATATCCCCCCAATAGAATCCCCATACTTTAACGATGACAGATTCTCCATCCTAGAGTGGGAGATCAACAAGGCTCGTGGACATGTACTAGTCTGTGGCGACTGGACAAGAACCTGACAGCCTCAGCACACAGGGGGACAAACACTTACCTGGAGGTGACAACATTCCCTCCCCCATATGCACCCCTATAACCCTAACCCCCATGAGGCATCAAAGACAACAGGTAATATTAAGAAATACTATAGATGGAAGGAAAATAGTGTGGAAATCTACCAAAAAACAATTAGGCATCAACAAATGTAATCCCTTGTAGACAACTTCCTGGACTAAAGGTTTTACTGTAATAGTGAAGGTGTAAACTTGGCAGTAGAAAACCTAAACACTATATTTGACCTCTCATCTTCCCTATCAAATCTGAAAATTTCAAGCAGACAAACAAAAAAATTGACAATAATGACAAATGGTTTGATGAAGAATTCAAAAACCTAAGAAAGAAATTGAGAAACCTGTCCAACCAAAAACATAGAGACCCAGAAAACCTGAGCCTACGCCTTCATTACAGTGAATCACTAAATACATTTTTACCCCAATAACTACCGTGGGATATACGTCAACAGCAACCTTGGGAAAACCTTTCTGCATTATCATTAACAGCAGACTCGCACATTTCCTCAGTGAAGTCAATGTACTGAGCAAATGCAAATTACTGTACGACAGACCACGTGTTTACCCTGCACACCCTAATTGACAAACAAACAAACAAAGGCAAAGTCTTCTTGTGCTTTGTTGATTTAAAAAAAGCTTTCCACTCAATTTGGCATGAGGGCCTGCTATACAAATTGATGGAAAGTGGTGTTGGGGGAAAAATGTCTTTCCACAGGGCCGGGGGGTGAGACAGGGATTCAGCTTAAGCCCCACCCTCTTCAACATATATATCAACAAATTGGCGAGGGCGCTAGAACAGTCTGCAGCACCCGGCCTCACCCTACTAGAATCTGAAGTCAAATGTCTACTGTTTGCTGATGATCTTGTGCTTCTGTCCCCAACCAAGGAGGGCCTACAGTAGCACCTAGATCTTCTGCACAGATACTGTCAGACCTGGACGCAGACAGTAAATCTCAGTTAGACCCAAATAATGGTGTTTCAAATAAGGTCCAGTTGCCAGGACCACGAATACAAATTCCATCTAGACACCATAGCCCTAGAGCACACAAAAAAACGATACAGATCTCGGCCTAAACATCAGCGCCACAGGTATCTTCCACAAAGCTGTTAACGATCTGAGAGACGAGGCAAGAAGGGCCTTCTATGCTATCAAAAGGAACATAACATTTGACGTACGAATTAGGATCTGGTTAAAAATACTTGAATCAGTTATAGAACCTATTGCCCTTTATGGTTGTGAGGTCTGGGGACCGCTCACCAACCAAGAATTCACAAAATGGGACAGACACCAAATTGAGACTGCATGCAGAATTCTGCAAAAATATCCTCTGCGTTCAATGTAAAACACCAAATAATTAATGCAGAGCAGAATTAATCCGATACCTGCTAATTATCAAATCCAGAAAAGAGATGTTAAATTCTACAACCAAAAATCAAATCAAACTTTATTTGTCACATTCACCGAGTACAGCAAGTGTAGACTTTACCGTGAAATGCTTACTAACAAGCCCTTAACCAACAGTCCAGTTCAAGAAGAAGAAAATATTTACCAAGTAGACTAAAATAAAAAGTAATAATAAAAAGTAACACAATAAGAATAAGAATAACGAGGCTATATACAGGGGGCACCGGTACTGGAGTCTCTGACAATTCTATGGGCTTTCCACTGACACTGCCTATTATATAGGTCTTGGATGGCAGGAAGCTTGGCCCCAGTGATGTACTGGGCTGTTCGCACTACCCTCTGTAGCGCCTTACGGTCAGATGCCGAGCAGTTGCCATACCAGGCAGTGATGCAACCGGTCAGGATGCTCTCGATGATGCAGCTGCAGAACCCTTTGAGGATCTGTGGACCCATGCCAAATTTTTTCAGTCTCCTGAGGGGGAAAACATTTTGACGTGCCCTCTTCACGGCTGTCTCGGTATGTTTGGACCATGATAGTTCGTTGATGATGTGGACACCCAAAAGGAAGCGATTCCCAAACCTTCCATAACAAATCCATCACCTACAGAGAAATCAACCTGGAGAAGCTGGTCCTGGTCCTGGGGTTCTGTTCACAAACACAAACAGGCCCCACAGAGCCCCAGGACAGCAACACAATTAGACCCTAGCAAATCATGAGAAACAAAAAGAGAATTACTTGACACATTGGAAAGAATTAAAAAAAAAAACTGAGCAAACTATGCTCTTGGCCTTAAACTGAGAGTAAACAGTGGCAGAATACCTGACCACTGTGACTGACCCAAAATGAATGACATCTTTGACTATGTACAGACTCAGTGAGCATAGCCTTGCTATTCTTAAAGGCCACCAAAGGCAGACCTGGCTCTCAAGAGAAGACAGGCCATGTGCACACTGCCCACAAAATTAGGTGGAAATTGAGCTGCACTTCCTAACCTCCTGCCAAATGTATGACCATATTAGAGACACGTATTTCCCTCAGATTACACAGAACCACAAAGAATTCCCCCATATCTATTGGGTGAAATACCACAGTGTGCAATCACAGCAGCAAGATTTGTGGCCTGTTGCCACAAGAAAAGGGCAAACAGTGAAGAACAAACACCATTGTAAATACATTTTATTTGTATTTATTTTCCATTTTGTACTTTAACTATTACAATACTGAGTAGACAATATGACATTTGAAAAGTCTTTATTCTTCTGGAACTTCTGTAAGTGTAATATTTACTGTAAATTTGTTATTGTTTATTTAACTTTTGTTTATTATCTATTTCACTTGCTTTGGCAATGTTAACATTGAACATGTTTCCCATGCCAATAAAGCCCCTTAAATTGACATTGAAATTGAAAGTGAATTGATAGAGGGAGAGCGAGAGCACTACATTGCTGCGTTGCTGGACCTACTCACTGCCACAGTCATACTCTGGACCTAGTTTTGTCCCGTGGAATAAATGTTGTGGATCTTAATGTTTTTCCTCATAATCCTGGACTATCGGAACACCATTTTATTACGTTTGAAATCGCAACAAACAATCTGCTCAGACCCCAACCAAGGATCATCAAAAGTCGTGCTATAAATTCTCAGACATCCCAAAGATTCCTAGATGCCCTTCCAGAATCCTTCCACCTACCCAAGGACGTCAGAGTACAAAAATCAGTTAACCACCTAACTGAGGAACTCATCGTAACCTTGCGCAATACCCTAGATGCAGTCGCACCCCTAAAAACAAAAAACATTTGCCATAAAAAACTAGCTCCCTGGTATACAGAAAATACCCGAGCTCTGAAGCAAGCTTCCAGAAAATTGGAACGGAAATGGCGCCACACCAAACTGGAAGTCTTCCGACTAGCTTGGAAAGACAGTACCGTGCAATATCGAAGAGCCCTCACTGCTGCTTGATCATCCTAATTTTCCAAGTTAATTGAGGAAAATAAGAATAATCCAACATTTCTTTTTGATACTGTCGCAAAGCTAAATAAAAAGCAGCATTCCCCAAGAGAGGATGGCTTTCACTTTAGCAGTGATACATTCATGAACCTCTTTGAGGAAAAGATCTCCTCTTTAAGTCCACACAACTTTGCCAGGACATAAAATCAAGAGAGACACTCAAGGTTTTTAGTACCATATCTCTTGACACATTGATGAAAATAATCATGGCCTCTAAACCTTCAAGCTGCATATTGGACCCTATTCCAACTAAACTACTGAAAGAGCTGCTTCCTGTGTTGGCCCTCCTATGTTGAACATAATAAACAGCTCTTTATCCACCGGATGTGTACCAAACTCACTAAAAGTGGCAGTAATAAAGCCTCTCTTGAAAAAGCCAAACCTTGACCCAGAAAATATAAAAAACTATCGGCCTATATCAAATCTTCCATTCCTCTCAAAAAAAATTGAAAAAGCTGTTGCGCAGCAACTCACCGCCTTCCTGAAGACAAACAATGTATACGAAACGCTTCAGTCTGGTTTTAGACCCCATCATAGCACTGAGACTGCACTTGTGAAGGTGGTAAATGACCTTTTAATGGTGTCAGACCGAGGCTCCGCAACTGTCCTCGTGCTCCTAGACCTTAGTGCTGCTTTTGATACCATCGATCACCACATTCTTTTGGAGAGTTTGGAAACCCAAATTGGTCTACATGGACAAGTTCTGGCCTTGTTTAGATCTTATCTGTCGGAAATATATCAGTTTGTCTCTGTGGATGGTTTGTCCTCTGACAAATCAACTGTACATTTCGGTGTTCCTCAAGGCTCTGTTTTGGGACCACTATTATTTTCACTATATACTTTACCACTTGGTGATGTCATTCGGAAACATAATGTTAACTTTCACTGCTATGCGGATGACACACAGCTGTACATTTCGATGAAACATGGTGAATCCCCAAAATTGCCCTCCCTGGAAGCCTGTGTTTCAGACATAAGGAATTGGATGGCGGAAGATTTTCTACTTTTAAACTCTGACAAAACAGAGATGCTAGTTCTAGGTCCCAAGAAACAAAGAGATCTTCTGTTAAATCTGACAATTAATCTTGATGGTTGTACAGTCGTCTCAAATAAAACTGTGAAGGACCTCGGCGTTACTCTGGACCCTGATCTCTCTTTTGACGAACATATCAAGACTGTTTCAAGGACAGCTTTTTTCCATCTACATAACATTGTAAAAATCAGAAACTTTCTGTCCAAAAATGATGCAGAAAAGTTAATCCATGCAATTGTAACTTCTAGGTTAGACTACTGTAATGCTTTACTTTCCGGCTACCCGGATAAAGCACTAAATAAACTTCAGTTAGTGCTAAACACGGCTGCTAGAATCTTGACTAGAACCCCAAAATTTGATCATATTACTCCAGTACTAGCCTCTCTACACTGGCTTCCTGTTAAGGCAAGGGCTGATTTCAAGGTTTTACTGCTAACCTACAAAGCAGTACATGGGCTTGCTCCTACCTATCTTTCCGATTTGGTCCTGCCGTACATACCTACACGTACGCTACGGTCACAAGACGCAGGCCTCCTTACTGTCCCTAGAATTTCTAAGCAAACAGCTGGAGGCAGGGCTTTTTCCTTTAGAGCTCCATTTTTATGGAATAGTCTGCCTATCCATGTGAGAGACGCAGACTCGGTCTCAACTTTAAGTCTTTATTGAAGACTCATCTCTTCAGTAGGTCCTATGATTGAGTGTAGTCTGGCCCAGGAGTGTGAAGGTGAACGGAAAGGCACTGGAGCAACGAACCACCCTTGCTGTCTTTGCCTGGCCGATTCCCCTCCACTGGGATTCTCTGCCTCTAACCCTATTACAGGGGCTGAGTCACTGGCTTACTGGTGCCGTGGCGGAGATCTTGTGGGCTATACTCGGCCTTGTCTCAGGATGGTAAATTGGTGGTTGAAGATATCCCTCTAGTGGTGTGGGGGCTGTGCTTCGGCAGATTGGGTGGGATTATATCCTGCCTGTTTGGCCCTGTCCGGGGTATCGCCGGACGGGCCACAGTGTCTCCCGACCCCTCCTGTCTCAGCCCCCAGTATTTATGCTGCAGTAGTTTATGTGTCGGGGGGCTAGGGTCCGTCTGTTATATCTGGAGTATTTCTTCTCTTATCTGGTGTCCTGTGTGAATTTAAGTATGCTCTCTCTAATTATCTCTCTCTCTCGGAGGACCTGAGCATTAGGACCATTCCTCAAGGCCTACCTGGCCTGATGACTCCTTGATGTCCCTAGTCCACCTGGCCGTGCTGCTTCTCGATTTCTACTCATAATTCCTAAACAAAGGTTAGCGTCTCTTGAGGGCTTGAATTGAGAGAGAGAGAGAGAGAGAGAGAGAGAGAGAGAGAGAGAGAGAGAGAGAGAGAGACAGAGAGAGAGAGACAGAGAGAGATAGAGAGATAGAGAGACAGAGAGACAGAGAGAGGGAGAGAGACAGAGAGAGAGAGGGACAGAGAGAGAGCTTGCTCGGCTCGATTTCTACTCATAATTCCTAAACAAAGGTTAGCGTCTCTTGAGGGCTTGAATTGAGAGAGAGAGAGAGAGAGAGAGAAAGAGAGGCAGAGAGAGAGAGACAGAGAGAGATAGAGAGACAGAGAGAGGGAGAGAGACAGAGAGAGAGGGACAGAGAGAGAGCTTGCTCGGCTCGATTTCTACTCATAATTCCTAAACAAAGGTTAGCGTCTCTTGAGGGTTTGAATTGAGAGAGAGAGAGAGAGAGAGAGAGAGAGAGAGAGAGAGAGAGAGAGAGAGAGAGAGAGAGAGAAAGAGAGAGAGAGAGAGAGAAAGAGACAGAGACAGAGAGAGAGGGAGAGAGAGAGAGAAACAGAGAGAGCCTGCTCGGCTCAATTTCCACTGATAATTCCTAAACAAAGGTTAGCGTCTCTTGAGGGCTGCCTTGTTGGATGTGACGAGACAGGGACCAGCGGGGGGACTCTGGGTACCCCCAGGGGGGCACACCTGTGGGCAGGGGGTAGGTGAGGGGTACAGGGGTGTAACAGATGGTCTGATGAGACCGAGCTGGCATGACATGCCCGCAGGCTCACCCACGTGTGTGTGTGTGCCTCTGCGTAAGACTAGAGAGCTCATGCAGGAAGATACGTCATGCTACTGGCGTAGGCGTAGGCGTTAGACAGAGAAAAATAGAAAAGGGAGGATGGGAGGGGTGGAGGGATAGAAGTAGGACAAGTGGGACACCACAAGCTGACTGCCTCTCTCTCTCTCTCTCTCTCTCTCTCTCTCTCTCTCTCTCTCTGCTCTCTCTCTCTCTCTCTCTCTCTCTCTCTCTCTCTCCTCTCTCACTCTCTCTCTGGAGAGATAGTGGCAAGAAAAGTGCAAACCAGTGACTTTTACCCATGCATATATTGTTGACTGTAGCCAAAGAATTTGTATTCAAGTTGACAAGAAATGCTTCAGAGGAGACTAGTCTGTTGTTAGTCCCTGTAGAGCTGAAGGCTAAAGCACAAACAGAATAGATCCGCTACGCTTACGATTACATTTGAAATGAATGTGTCATAGCCGTGGGTAGCATACATCTGTAGGATGGCTAGTTACATGTACATCCACTTAGATTTAGCAAGTGAATAGAGAGAGTACAGGGGTGGGAGAGAAATATTCAATGGCGGGGGAAGGATATTTTTTTTTTTGCAAAGTGTGGATAGAAACGGGGAATGAGTCCTAAAAGGCATCCTATTCCCTATTCACTCCCGTGCAAGAGGCGTCACTCCAGTTCCTGGTTCGAAATCCAGGCTGTATCACATCCAGCCGTGATCGGGCGGCGCACAATTGGACCAGCAGTGTCTGGGGTAGGCCGTCATTGTAAAATAGTTTAAATAAAGAATATATATTTAAAAAAAGAATATATAATGCACTACTTTTGACCAGAGCCTATGAGTAGTGCAACATAAAGGAATAGGGTGTATTTGGGACTCACTCAGTGAGGCCTAGTACATTGTTTAATCAAAGGCCCTGGTTAAACCATCAAAAGACAGACCACTGCCTCACAGAGCTACCAGTGAGGTGAAGAGAGGGTTATAGAGCCCCCTGTGAGAGCAGTCACATGGTCCTCACAGTAAAGCACACATAAAACACACACACACACACATAAAACACACACAAAACACACACGCACACACACACACATTATAATTAACGCATGTCAGTGGCACCCTCGTTCACCGTAGCTGCACCCCCTCCACGTCTCACAGAACATCAGACGATTCCTCTCTGTCTGTTTCTTTTATATCTCAGAGATTAAATTATTCTGTTTATTTAAGAGAAAGAATCCAGAGAGGAGGCTTTAAGTCATGTGTTAAGGATGTTCTCCTTGGGACGTAAAAGGAAAGCCTTCTCTACTGTCAATCAATATTAGGAGCAATTACATAGTATTGTGATCTTCCTGTCCGGGTTGCCCCCCCCCTTGGGTTGTGCCGTGGCGGAGATCTTGTGGGCTATACTCGGCCTTGTCTCAGGATGGTAAATTGGTGGTTGGAGATATCCCTCTAGTGGTGTGGGGGCTGTGTTTTGGCAGAGTGGGTGGGGTTATATCCTGCCTGTTTGGCCCTGTCCGGGGGTATCGTCGGACGGGGCCACAATGTCTCCCGACCCCTCTTTTCTCAGCCCCAAGTATTTATGCTGCAGTAGTATATGTGTCGGAGGGCTAGGGTCCGTCTGTTATATCTGGAGTATTTCTCCTCTCTTATCCGGTGTCCTGTGTGAATTTAAGTATGCTCTCTCTAATCTCTCTCTCTCTCTCTCTCTCTCTCTCTCTCTCTCTCTCTCTCTCTCTCTCTCTCTCTCTCTCTCAGGACCTGAGCATTAGGACCATTCCTCAAGGCCTACCTGGCCTGATGACTCCTTGATGTCCCCAGTCCACCTGGTCGTGCTGCTTCTCCAGTTTCAACTGTTCTGCCTGTTTTATTAACATTTTAAAATCTTGTCCATGTTTTGTTATAATCTGCACCCGGCACAGCCAGAAGAGGACTGGCCACCCCTCACAGCCTGGTTCCTCTCTAGGTTTCTTCCTAGGTTTTGGCCTTTCTAGGGAGTTTTTCCTAGCCACCGTGCTTTTACACCTGCATTGCTTGCTGTTTGGGGTTTTAGGCTGGGTTTCTGTACAGCACTCTGTGCATAGTAGTGGTATAGCAGTGCATATCTTTAGTAGTGGTATAGCAGTGCATATCTTTAGTAGTGGTATAGCAGTGCCTATCTTTAGTAGTGGTATAGCAGTGCCTATCTTTAGTAGTGGGATAGCAGTGCATATCTTTAGTAGTGGTATAGCAGTGCATATCTTTAGTAGTGGTATAGCAGTGCCTATCTTTAGTAATGGTATAGCAGTGCATATCTTTAGTAGTGGGATAGCAGTGCCTATCTTTAGTAGTAGTATAGCAGTGCATATCTTTAGTAGTGGTATAGCAGTGCATATCTTTAGTATTGGTATAGCAGTGCCTATCTTTAGTAGTGGTATAGCAGTGCATATCTTTAGTAGTGGGATAGCAGTGCCTATCTTTAGTAGTGGTATAGCAGTGCATATCTTTAGTAGTGGTATAGCAGTGCTTATCTTTAGTAGTGGGATAGCAGTGCCTATCTTTAGTAGTGGTATAGCAGTGCATATCTTTAGTAGTGGGATAGCAGTGCCTATCTTTAGTAGTGGTATAGCAGTGCATACCTTTAGTAGTGGTATAGCAGTGCCTATCTTTAGTAGTGGTATAGCAGTGCCTATCTTTAGTAGTGGGATAGCAGTGCATATCTTTAGTAGTGGGATAGCAGTGTCTATCTTTAGTAGTGGTATAGCAGTGCCTATCTTTAGTAGTGGGATAGCAGTGCCTATCTTTAGTAGGGGATAGCAGTGCCTATCTTTAGTAGTGGGATAGCAGTGCCTATCTTTAGTAGTGGGATAGCAGTGTCTATCTTTAGTAGTGGGATAGCAGTGCCTATCTTTAGTAGTGGGATAGCAGTGCCTATCTTTAGTAGGGGGATAGCAGTGCCTATCTTTAGTAGTGGGATAGCAGTGCCTATCTTTAGTAGTGGGATAGCAGTGCATATCTTTAGTAGTGGGATAGCAGTGCATATCTTTAGTAGTGGGATAGCAGTGTCTATCTTTAGTAGTGGGATAGCAGTGCCTATCTTTAGTAGTGGGATAGCAGTGCCTATCTTTAGTAGGGGGATAGCAGTGCCTATCTTTAGTAGTGGGATAGCAGTGCCTATCTTTAGTAGTGGGATAGCAGTGTCTATCTTTAGTAGTGGGATAGCAGTGCCTATCTTTAGTAGTGGGATAGCAGTGCCTATCTTTAGTAGGGGGATAGCAGTGCCTATCTTTAGTAGTGGGATAGCAGTGCCTATCTTTAGTAGTGGGATAGCAGTGCATATCTTTAGTAGTGGGATAGCAGTGCCTATCTTTAGTAGTGGGATAGCAGTGCCTATCTTTAGTAGTGGTGTAGAAGTGCATATCTTTAGTAGTGGTGTAGAAGTGCCTATCTTCAGCAGTGGTATAGCAGTGCCTATCTTTTGTACAAGATGGGAGCTAATGATAGAATTGAAAGAAACTTCTTGCAATATAGTGATGATACTGTACATCAATGGTAGCTCCTACTATATGGACAGGCCCAGATGCAAATGCTTAAGATGGTAAAATGACAGTGGATGATGATATTGTTTCGTCTCAATGGACACCCACTCTGGGCAGTGGTCTTGAGGTGGTGTCTAGGAACATACACCTCGCTCTGGGCACGGGTCTTGAGGTGGTGTCTAGGAACATACACCTCACTCTGGGCACGGGTCTTGAGGTGGTGTCTAGGAACATACACCTCACTCTGGGCACTGGTCTTGAGGTGGTGTCTAGGAACGTACACCTCGCTCTGGGCACTGGTCTTGAGGTGGTGTCTAGGAACGTACACAAAACAAAGCCCTTCTCCATTCAGTCAGATGTACAGTGCATTCGGAAAGTATTCAGACCCCTTGACTTTTTCCACATTTTGTTACGTTACATCCTTATTCTAAAATGGATTAAATTGTTTATTTCCCTCATCAATCTACACACAATACACCATAAGTACAAAGCAAAAACATAAATATCACATTTACATAAGTATTCAGACCCTTTACTCAGCACTTTGTTGAAGCACCTTTGGCAGTGATTACAGCCTCGAGTCTTATTGGGTGTGACGCTATAAGCTTGGCACACCTGTATTTGGGGAGTTTCTCCCATTCTTCTCTGCAGATCTTCTCTGTCAGGTTGGATGGGGAGCGTCGCTGCACAGCTATTTTCAGGTCTCTCCAGAGATGTTCGATCGAGTTCAAGTCCGGGCTCTGGCTGGGCCACTCAAGGACATTCAGAGACTTGTCTCGAAGCCACTCCTGCGTTGTCTTGGCTGTGTGCTTAGGGTCGTTGTTCTGTTGGAAGGTGAACCTTCACCCCAGTCTTAGGTCCTGAGCACTCTGTAGCAGGTTTTCATCAAGGATCTCTCTTTGCTCCGTTCATCTTTCCCTTGATCCTGACTAGTCTCCCAGTCCCTGCCTCTGAAAAACATCCCCACTGCATGATGCTGCCACCACCATGCTTCACCATAGAGATGGTGACAGGTTTCCTCCAGACGTGACACTTGGCATTCAGGCCAAAGGCCAATCTTGTTTCTCATGGTCTGCGAGTCCTTTAGGTGCCTTTTGGCAAACTCCAAGTGGGCTGTCATGTGCCTTTTACTGAGGAGTGGCTTCCATCTGGCCACTCTACCATAAAGGCCTGATTAGTGGAGTGCTGCAGAGATGGTTGTCCTTCTGGAAGGTTCTCCCATCCCTACAGAGGAACTCTGGATCTCTGTCAGAGTGACCATCGGGTTCTTGGTCCCCTCCCTGACCAAGGCCCTTCTCCCCCGATTTCTCAGTTTGGCTGGGCCCCAGCTCTAGGAAGAGTCTTGGTGGTTCCAATCTTCTTCCATTTAAGAATGATGGAGGCCACTGTGTTCTTGGGGACCTACATGCTGTAGAAATGTTTTGGTACCCTGCCCCAGATCTGTGCCTCGACACAATCCTGTCTCGGAACTCTACGAACAATTCCTTCGACCTCATGGCTTGGTTTTTCTCTGACATGCACTGTCAACTGTGGGACCTTATATAGACAGGTGTGTGCCTTTCCAAATCATGTCCAATCAATAGAATTTACCACAGATGGACTCCAATCAAGTTGTAGAAACAGCTCAAAGGATGATCAATGGAAACAGGATGCAACTGAGCTCTCCTCATTTCCACATGCCCCCTGCCCACACACAAACACAGACAGGTGCCCACACACAAACACAGACAGGTGCCCACACACAAACACAGACAGGTGCCCACACACAAACACAGACAGGTGCCCACACACAAACACAGACAGGTGCCCACACACAAACACAGAACGGTGCCCACACACAAACACAGACAGGTGCCCACACACAAACACAGACAGGTGCCCACACACAAACACAGACAGGTGCCCACACACAAACACAGACAGGTGCCCACACACAAACACAGACAGGTGCCCACACACAAACACAGACAGGTGCCCACACACAAACACAGACAGGTGCCCACACACACAGAAAGGTGCCCACAAACACAAACACAAACACATGCATGCACGCACACACACACACACACACACGGACATGGACGAACACATCCACACTCATACGGACATGGACAAACACATACACACTCATACGGACATGGATGAACATGCACACACACACAGACTCGTACGCACACCAACCTTTGCCTTTTAAGTTATGACCTATTTTCTGTGGGCATCGTATTGATCAGTCATCTTAATGTGGGTTTGAAATATTAATGTTACATTTGAGAAGAGATGCTCTTCTCAAAAACACTTCCAAGTGCTCTGCCACACCAAATCAACAATTATATCTGTCCCTAGTGAAAACGATTTATCGTCTCAATATTAATTAAAATACATGACAGATCTCAACTGCGCACACACAAAGGGTATTTTCTCCAATATGTTGTCATGCTAATGGCTCAGACTGTATACTGGGTTTCTTGTCCATAACCCCCCAGACTTTGAAGTCACTGCAATACATGTCATTGTGCTTGCGTACATTTTCTCCTGTCTATATGTAATTTTATTGGGTTCAAGTGGTTGTATCGGGTGGTTTTTCACGGCTGTGTTGAGACAATGACTTATCAGTGACCTAAGCCCTGCTCAGATAATCCCTACCATTGTGTTGCTGAGTTGTCGTAGTGCTGCTGCAAATGTACATTGTCCCAAGGGCGTTGGCAGTCATAATATAAGTAACCTAATTTATGTCCCTCTAACTGCCCTGAATGCCTCTGTTGATCCTACAGCTATTGTACGCAGCAATCACGCGCCTGAGTTATACTGTTAGCACTGAGGCGGTTTACTTGAGTAGGAAGTCCACAGCTCAAACATAAATATCATTGCCATGTCTACCTCTGATAAGCCTCCCAGTAAAGCAATAAAAACAATCAAGCATCCCAGAAAAGTGATAAATAATTGCCCACATGAACATATGTGGTCTAAGAAAGGTTAATGATAACTTGCTAGTAACAGATAACATTCATATACTGACTATCTCTGAAACTCACTTAGATAATACCTTTGATGATACTGTGGTAGCAATACAAGGTTTCGGCATCTTCAGAAGTGAATGCAGGAATGCCAATGGTGATCTGTTCTGTTGCCGTTTATGTTCAGAGTCATATTCCTGTATAGCTTAGAGAGGATCTCATGTCAAATGAGGTTCACCTGTCTCACTTAAAGCACATTCTTGTTGGAAGCTGCTATAGACCACCAAGTGCTAACAGTCAATATCTGGATAATATGAGTGAAATGCTTGATAATGTATGTGATATCAACAGAGAAGTATATTTTCTGGTGACCTAAATATTGACTGGCTTTCATCAAGCTTGTTCTTAACTGACTTGCCTAGTTAAATAAAGGTCAAAAACTGTTTTTTAAAAGCTGATCACTCAAGAAAGATCTTCAAACTGCAACCAGTGCCTGTAACCTGGTTTAGGTTCCCAGTCAACCTACTGTACCAGGCTATTACCAAACAGCAGAGGAATGAAATCATCAACATGTATTGATCACATCTTTACTAATGCTGCAGAACAGTGCTCTAAAGCAGTATCCAGATCCATTGAATGTAGTGTTCATAATATAGTAGCCATATCTAGTTCGGCACCTGACAGAGAAGGCCGCCTCGCTTTGCGTTCTCAGGAAACTATGCAGTATTTTGTTTCATTCCTTTACACTTGTGTGTATAAGGTAGTTGCTGTGAAATCGTTAGATTACTTGTTAGATATTACTGTATTACTGCATGGTCGGAACTAGAAGTACAAGCATTTCGCTACACTCGCATTAACATCTGCTAACCATGTGTATGTGACAAATAAAATTTGATTTGATTTGATATCTAGGAAAACCAACGTTCCAAAGGCTGGGCCTAATATAGTGTATAAGAGGTCATACAATAAGTTTTGCAGTTATTCCTATGTTGCAGGTCTGTGGTGTGTAATAAAGAGCAACCAGACGCTACACTCGACACATTTATGAAATAGTTTATTCCAGTTACTAATAAGCATGCACCCAAATGACTGTAAAAACTGTTAAAGAGGGATGATGCAAAATATGGCAAATAAGTCTGGCTGCACAGCACAACGTACTGTAAATTGAGAAATCATGTGACTAAACTGAACAAAAAGAAGAAGAAACTGTACTATGAAACATAGACAAATGATACTATATTGAATGATCGTAAAAAGCTTTGGAGCACCTTACATAAAATTTTGGGAAAAAAGACAAGCTCCGCTTCATCATTCATTGAATTAGATGGCTCGTTCATCACAAAACCCATTGGTATTGCCCTTCTACTTTAATTACTTTTTATTGGGAAGATGAGCAAACTCTGAACCTACTTATCTATGCATAACTGACCAAATTATGAACGCCAAGCACTGTAATGTTGAATTCCATAATGGGAGTGTGGAAGACAAGCCACCTGGGTCTGACAACTTGGATGAAAAATTACTGAGGATGATAGCGGACAATATTGCCACTCCTACTTGCTATCTCTTCAACACTACTAGAACGTGTGTTCCCTCAGGCCTGAAGGGAAGCAAAGGTCACTCCGCTACCCAAGAATAGGAAAGCACTCTTTACTGGCTCAAACGGTCGACCAAGCAGCCTGTTGCCAACTCTTAGTAAACTTTTTGAAAAAATTGTGTTTGACCAGATACAACCTTATTTCATAATAACAAATTAACCAAAGATTTTCAGCACGCTTATAGGGAAAGGCATTCCAAGGCATTTACACAAATGACTGATGATTGGTTGAGAGAAATTGATAATAAAAAGACTGTGGGAGCTGTTTGGTTAGACTTCAGTGCAGCTTTTGACATTATCGATCATAATCTGCTGCTGGAAAAAACATACAGTGAGGGAAAAAAGTATTTGATCCCCTGCTGATTTTGTATGTTTGCCCACTGACAAAGACATGATCAGTCTATAATTTTAATGGTGGGTATATTTGAACAGTGAGAGACAGAATAACAACAACAAAAATCCAGAAAAACGCATGTGAAAAATGTTATCAATTGATTTGCATTTTAATGCGGGAAATAAGTATTTGACCCCCTCTCAATCAGAAAGATTTCTGGCTCCCAGGTGTCTTTTATACAGGTAACGAGCTGAGATTAGGAGCACACTCTAAAAGGGAGTGCTCCTAATCTCAGCTTGTTACCTGTATAAAAGACACCTGTCCACAGAAGAAATCAATCAATCAGATTCCAAATTCTCCACCATGGCCAAGACCAAAGAGCTCTCCAAGGATGTCAGGGACAAGATTGTAGACCTACACAAGGCTGGAATGGGCTACAAGACCATCGCCAAGCAGCTTGGTGAGAAGGTGACAACAGTTGGTGCGATTATTCGCAAATGGAAGAAACACAAAATAACTGTTAATCTCCCTCGGCCTGGGGCTCCATGCAATATCTCACCTCGTGGAGTTGCAATGATCATGAGAACAGTGAGGAATCAGCCCAGAATTGTCAATGATCTCAAGGCAGCTGGGACCATAGTCACCAAGAAAACAATTGGTAACACACTACGCCGTGAAGGACTGAAATCCTGCAGCGCCCGCAAGGTCCCCCTGCTCAAGAAAGCACATATACATGCCCGTCTGAAGTTTGCCAATGAACATCTGAATGATTCAGAGGACAACCGGGTGAAAGTGTTGTGGTCAGATGAGACCAAAATGGAGCTCTTTGGCATCAACTCAACTCGCCGTGTTTGGAGGATGAATGCTGCCTATGACCCCAAGAACACCATCCCCACCGTCAAACATGGAGGTGGAAACATTATGCTTTGGGGGTGTTTTTCTGCTAAGGGGACAGGACAACCTTACCGCATCAAAGGGACGATGGACGGGGCCATGTACCGTCAAATCTTGGGTGAGAACCTCCTTCCCTCAGCCAGGGCATTGAAAATGGGTCGTGGATGGGTATTCCAGCATGACAATGACCCAAAACACACGGCCAAGGCAACAAAGGAGTGGCTCAAGAAGAGGCACATTAAGGTCCTGGAGTGGCCTAGCCAGTCTCCAGACCTTAATCCCATAGAAAATCTGTGGAGGGAGCAGAAGGTTCGAGTTGCCAAACATCAGCCTCGAAACCTTAATGACTTGGAGAAGATCTGCAAAGAGGAGTGGGACAAAATCCCTCCTGAGATGTTTGCAAACCTGGTGGCCAACTACAAGAAACGTCTGACCTCTGTGATTGCCACCAAGTACTAAGTCATGTTTTGCAGAGGGGTCAAATACTTATTTCCCTCATTAAAATGCAAATCAATTTATAACATTTTTCACATATGTTTTTCTGGATTTTTTTGTTGTTATTCTGTCTCTCACTGTTCAAATAAACCTACCATTAAAATTATAGACTTATCATTTCTTTGTCAGTGGGCAAACGTACAAAATCAGCTGGGGATCAAATACTTTTTTCCCTCACTGTATGTGTTATGGCTTGAGAGTTATCTGTCTAACAGAACACAGAGGGTGTTCTTTAATGGAAGCCTCTCCAACATAATCCAGGTAGAGTCAACACTATACACATTAGCTGCCACAGCAAGTGGCGTCATTGCAACACTTAAGAAAGAGCTGCAGTCAGTTTCAGAATGGGTGGCAAGAAATAAGTTAGTCCTCAATATTTCAAAAACTAAAAGCGTTCTATTTGGGACAAATCATTCACTAAACCCTAAATTTCAAGTAAATTTTGTAATGAATAATGTGGAAATTGAGCAAGTTGAAGAGACTAAACTGCTTGGGAGTAACTCTGGATTGTGAACATTCATGGTCAAAACATGTTGATACAACAGTAGCTAAGATGGGGAGAGGTTTGTCGATAATAACCGTTGCTCTGCCTTCTTAACAACACTATCAAAAAGGCAGGTCCTACAGGCTCTAGTTTTGTTGCACCTGGACTACTGTCCAGCTGTGTGGTCAGGTGCCACAAAGATGGACTTAGAGGAGAGATTGCCTTCATCACTACTTGTATTTGTGAGAAATATTGACATGTTGAATGCACGAAGATGTCTGTTTAAACTACTAGCCCACAGCTCAGACACCCATGCATACCCCACAAGACATACCACCAGAGGTCTCTTCACAGAACAGACTATGGGAGAAACACAGTACTACATAGAGCCATGACTTCATGGAACTCCATTCTATATCAAGTAACTCATGCAAGCAGTAAAATCAGATTTAAAACCAGATATATATACACCTTATGGAACAGCTGGGACTGTGAAGAGACACACACAGGCACAGACAGATTCTAACACACACGTACACGTGGATTTTGTGTTGTAGATATGTGGTCGTAGAGTAATGTCCAACACTTAATGTGTTGTGAATTCTGTTGTGAAATGTATTGTTATGTTTTTATAAAAATGGTATAACTGCCTTCATTTTGCTGGACACCAGGAAGAGTAGCTGCTGCCTTGGCAGGAACTAATGGGGATCCTTAATAAACCCCAGGAAGAGTAGCTGCTGCCTTGGCAGGAACTAATGTGGATCAATAATAAATACAAATATAAGAGCATGGTATTTTTTATATATATTTTTTTTACCGCCCAATTTCGTGGTATCCAATTGGTAGTTACAGTCTTGTTTCATCGCTACAACTCCCATATGGACTTGGGAGAGGCGAAGATCGAGAGCCATGTGTTCTGCGAGCCGCACTGCCTCTTGACACAATGGCCACTTAAGCCGGAAGCCAGCCGCACCAATGTGTCGGAGGAAATACCGTACACTTGGAAACCGTGTCAGCGTGCACTGCCCACCACAGGAGTCGCTAGTGCGCGATGGGACAATTGTGGACATTCCTGCCAGCCAAACACTCCCCCTAACCCAGACAACGCTGGGACAATGGTGTAATGTTTTGTCTGAAGCCCCTTGACCTTACCATTAGATGGCGTTATGTCAACCCAGATTGATTCTCCTGTGTTAATTGTTGTAAGTAAGGCCTTCACCTGTGTTGTATTACTTCTGATGACAAACCCTATTTAAGGCCCCACTGCCTTTCTGTTCTTGTTCAGTCCTGATGTTGGTCTAGGTGTTGTCATGCTCAAGGATTCTTTGGGTCTGAGATTTTTCTGCCTTCTAATTTTGAACTTGGATTCTATGTTTTTTTTTGTTTCCTTTTTGTGGACTCTTGGAAATATGTTTCTGGATGTTTAAGGATTTCTCTTCTGTTTTGGATTACCTTTTTGTATTGCCTCCCAAGAGGAGTTGTTTGAGTTACCCTGGGACACATTCATTTAAAGTGTTGCCTAAGACTGTTGCTATGTTTTGCTTTTTTTTTCTCTGAAGTAAAGAGCCAAAGATAAAACTCAGACTTTGGAGATCTCATTGTTTTCTAATTCCTCTGCACTTGGGCTCAACCTCCTCTAGTAGTGGAGTGGTCCGCATCTGGGACACACACATACATCGGGGACCCGAGCTGGCTCATAACACAATTGTGCACCACCCCACTTTGTCTCCCGGTCGCGGCCAGCTGCGACAGAGCCTGGATTTGAACCCAGAATCTCTAGTGGCACAGCTAGCACTGCCTTAGACTACTGCCTTAGACCACTGCGCCACTCGGGAGGCCAGAGCATGGTAGTTTTACATTATTTACATTATTTTGTCACATTTGCACTTCATACGGATTAATAGTAAAATTATATTATAACGATTAACTTCATAACGATTAATAGTAAATTACATTAATAGTAAGATAACATTAATTTACTGTCACATGTCAGGGAGACACTGAAATCTGTCAATCATTTATTTATTTAATTTCATTCTACAGCCCAAGGCATGAAGATTGCTCTAAATTTGCCTCAATAACAATCGGCGTTGATATTCCAATGCGTTATTGGTTGAGTCCTGCTTTCACATCAGGAATAAATGATTAGGCTATCTAGCTAGCTTAACCAGGCTTGGAGGCTATCCAACAGCTCATGGTTCTAAATAGTCTATTCAAGAAGTTTATGTATGTGTGGTTTTCCACTAATGTTTCAGGATAACGATCAATGAGAGAAATTATAGGCTCTGGAAGACATTGCCTCTCCTACTGTACGGTTGGTTATTGAAGTATTGAAAGACTTGAAGACTGTAAGCAGTCAAAATTGAATACAGGCATTAGAAAGTTGCTAATGTTGCAATACTCTATTGTCAGACATATCAAAAACAGGACCTCCCATGGTCTTCGACGTCATTCAGATAGGCATAAAAAATGATAATATGTGGGCAAAGTTCACGCAGCTGCAGACTGTGAAACTGAGCAGAAACGGTTCCTTGAGCAAAGGAGAATACAATGAGAGTGAGACAGAGAGAGAGAGCAAGAGAGAGACAATGAATGACGGAATAATTAAATAAGACAGAGGGTTGTCAGAGATGTCTTCAGCAAGCATCCATTGTAATAGGCAGCCACTTCAGGCTGCAGCACCCCCAACGACAGACAGACATAACCTCCACGGTGTTGGCTAACTAGCTAGGTCACGGCTAGCCATAAGCCCCAGTCGCTAGCCTTTAACAACCTATTAGCTCTGCGGCTAGTTAGCCTAGTTAGTCTAGTTAGCCAATAGCTCCACAGCAAGCTTTCTTCTCTTCCTCTTCCTTCTTTCCCTCCTCCCCTCTTCCACATCCCACACTCCATCTCCTCGTCTCTCCAAGTAAACAATGCCTCATTATTGTTCAAGACAATTCTCACAGTGTTAATTGCCAGGGTCACACAGCTACCGCCCCACGGCCACGGAAACCATAGAAACGTGTCTAAGCTACATCTGTCTGCCTACCACTCGTTATCCTCGACATTGGGTAAGTGATATTAATAAAGTATTATGCGCCTAATGAGAGGAAAGGAATAGAATGGATGTTTCCACTATGCTAGGTCACACACATTTTTGTTATAAACAATTGTCTTTAGATTACGAAGCTGAATTAACAAGTTACTAATGGGTTGATTTGATTCTTGAGAAATATACATTTGAGTCACACTGTCTTAATACAGAGTGAATTCTCACTAGGCCTAATAGTATAAAAGTCCAAAAAGCAACATCCCGTGAAGCTCTATTGATGTTAATAGGGATAAAAAAAAAGAAACAGATCATTCTCTTATTTCCTACTTATTCACAGAGATGACTCATATCAAACTAATTGAATCCATAGAACAGCATTGTTTGGCTCATATTAGCTCCATACTTAGGACTTCCTTAAACCCTGTAATGTGCTCTTGAAAGCAGACAAGATGAAGTTAATTTAATAGATCAGATTGATTTTTCTTTTCTGTTTAGGAAAGTCGGCTACTTGAAAGCAGAGGGAATATCTTCCATGTGCAAAACCGGACTATGTTACATCTCTAATCATCAGTTAATGATCCAAGGTATTGAATTTTCTGCAAATGAGTGCCACGCATTGACAGCCAATGACCATTGTTCCACAGTACCTGGTGTCTATGGTAGTGGAGACATTGATTTTCAGCATTGATAAGCAGCTCACGTGCCTTGGTAAATAGAAGTGTATGGTGCAATCTACGTGTGTGTGCTTGACTGCTTGCGAGCATGCACGCATGAGAGAGAGACAAAGCCAGAGAGAGAGACATACAGAGGCAGACAGAGATAGACAGAAAGAGATACCGACAGAGAGAGACATAGAGAGTGAGACAGACAGAGAGAGACATACAGAGAGAGACAGAGAGAGAGAGAGAGAGGGAGGGGAACATACAGAGAGAGACAGAGATAGAGAGTGAGAGATAGACAGACAGACAGACAGAGAGACATGCAGAGAGATACAGAGAGTCAGAGCGAGAGTGAGCGCGAGCGCGAGCGCGAGAGAGAGAGAGAGAGAGAGACAGACAGACAGATGAGTGGAGTTAGTGGGTTTGGAGAGCTGCTCCAGTAAGATGACCAGCACTGAGAGTACTGATAAGAGGAACTAGGACTGAATCATTCACACTCATGCTTCTCTGATGGATTTCAATGGACCATTGATGTTTCAATGCGGAAAGTTAAAAACTGGGATAATAGTGTCAATCACACACCTACAAACTGTAGAGATATGAAGGAATGGAATGGTGGTCAAACACATCAATAATCCTGATGGAAGCCGGGTTGCGATGAAACTGTGGGGATTTTTTTAATAAATGATTTGCATTTGAGCTAGACCGTGCGACTGAATTTGTTTTGTCAAACACAAAAAATACACACTTTATACAAACGTGCACGCACGTACGCACACCATCCCCAGACAACCCAGCGTACAGGGGTTTTGCAGATCTGTGCTATCCTGCCCTGCTGGTGGGAACAGCTTGGTCGCTGTCTGTTTAAGGCTGTCGGTCGGGGGTATCACATTGCACATGATTAATGCACGGACGTTGTCTGTGAGGAGGCTGCTGAAGGAGACTGCAGCCTTCAGGGCATATAGAGACCTGCTTTCCAATCTGGGACTCCAACTAACCCCCCTCTCTCTTTGCATGCCTGGCTGGAAAGGGGGATCTGATGCAAATCATAGACTTAGATAGAAGACTCATCATTATGGCATCTGTGAGTGCACGGGCAGCTCCATTGAGGCCATCTCCATTTTGAGGTTTCTTCTTCTTCTACTTCTATGAGTTGGTAAACAAGCTGAAAGGGTGCATACTGCCACCTAGAGTGTGTTGTTTGAACAGGTATATAGCCATGGTTGGTGATTTACTGCCCCCTATAGTTATGAAATGTTTTCTAACAAGTATAGTTAATTGGCTGATCCCTCCTTGTGACCTAGGTGGAATTATGTGATCCTTCCTTAACCCATAGGAAGTCCCGCCCAGTTGACTACTTCAAAATGGTGGAAGACCTCAATGGTAATGTCCTTGCAAAAACAGGTAATTTCCAAGTAGTGATCTCTATCCATCTCTATGATGTGAACCAACAACACTGGCATACAAACATACACACCGCAGGAGACCTTGAAAGTTCAAACACTTTTGAAAGTTTCCTTTTTCGTCAGCCTTTTCTTTCCTAGTTTCTCTCTCTCTCACACACACACACACACACACACACACACACACACACACACACACACACACACACACACACACACACACACACACACACACACACACACACACACACACACACACACACACACACACACACACACACACACACACACACCACACACACACACTTTGCTCCTTTGCTCAGCGGCAGTAGCAAAGGGGCAAGAATGTCAAACTCAGTCACAAGACAGGCCCTTTCCTGCAACATATTACAAGTATGTGGGGAGTTTTTCATGCAAATACAAAATACATGACATCAGAGGACAGGTAGCAGCAGCACAGGGGTTATGATGTCAGGTCTGACTGGTTGGTTTGGAAAAACGGTGAGATGAAAGAGATGAAAACAGGACTTATTGCCTCACAGCAATCTAATTCTGTATGCTCTCGCTAACTCTCCCACTCATACACATTTTCTCACAAATAGACATGGGGGCATGGCAAACAGGCCCTTACTCGTAGACACGAATGAAGTTGAGTCTATTTGCTTTTCATTTCCCCCGTTAGTACTTTCCACTTCAGAAGAGACGTGCCAGTCTTTTTTTCAGTGTGTTCCAAATTTCGGGTACCATTGTTATATTTATTAAGTCTTAATGATGGATTAAATTAAAGTATGCTTTGGCAAAGCAATCTAATTAGTTATAGGACTGCGGCATATGGAATCTCTGGATGTCTGGACCAGCACTCACTCTAGCGAACACCATTCACTTGAATTTCCTTTCTGAATAGTTTTTTTCACGCAAACATATGGAGCCGGCTAAAAAGATAAATTTAATTAGAAATTCCCAAATATGATTATCCCTCTCTCTGCCCAGCATTTTTCTACTTCCACACAAAAGGAGCTGATGTTTGAGGGGTAGGAAACATCTCTTACCTTTATAAATAAAGGAGAAGTGTGTACCAGGCCTCTATTTTAGCACAATAACATGATTCTGGGGCTGTCTAGGGTTGAGGTAGTGACGGGCTGTGTAGGGTTGAGGTAGTGACGGGCTGTGTAGGGTTGAAGCAGTGACGGGCTGTGTAGGGTTGAGGTAGTGACGGGCTGTGTAGGGTTGAGGTAGTAACGGGCTGTGTATGGTTGAGGTAGTGACGGGCTGTGTAGGGTTGAGGTAGTGACGGGCTGTGTAGGGTTGAGGTAGTGACGGGCTGTGTAGGAATGAGTTAGTGATGGGCTGTGTAGGGTTGAGGTAGTGACGGGCTGTGTAGGGTTGAGGTAGTGACGGGCTGTGTAGGGTTGAGGTAGTGACGGGCTGTGTAGGAATGAGTTAGTGATGGGCTGTGTAGGGTTGAGGTAGTGACGGGCTGTGTAGGGTTGAAGTAGTGATGGGTTGTCTAGGATTGAGGTAGTGACAGGCTGTGCAGGGTTGAGGTAGTGACGGGCTGTGCAGGGTTGGGATAGTGACAAAGAGATGGGTTACCACTTGGAGTTTACTAAAGTTACCAGAACTTTCAGTAATTTATGGTCAATCTATGGTCTTCTATGGAAACCTGGTTAATTTATACTTGAATAAATTGTATTCATGTAAAATGTTATGTATTTCCTAATCTTTATTGTCCATTAGTTTTTAGTGTATATGTATAATGTATATTCCATGTTCAAACCTTCAAATTGATGGGTTGTATTTAGGATAATGTTTTATAGTTTTGTCATTCTATTTTTTGTATTATTATTGTATATGCTTTACATGTTATTCCGTGAAATGCTTGAAAATGTAAACAATTCAAATTGTTTATTGCAGCGCTCTCAAACCATTTTCCCGAAGAGCTACCGTCCTGTAGGTTTTCGCTCCAACACTAATCTAGCGCACCTGATTCTAATAATTAGCTGGTTGACAAGCTGAATCAGGTTAGTTACAACTGGGTTTGGATTGAAAACCCACTAGAGAGTAGTTCCGGACGACTGTGTGATCACGATCTCCGTAGCCTTGTGAGCAAGACCTTTAAACAGGTCAACCTTCACAAAGCTGCAGGGCCAGACGGAATACCAGGACATGTACTCAGAGCATGGGCTGACCAACTGGCATGTGTCTTCACTTACATTTTCATCCTCTCCATGACCGAGTGTGTTATACCTACATGTTTCAAACAGACCACCATAGTCCCTGTGCCCAAGAAAGCGATGGTAACCTGCAGACGACACCATTCTGTATACTTCTGGCCCTTCTTTGGACACTGTGTTAACTAACCTCCAAAGGAGCTTCAATGCCATAAAACACTCCTTCCGTGGCCTCCAACTGCTCTTAAACGCTAGTAAAACCAAATGCATGCTTTTCAAACGTTCGCTGCCTGCACCCGCCCGCCCGACTAGCATCACTACCATGGACGGCTCTGACCTAGAATATGTGGACAACTACAAATACCTAGATGTCTGGCTAGACTGTAAACTCTCCTTCCAGACTCACATTAAACATCTCCAATCCAAAATCAAATCTAGAATCGGCTTTCTATTTTGCAACAAAGCCTCCTTCACTCACGCTGCCAAACTTGCCCTAGTAAAACTGACTATCCTACCGATCCTCGACTTCGGCGATGTCATCTACAAAACAGCTTCCAATACTCTACTCAGCAAACTGGATGCAGTCTATCACAGTGCCATCCGCTTTGTCACCAACGCCCCTTATACCACCCACCACTGCGACCTGTATGCTTTAGTCGGCTGGCCCTCGCTACATACTCGTCGCCAGACCCACTGGCTCCAGGTCATCTACAAGTCCCTGCTAGGTAAAGCCCCACCTTATCGCAGCTCGCTGGTAACCATAGCAGCACCCACCCGTAGCACGCGCTCCAGCAGGTATATCTCACTGGTCACCCCCAAAGCCAATTCCTCCTTTGGCCGCCTTTCCTTACAGTTCTCTGCTGCCGATGACTGGAACGAACTACAAAAATCACTGAAACTGGAGACACTTATCTCCCTCTCTAGCTTTAAGCACCAGCTGTCAGAGCAGCTCACAGATCACTGCACCTGTACATAGCCCATCTGTTAATAGCCCAACCAACTACCTCATCCCCTTCCATATTAATGTATTTATCTTGCTCCTTTGCACCCCAGTATTTCTACTTTGCACATTCATCTAGTGCACATCTACCATTCCAGTGTTAAATTGCTATACTGTAATTACTTTGCCACCATGGCCTATTTATTGCCTTATGTTCCTTATCTTACCTCATTTGCACACATTGTATATATATTTGTTTTTCTACTGTATTATTGACTGTATGTTTGTTTACTCCATGTGTAACTCTGTGTTGTTGTATGTGTCGAACTGCTTTGCTTTATCTTGGCCAGGTCGCAGTTGTAAATGAGAACTTGTTCTCAACTGGCCTACCTGGTTAAATAAAGGTGAAAAGAAATTCAAAATGATTACCGCCTGTAGCACTCACATCTGTAGCCATGAAGTGCTTTGAAAGGCTGGTCATGGCTCACATCAACACCATCATGCTGGAAACCCTAGACCCACTCCAATTAGCATACCGCCCCAGCAGATCCACAGATGATGCAATGTCAATCGCACTCCACACTGCCCTTTCCCACCTGGACAAAATGAACACATATGTGAGAATGCTGTTCATTGACTACAGCTCAGCGTTCAACACTTTAGTAACAACAAAGACCATCACTAAACACCTGCCTCTGCAACTGGATCCTGGACTTCCTGACAGGCTGCCCCCAGGTGGTAAGGGTAGGAAACAACACATCTACCATGCTGATCATCAACACTGGGGCCCCTCAGGGGTGCCTGCTTAGTCCCCTCCTGTACTCCCTGTTCACCCACGACTGCGTGGCCAAACACAACTCCAACACCATCATTAGGTTTACTGATGACACAACAGTGGTAGGCCTGATCACCAACAAAGATGAGACAGCCTATAGGGAGGAGGTCAGAGACCTGGCAGTGTGGTGCCAGGAAAACAACCTCTCCCTCAATATGAGCGAGACAAAGGAGCTGATTGTGGTTTATATAGGAAAAGGAGGGCCGAACAGACCCCCATTAACATCGACGGGGCTGAAGTGGAGTGGGTCGAGAGTTTCATGTTCCTTGGTGTCCACATCACCAACGAACTGTTATGGTCTTAACACACCAAGACTGTTGTAAAGAGAGGGCACGACAAAACCTTTTCCCCCTCAGGAGACTGAAAATATTTGGCGCTATAGAGGGTAGTGCGTACAGCCCAGTACATCACTGGGGCCAAGCTTCCTGACATCCAGGACCTATATACTAGGCAGTGTCAGAGAAAGGCCCAAAAAACTGTCAAAGACTCCAGTCATCCAGTCATTAAACTTTTATTTATTTAGTAAATATTTTCTTAACTATATTTCTTGAACTGCATTGTTGGTTAAGGGCTTGTAAGTAAGGTCTACGGTAAGGTCTACACCTGTTGTATTCGGCGCATGTGACAAATACAATTTGATTTGATTTGAATCAGGTTAGTTACAACTGGGGTTGGATTGAAAATCTACAAGAGAGTAGCTCTCCAGGAACAGGGTTGGAGAGACCTGGTTTACTTGTAAACGTAAAAAGTTACCGATAATATACCCTCCCTTTACAACCCTAGATGAGAAGTTCCTATTGTATTTGTATGTAGGTTGGCCATCTGATACCTCATATCCAAACTGCTAGACGGGTGGCTCTTTCATGATCATGCATACAGTACACCTGTCTGTGTGTATGTGTGTGAAACTATAGGCCCCTTACACCCCTTAGAGACCGGGCCATCTCCCTTCATAGGCTGACACCCCTTAGAGACCGATCCATCTCCCTTTATAGGCTGACACCCCTTAGAGACCAAGCCATCTCCCTTTATAAGCTGACACCCCTTACAGACCGAGCCATCTCCCTTTATAGGCTGACACTCCTTAGAGACCGAGCCATCTCCCTTTATAGGCTGACACCCCTTAGAGACCAAGACCATCATAGGCTGAGCCATCATAGGCTGACACTTCTATAGGCTGGACCGAGCCATCTCCTTTATAGGCTGACACCGCTTAGAGACCAAGCCATCTCCTTTATAGGCTGACAGACCGAGCCATCTCCCTTTATAGGCTGACAGCCCTTAGAGACCGAGCCATCTCCCTTTATAGGCTGACACCCCTTAGAGACTGAGCCATCTCCCTTTATAGGCTGACACCCCTTAGAGACCGAGCCATCTCCCTTTATAGGCTGATACCCCTTAGAGACCGGGCTGTCTTCGTTTGTCTTTGTCTGCCATATCTGTTCCCCTGAGCAATACCCACAATGCCAAGGAGCCCGATTCCCTAACTTGTCTTTCCAGAGAGTAAGGACCCAGCGCCACCCCCTCTCCCGCCTCAGCCCCTCCTCTCACAACTACTACCCTCAGACACCAACCCAGGTCCCGAGACTTTAGCAGAAGTAACGCCAGACCTACCCTATCCCCCTCAATGCAAGACTCCTGACATTCACACCACTGTCATTTTTCCCGCCCTTAATAAATCCCTAAATCCATAATTTTGGAAACTATGCCCACTTCAAACATCCCACACGCTTCTCTTCCACCAACACCCCCACCCACCACCTCTCAATTCTCCAATCCATGTTGTTCAACTCCCTTAGCCTCCCCCACCCACCCACCGCTCCTAGCCCAACACCACTCCCTCCTCCTGCGAGAGCGTGATAAACGCTCTCCAATATCCCGCCGGCATAAATCTTCCCTCCAAGTTGGCCACAAATATTTCAGCTATGCTGATTTATAGGGGCAGGCCCCCCTGTTTCAGAGGTTTGCATCGCTGCATGGAGATTGATTTCTTACCATGCGAGCAGCACTTTAAGAAGATGGCTGACACTCATGAGTGCATAGTAAACAGAGACACGGGGGTGGACTGCATACGTGGTTGAGCACGCCTGATGGGAGCGATATAAACGCACCTGTAAAGTGGGTCAGGCGGGCAGTAAACGGGCAAATGAAGGACGGCCGAAAGGTTGAAGAGTGCTTTCGAGGCCAAACTACACTGCACTACACCGAGCAAGTGGAGCCCACCAAGATATCAGATAGGTGAACCACATGCAACCACATCCACAGTCTTAGCTTACCTCAGAGCATTGTGCTAGGTAAACACACGTGCTAGGTAAACACACGTGCTAGGTAAACACACATGCTAGGTAAACACACTTGTAGATGCATCAGATATCAGTAAGAAACAGTCACAATTACAGTGAATATTGGTATTTTTTCTTATTCATCTGCATTCGTTAATAGTGCATGTACCTCCTTTTCTCTAAGATGTATTGATGCTAGTTTATTTCAATTGCTCATTATGCACTCAGAGAACCACATATTCCATTCAATATTCCATCCACAAACAAACGATTCCCACCTTCAAGATTGACATATTTTGTGAGAGACAACACACACACACACACACACACACACACACACACACACACACACACACACACACACACACACACACACACACACACACACACACACACACACACACACACACACATATATATACATACAGTACACAGACATTGTTGCTCTAATTGCACCCTTCATGTCTTCAGCATTTCTGCAGAGCGTCTGTCCCAGCCCTTCCAGCCCCACGCAAGCAGTTGTCTTCTCCCATCAGGCTTGGCACATATCAAAGGTGAGGGCATCCCGCTGGTGATGTCGTCTGGAGTACATTGCTACAGACTGAAATAGGATGCCGGTGTGCAGTGACATCTTCCATCTCATCTCCCACTTATACCCATCAGGTGCGTCCAGTCTAGCTTGTCAAGAGGCCTCCCTCTGCAATTGGATCCTGGATTCCTGACGGGCCGCCCCCAGGTGGTGAGGGTAGGCAATAACACCTCCCCATGCTGACTCTCAACATGGGGGCCCCCAGGGTGTATACTTCGTCCTTTCTGTACTCCCAGTTCAATCACGACTCCAACTCCATCATCAATTATACAAATGTTTTTGCTGATATAGACTGCATTTGGAAAGTATTCAGACCCCTTGACTTTTTCCACATTTTGTTAGGTTACAGCCATTTAATAAATGGATTAAATAAATATTTCCCTCATCAATCTACACAAAATACCCCATAATGACAAAGCAAAAACAGGTTTTTAGAAATGTATTCAAAACCCCTTGCCATGAGACTCGAAATTGAGCTCAGGTGCATCCTGTTTCCATTGATCATCCTTGAGATGTTTTTACAACTTGATTGTAGTCCACCTGTGGTAAATTCAATTGATTGGACATGATTTAGAAAGGCACACACCTGTCTATATAAGGTCCCACAGCTGACAGTGCATGTCAGTGCAAAAACCAAGCCATGAGGTCGAAGGAATTGTCCGTAGAGCTCAGAGACAGAATTGTGTCGAGGCACAGATCTGGGGAAGGGCACAAAACAATGTCTGCAGCATTGAAGGTCCCCAGAACACAGTGGCCTCCATCATCCTTAAATTGAAGAAGTTTGGAACCACCAAGACTCTTCCTAGATCTGGCCGCCTGATCAAACGGAGCAATCGGGGGAGAAGGGCCTTGGTCAGGGATGTGACCAAGAGTTCCTTTGTGGAGATGGGAGAACCTTCCAGAAGGACAACCATCTCTGCAGCACTCCACCAATCAGGCCTTTATGGTAGAGTGGCTAGACGGAAGCCACTCCTCAGTAAAAGGCACAACAGCACGCTTGAAGTTTGACAAAAGGCACCTAAAGGACACTCAGCCCATGAGAAACAAGATTCTCTGGTCTGAAACTAAGATTGAAATCTTTGGCCTGAATGCCAAGCGTCACATCTGGAGGATACCAGGCACCATCCTTACGGTCAAGCATGGTGGTGGCAGCATCATGCTGTGGGGATGTTTTTCAGCTGCAGGGACTGGGAAACTAGTCAGTATCGAGGAAAAAATGAACGGCGCAAGTACAGAGAGATACTTGATGAAAACCTGCTCCAGAGCGCTCAGGAGCTGAATGTTCTTGAGTGGCCCAGCCAAAGCCTGGACTTGAACCCGATCAAACATCTCTGGAGTGACCTGGAAATAGCTGTGCAGCCACGCTCCCCATCCAACCTGACAGAGCTTGAGAGGATCTGCAGAGAAAAATGGGAGAAAATCCCCAAATACAGGTTTGCCAAGCATCATACCCAAGAAGACTCGATGCTGTTATCGCTGCCAAAGGTGCTTCAACAAAGTAAAGGGTCTGAATACTTATTTAAATGTGATATTTCAGTTTTCATATTTAACCTTTATTTAACTAGGTAAGTCAGTTAAGAACAAATTCTTATTTACAATAACGGCCTAGGAACAGTGGGTTAACTGCATTGTTGAGGGGCAGAATGACAGATTTTTACCTTGTCAGCTCAGGGATTCAATCTAGCAACCTTTCGGTTACTGGCCCAACGCTCTAACCACTAGGCTACCTACCGCCCCAATTTGAAATACCAATTTGCAACATTTTCTAAAAACCTGTTTTGGCTTTGTCATTATGCGGTATTTTGTGTAGATTGATGAATGAAAAAACCATTTAATACATTTTACAGTAAGGTTGCAACATAACAAAATGGTAAGGGGTCTGAACGCACTGTATATTATATTTAGCAGTCACTTTTATCCAAAGCAACTAACAGTAATGAGTGCTTATATTTTACACATTAGTGGCCCCGGGAACCGCACCCACAACCCTGGCGGTGCAAGCGCCATGCTCTACCAACTGTGCCATACAGGACCACATGAATGATACGACCGTGGTAGGCCTGATCACCACTGCGACGAGACACCTGGCAGTGTGTTGCCAGGACAACAATCTCCACCTCAATGTCAGCAAGACCAAGGTACTGATTGTGGACTACACAAAGGGGCAGACCCCAATCCACATCGATGGGGCCGCCGTGGAGAAGGTTGAGAGCTTTAAGTTCCTCTGTGTCGTCATCAATCCTCTCCCACACCAGCGCAGCCATGAAGGAGGCACGACCTCAGGAGGCTGAAGAGATTTGGCAATTACCCTTACAGATCCTTAAAAAACTTCTACAGACGCATCTTGACTGGTTGCATCACTGCCTAGTGTGGAAACTGCACCGGCCACTTCAGATAGTGGTGCGGACGCCAGACAGCCCAGCACATCATTGGCTCCCAGCCAGGACGTACACACCAAGCGGTGTCTTAGGAAGACCGGAAAAAGACTCCAGCCACCCCTGCTGTAGACTGTTCTCTCTGCTTCTGTTCGGCATGCGGTACCAGAGCATCAGGTCTCGGACCAACAGGCTCCAAGACAGCTTCTATCCCCAAGCAATGAGACTTTTAAACAGATAGACAATAGCTGTCCACCTCCACCAAGGACTATATGCACTGACTATATGCTCACTCACAGGTCTCTACCCACATACTCACACATACCTACAGTAATACTCTTGCGCACGCATGCACGCACGCAGGACACGCACACATGCACGCACACACACACCCAACCCCACACACATATAATTCAGTCCCATTCACAATCCTATTTTCCCTAACCCTAACCTTAATCTTAACCCTAACATTAACCAGAAAACCTAACCTTAAAGCTAACCCTAGCTCCTAACCCTAAAACTAACCCTAGCTCCTAACCCTAACACTAATTCTAACCTTAACCCTAAACCCCTTAGAAATAGCATTTAACCTTATGGGGACTAACAAAATGTCCCCAGTTGGTCAAATTGTTGTTCGTTTACTGTTCTTGTGCGGACTTCTGGTCCATAAGTATAGTTAAACACGTCCACACACGTCCACACGCACTCGCATGTGTGCACACACACACACACCACTTATGCTGCTGCTATAGTGTTTACTATTATTACTGTTATTATTACTATACACACACTACCGTTCAAAAGTTAAGGGTCACTTAGAAATGTCCTTGTTTTTGAAAGAAAAGCACATTTTTGTCCATTAAAATAACATAAAATTGATCAGGAATACAGTGTAGACATTGTTAATGTTGTAAATGACAATTGTAGCTGGAAACGGCAGATTTTTTATGGAATATCTACATAGGCGCACAGAGGCCAATTATCAGCAACCATCACTCCTGTGTTCCAATGGCACATTGTGTTAGCTAATCCAAGTTTATCCTTTTAAAAGTTGAATTGATCATTAGAAAAACCTTTTGCAATTATGTCAGCACAGCTGTTGTTCTGATTAAAGAAGCAATAACATGGGCCTTCTTTAGACTAGTTGAGTATCTGGAGCATCATCATTTGTGGGTTTGATTACAGGCTCAAAATGGCCAGAAACAAATAACTTTCTTCTGAAACTCGTCAGTCTATTCTTGTTCTGAGAAATTAAGGCTATTCCAAGCGAGAAATTGCCAAAAAACTGAAGATCTCGTACAACGCTGTGCACTACTCCCTTCACAGAACAGCGCAAACTGGCTCTAACCAGAATAGAAAAAGGAGTGAGAGGCCCCGGTGCACAACTGAGCAAGAGGACAAGTACATTAGAGTGTCTAGTTTGAGAAACAGACGCCTGACAAGTCCTCAACTTCATTAAATAGTACCTGGAAAACACCAGTCTCAATGTCAACAGTGAAAAGGCGACTCCGGTATACTGGCCTTCTAGGCAGAGTTGCAAAGAAAAAGCCATATCTCAGACTGGCCAATAAAAAGAAAAGATTAAGATGGGCAAAAGAACACAGACACTGGACAGAGGAAGATTGGAAAAAAGTGTTACGGACAGACAAATCTAAGTTTGAGGTGTTCGGATCACAAAGAAGAACATTTGTGAGACGCAGAAAAAATGAAAAGATGCTGGAGGAGTGCTTGACGCCATCTGTCAAGCATGGTGGAGGCAATGTGATGGTCTGGGGGTGCTTTGGTGGCGATAAAGTGGGAGATTTGTACAGGGTAAAAGGGATCTTGAAGAAGGAAGGCTATCGCTGCATTTTGGAACGCCATGCCATACCCTGTGGACGGTGCTTAATTGGAGCCAATTTCCTCCTACAACAGGACAATGAACCAAAGCACAGCTCCAAACTATGCAAGAACTATTTAGGGAAGAAGCAGTCAGCTGGTATTCTGTCTATAATGGAGTGGCCAGCATCGGATCTCAACCCTATTGAGCTGTTGTGGGACCAGCTTGACCGTATGGTACGTAAGAAGTGCTCATCAAGCCAATCCAACTTGTGGGAAGTGCTTCAGGAAGCATGGGGTGAAATCTTTTCAGATTACCTCAACAAACTGACAACTAGAATGCCAAAGGTCTGAAAGGCTGTAATTGTTCATTCTTTGACGAAAGCAAAGTTTAAATATTTTTATTTTATTTATAACCTTATGTTTACAACCTATGTTTACTATTAATTTTACAACTCATTTCATGAAAAACAAGGACATTTCTAAGTGACCCCAAACTTTTGAATGGTCGTGTATATACCTCAACCACTCTAGTATCTCTGAATATAGTTGAGAGGTGCACGATGAACTTGCTATATAAGTTGTACCTGTATACAGCTGACCCTGTATATACCTGACCATGTATATAGCTGACCCTGTATATAGCTGACCCTGTATTGATGACCCTGAATATAGCTGACCATGTACATAGCTGACCCTGTACATAGCTGACCCTGTATAAAACTGACCTTGTATATAGCTGACCCTGTATAAAGATGACCCTGTATATAGATGACCCTGAATATAGCTGACCCTGAATATAGCTGACCCTGTATATAGCTGACCCTGTATATAGATGAACCTGTATGTAGCTGACCCTGAATATAGCTGACCCTGAATATAGCTGACCCTGTATATAGCTGACCCTGTATGTAGCTGACCCTGAATGTAGCTGACCCTGTGTATAGCTGACCCTGTATATATCTTACATTCTCCTTATTTCTTAAAAAAATATATATTTTTGTTATACTATTTTGCTGTTGAATTCTAAACTATTGGGAAGGGGTTGTAAGTTAGGCATTTCACTGTACTTATACATGTGACAAATACAAGGTTTCAGAGTGTGGAATATGTTTTAGACACTATGGATGGAAGGTTTCAGTGTGGAAAATGTATTAGACACTACGGATGGAAGGTTTCATAGTGTGCAGTATTTATAAGACACTATGAATGGAAGTTTCCAGGAAACAGTTTGGTAGAGCTCAGTGAACTCTACCAAACTTGCCAACATTTTTCCTCAGTCACATTCTACGCACTCACTTCTATACTCATCATTCGTCTTCATCTATTCTTGGAGAATGAAATATATTGCTTGCATACAACCCAACAAAGCAATCTCCTAAATCATAATAGCTGCATATCACATATCCCTAAGTGTATGGGTCGGTAAGACGCACGTTTAAATGGGTCTGTACACAGCAGGACTATGTACAGAGGTCACTACAGAGGTCACTACATACTGCTGCTGCTGCTGTTGTTGTTGTTGGACTAGCCTAGTGCCGTAGCACCGACCCATGCTCCCAGGGTCTCTCAGAAAAGATAATAATCCTTTCTGCTTCCTCTGAAAGGCTGGGTGTGGGTTGGAACTGGCTCACAGAGAGATAGCCAAAGGCTGCATAGATAACAATTTAAGCCTAGGCATTATCTGTCCTCACACAGGGCTGGGGCTGGGGCTGGGGCTCTGGGCTGGGGCCCGGTGGAACTGTTGTCTTCTGGCAGGCAGTGGGGCTCTGAAAATGAACTGTGTTTAGCCCTATCTCATCGGTGCACTTCTCTTGTCAACGCATCTTCTTTGTAATCCTGTCTTATATAATGTTTCCTTTTGAATTCCTTATGAATGTGATGACATCCGTACTTATGGTTGGCATGCACAAGGACTGGCCAATGTGAAAGGTATTTGACTGTACAGCACAGCACTGCATATAGACAAGTGTTGGAAAATGTTGTAGTATGACCTAAGCAAAGGAGGTGCTCACATAAAGGTGACTGTTCGTCACTTGGAGCTCGGAAAACGCACCCTGGGAGCTAGCCACTGGGCACACCATGTTATCTCAACGTGGATAACTGGGTAATATTTGGTTGAGACGTTGATCAATGAGAGTACAACCCACTCAAAAACAGCCAGAAGTAAGTTACATTTCCAATGTGTTATCCACCGTCTAAAATCACAACCAAATTCCAATGGATAAGCAATGTCCGATTTTCCCCTTAGTTGTCGCCCAAATGTCTATCGCTGCACTTCCAACCATTTAAAAGCACAGCAAAGTTAAAATGGAAATACAATGTCAGATATTCTGTTAATTTATACAACAGATGAATGTGTTATCACTGTGCTTCATCTAATAGCACAACCAAATGACCTGGACTGCAGCTGAGATGAAAAGTACATGGTGCAAGGGCCATTCGAGATTCTGCCAGATTATTACAGGCATTGTGAAGATCTCCACAGACCTGTGATGACCAATGCATGCTACGTTTAACATGCACCCTTTATATGATTACAGAAGAAGAAATGTAATGTTAAATGAACCTCAAAATGTGGGAATGGTTTTAAGATTGAATGTTAGTTTGTGAGATAACCTTTAGCCTATTTACAGTGTTACAAAAGTAATATTTAATTGTGTTTGGTTGTCAACGCAACCAAATATCAACATTTATAAGAGATATGTCTACTGCTTGGATAGTTCCATCTGAGACACTGGTTTAATAAAAATTTTTTACTTTTATTTTCGGGTGGAGTTGGAGACGTGAATCCAACCAGCACTTTACACTTGATCCCCACCTCCTTCTCAGACTACTGATACGATATTGAGGAAATATGTACTTTCTATTGCTGTGATATGTGGTTGTTGAACCTAGCTATCTTAAGATGAATGCACTGTAAATGTTGACTTGTCAAACAAAAACCGAAGTTATAGAATAGGGCTAAGTCAAATCACACTTTAAATGCACTTTAAATAACGTTTTATTTAATTTTATTCTAAAACTTTCATTTTTGGTTGAGATGGAGATGTAAATCCATTATATCAATTATTAATTTGTAGATAAACTGGAATTAAATCCAGACTAAGTCAGTGGCTCAGATGGAACTATCCATATACATCTCCTTCAAATGTTGATATTTGGTTGCGTTGACAACCAAACACAATTCAATATTACTAAATATCATTCAATTTTAAATCAACCAGAGCTTGAAACCCTAGGCCTATTGTATTGTCTATTTTTAATTGAATTCTGGGTTGAATTGAAACAATAGCTGTTGATGACTTTGCTAATGCTATATGGGCCTACATAGTCTCAAAGGGTAAACCTATCCTTAGGAATGACTTTGATTACAACAGTTAATATACACTGCTCAAAAAAATAAAGGGAACACTTAAACAACACAATGTAACTCCAAGTCAATCACACTTCTGTGAACTCAAACTGTCCACTTAGGAAGCAACACTGATTGACAATAAATTTCACATGCTGTTGTGCAAATGGAATAGACAACAGGTGGAAATTATAGGCAATTAGCAAGACACCCCCAATAAAGGAGTGGTTCTGAAGGTGGTGACCACAGACCACTTCTCAGTTCCTATGCTTCCTGGCTGATGTTTTGGTCACTTTTGAATGCTGGCGGTGCTTTCACTCTAGTGGTAGCATGAGACGGAGTCTACAACCCACACAAGTGGCTCAGGTAGTGCAGCTCATCCAGGATGGCACATCAATGCGAGCTGTGGCAAGAAGGTTTGCTGTGTCTGTCAGCGTAGTGTCCAGAGCATGGAGGCGCTACCAGGAGACAGGCCAGTACATCAGGAGACGTGGAGGAGGCCGAGGGAGGGCAACAACCCAGCAGCAGGACCACTACCTCCGCCTTTGTGCAAGAAGGAGCACTGCCAGAGCCCTGCAAAATGACCTCCAGCAGGCCACAAATGTGCATGTGTCTGCTCAAACGGTCAGAAACAGACTCCATGAGGGTGGTATGAGGGCCCAACGTCCACAGGTGGGGGTTGTGCTTACAGCCCAACACCGCAGGACGTTTGGCATTTGCCAGAGAACACCAAGATTGGCAAATTCGCCACTGGCGCCTGTGCTCTTCACAGATGAAAGCAGGTTCACACTGAGCACGCGTGACAGGCGTGACAGAGTCTGGAGACGCGCCGTGGAGAACGTTCTGCTGCCTGCAACATCCTCCAGCATGACCGGTTTGGCGGTGGGTCAGTCATGGTGTGGGGTGGCATTTCTTTGGGGGCCGCACAGCCCTCCATGTGCTCGCCAGAGGTAGCCTGACTGCCATTAGGTACCGAGATGAGATCCTCAGACCCCTTGTGAGACCATATGCTGGTGCGGTTGGCCCTGGGTTCCTCCTAATGCAAGACAATGCTAGACCTCATGTGGCTGGAGTGTGTCAGCAGTTCCTGCAAGAGGAAGGCATTGATGCTAAGGACTGGCCCGCCCGTTCCCCAGACCTGAATCCAATTGAGCACATCTGGGACATCATGTCTCGCTCCATCCACCAACGCCACGTTGCACCACAGACTGTCCAGGAGTTGGCGGATGCTTTAGTCCAGGTCTGGGAGGAGATCCCTCAGGAGACCATCCGCCACCTCATCAGGAGCATGCCCAGGCGTTGTAGGGAGGTCATTCAGGCACGTGGAGGCCACACACACTACTGAGCCTCATTTTGACTTGTTTAAGGACATTACATCAAAGTTGAATCAGCCTGTAGTGTGGTTTTCCACTTTAATTTTGAGTGTGACTCCAAATCCAGACCTCCATGGGTTGATAAATTTGATTTCCATTGATAATTTTTGTGTGATTTTGTTGTCAGCACATTCAACTATGTAAAGAAAAAAGTATTTAATAAGATTATTTCATTCATTCAGATCTATGATGTGTTATTTTAGTGTTCCCTTTATTTTTTGAGCAGTGTATTTAGTTTTTAAGTGGAGATTTCTCAACAATCATTTTCACGATAGCACATTGGTAGTAGTCAGTGACAAATGCCATAGCTAAGCAGGGCTTGGTTAAAACCCTGGATGGGAGACCTAAGGGTAGCTGTTGATAGATCAATTCTCCAGTAGGAGGTGCTGTCCAGCCTATTGCTTTTTTTTCCTGATTGTGAATATAACGTTGAAGATCTGACGTTGTTATAAACTCACAAATTAAACCTATTTTATATAAGGTTTGTCTGTGTTGAAATTGGTTACCATGATAACGTAATCCTGTGGTTGAAATTACACCCTCAAAACAACAGTTGATTACTTTTTTCAAATCCAATGTATTTTCCACGTAGATTCCACATCACAATGCGTTGACAAATTGCATCGAAACAATGTTGAATCAACCAGTTTGTGCCCAGTGGGTAATGCATATACCCAGTCATTCTTGGAGAACCTTTGGTAGCGCTGGTGGCACAGCTCTCCCTCAAGGAACCAGGTTGGGCACACCCCACATCCTCATCAATGGGGCCGCCTTGGAGACGGTCAAAAGTGTAAAGTTCCTCTGTGTACACATCTCCGACGAGCTGAAACGGTCAAATCACACGGACACCGTGGTGAAGAAGGGCACAACAGCAACTCTTCAACCTCAGGATTCGGAAGAAATCCGGCCTGTCTTTGAGGGCCCTCTGTCAGGGCACAGGAGAGCAGTGATGCGTGGACAAGGTATTTAATACAATGAAGCACCAGTATACAAACAAATACGAAAGGTGCGGAAAAATACCAGTCACACAAAATACACGGGTGTAAATACAAAAAACCCGGCAACAAATACCAGCCTTCTAGTAACAAACCTGAACTAATAACAAACACGCACACAAACATGGGGGAAACAGAGGGTTAAATACATGCACATGTAATTGTGGAATTGAAACCAGATGTGTAGAAAACAAGGACAAAACAAATGGAAAATGAAAAGTGGATCGGCGATGGCTAGAAGACCGGTGACGTCGACCGCCGAATGCCAACCTGGTACGTCAACTACACGACCAAGGACTGCAAGGTTCGACAGAGGGTGGTACTCTCAGCCGAACACACCATTTGGATGCTCACTGCCTGCCCTCCAAGACACCTAGGGACAACACCAGCTGTTGCAGGACCTCAGCATTCCGAGCCACGGCCTGTTCTCCCCGCTTCCATCACTCAGACTCAGGCAGTACAGGAGCATCATAAACAGACTGGCCAATAGCTTCTACCCCCCCTGACCATCATGCTGCTGAATATAACATTTAACCTGCCCCCACACCCCAATGGACATGTATCATTGCTACAGTTAGTAATATTATTGTCTCATTCACTTATTTTTTTACCTGCACTATTGGAGCATAAGAACTTCCCTGTACCCTGTGATTACATCTGCGACCCTGTGCATGTGACTAATAAACTCCTCTACCTATAGTTGAAGTCGGAAGTTTACATTCACCTTAACCAAATACATTTAAACCCAGTTTTTCACAATTACTGACATTTAATCCTAGTAAAAATTCCCTGTCTTAGGTCAGTTAGGATCACCACTTTATTTTAAGAATGTGGAATGTCAGAATAATAGTAGAGAGAATGATTATTTCAGCTTTTATTTCTTTCATCACATTCCCAGTGCGTCAGAAGATTACATACTCAATTAGTATTTGGTAGCATTGCCTTTAAATAGTTTAACTTGGGTCAAACATTTCGGGTAGCATTCCACAAGCTTCCCACAATAAGTTGTGTGAATTCTGGCCCATTCCTCCTGACAGAGCTGGTGTAACTGAGTCAGGTTTGTAGGCCTCCTTGCTCGCACACGCTTTTTCAGTTCTGCCCACACATGTTCTATAGGATTGAGATCAAGGCTTTGTGAAGGCCACTCCAAGACCTTGACTTTGTTGTCCTTAAGCCATTTTGCAAAAACTTTGGAAGTATGCTTGGGATCATTGTCCATTTGGAAGACCCATTTGCAACCAAGCTTTAACTTCCTAACTGATGTCTTGAGATGTTGCTTCAATATATCCACATAATTTTCATGCCTCATGATGCCATCTATTTTATGAAGTGAACCAGTCCCTCCTGCAGCAAAGCACCCCCACAACATGATGCTGCCACCCCCATGCTTCACGGTTGGGATGGTGTTCTTCGGCTTGCAAGCCTCCCCCTTTTTTCTCCAAACATAACAATGGTCATTATGGCCAAACAGTTCTATTGTTGTTTCATCAGACCAGAGGACATTTCTCCAAAACGTACGATCTTTGTCCCCATGTGCAGTTGCAAACCGCAGTCTGGCTTTTTATGGCAGTTTTGGAGCAGTGGCTTCTTCCTTGCTGAGCGGCCTTTCAGGTTATGTCAATAAAGGACTTGTTTTACTGTGGATATAGATACTTTTGTACATATATACTTTTGTACACATCCTTCAGCCTCTTCACAAGGTCCTTTGCTGTTGTTCTGGGATTGATTTGCACTTTTCGTACCAAAGTAAATTAATCTCCAGGAGACAGAACGCGTCTCCTTCCTGAGCGGTATGACGGCTGAGTGGTCCCATGGTGTTTATACTTGCATACTTTTTTCGGAGGTCTTGTCTGATTTCTTTAGATTTTTCCATGATGTCAAGCAAAGAGGCACTGAGTTTGAAAGTAGGCCTTGAAATACATCCACAGATACACCTCCAATTGACTGAAATCGTGTCAATTAGCCTATCAGAAGCTTCTAAAGCCATAATTTTCTGGAATTTTCCAAGCTGTTTAAAGGCACAGTCAACTTAGTGGATGTAAACTTCTGACCCACTGGAATTGTGATACAGTGAATTATAAGTGAAATAATCTGTCGTTAAACAATTGTTTGAAAAATGACTTGTGTCATGCACAAAGTAGATGTCCTAACCGACTTGCCAAAACTATAGTTTGTTAACAAGAAATTTGTGGAGTGGTTGAAAAACAAGTTTAAATGACTCCAACCTAAGTGTATGTAAACTTCCGACTTCAACTGTACGTACACCTAGAGAGCTCATAGTATCCTGTAGGCCCATGAGCCTTCTATGGCCCATGCTTTTGTCCGTGTTTTCTGGTGGTGGGATTGGTGTGAAAAGAGATAAAGGCACGTGTGCTTAAAAAACATGCATCTATTGAGAGGAAAAGCCCGGGTCTCGAGAGTGCACACCAATCACACATGTGTGTACTTAATGTTTTCAGACCTGAGTGGTTAGGATGTGTTCTAAGGAGCTGTCTTTCCCGGCCCCCCTAAACACACTGATAACCTCGCTGCACCCCCGGCCACTACTTTGTCAATTCAATCTATAACATTTGTGACAGAAAAGGGAATGCCACCGTGCAGGTAGAAAGGTGTTGTTATTTGCAACAAGCCAATGACAGAAGCTCCCTTTGTGAAGTCAGAGTCCTGTTTCTGATGTATGATCAAGAGGCTCAGTTGCAGACTACGAAACTGAGCTGACACGGTTCCTTGAGCGAAGGAGAGAAAATGAGAGAGGGAGAGAGAGAGAGACATGCGAGTGGGGGTAATAGGATAGGTAAAGAGAGAGAGAGAGAGATAGAGAAAGGGGGATGAAATGAATGAGAGAGAGAGCATTTCCTGGCTTGGGCTGAAAACGTTGGGCAAGAGTGCTTGCATACATATATACATGTATAGTATAGTTCAAGAGGGAATAATTTCGTAGAGAAATTAGACTAGTAAAAAGCATTACCTGACCCCCCCCCAAAAAAAATCTATAATTCTGTAGAGGTGCTTAGTGAAGAAGAGTCAACTGTAGAAACATTGTGTATGCTCCCAATAATTGAATGGGTAAACCTTACCAACGCTTCAACCCTGAACAAGGCACTGCGTTGCCGACGCGTTGGTTAGGTTAGGGTTTACATTTGAAAAGGTTTGTCTCTTACAGGTCGACTGACATACGTTCATTTAACCTCTTTCACACGTTTTCTGGAGGCAAAAGGAGTAATACTGAACAACAACAAAAACTCAGTAAAGAAAATCCGATTTTTGACTAAATGTCTGAGTTTTTTAAATGTCTGAGACATTCTCTGTCTTTTCTAAAGCTTTTGTACTGTAAAGGGTTCTTCTCATTTGGCAACACAGACATTGAATAACGACTGGATAGTTTACATTGAATAACGACAGGATAGTTTACATTGAATAACGACAGGATAGTTTACATTGAATAACGACAGGATAGTTTACATTGAATAACGACAGGATAGTTTACACTGAATAACGACAGGCTAGTTTACATTGATTAACGACAGGATAGTTTACATTGAATAACGACAGGAGATATACACGCGTAATCTTTATGTCCTTGTGATGACTGGAGGGGAGTGGGGCATCACTGATAAGAGGTCCACATATTAGATTGTGAATATACTAGCATACGCCGTGGCAAAGGGCACTAGGATAATGGTTGTAAAAGGCTCTAGGATAATGGTTGTAAAAGGCTCTCATGGAAAAAATCCCCCAATGATACAATCAGGCCTGTGTGTGCGTGTGTGTGTTCATGCGTGCGTGTGTATGCGTGATGCTTGTGTAAACAGCCGTCAAAGACACTGGGCACAGCTATTGTTTACTTTGTACCTCCCGTGTATTTCAACATGCAGGATATACAGACGTATAAAGACAATTCTGCCATAAGATCGCTTCCCGTGTATTTCAACATGCAGGATATACAGACGTATAAAGACAATTCTGCCATAAGATCGCTTCCCGTGTATTTCAACATGCAGGATATACAGACGTATAAAGACAATTCTGCCATAAGATCGCTTCCCGTGTATTTCAACATGCAGGATATACAGACATGTAGCCATAAGATCAAATTGATCTAAAACATGACCAAAACATGACCAAAACATGACCAAAACATGACCAAAACGTGACCAAAAGCGAGATAGAAAAATTTAAGCAATAAAAAATATATCAAGATAATTGTTTCTTTAAATCTTTTAGTCTTTCCACTGTTAATTAATTGTACAGTAATTTAAAATTAATCACATATTAGAATGTGGGCACATGATGAGGCCGGTATTATACAAACAACAATTTGTTATCCTTGAATTGATGAAAGTACTACGAGTAAAAGCAGAAAAGCACAGCCTGACAGTGTGTAGTATGAATTATCCCCAGACCTAAATGTGGAGTTTTTGAATGAAAAAGTTTAGCCGCAACACAGACTAGGCAACTCACCCAGTCTCAGGGGGAAAAGAGGGAAGATATGGAGAACAGGAAGCAGACAAAGACACGGAGTAGAGACGAGATGAGTGAACGAAATAGAGGTAGAGCTATACCCCAAGCTCAAGGCTTATACAAAACATCCACTAATTAGACTGAGCTTACTTGAAGTATAAAGACTCCTTCACAAGATGATAGGGTGAAGAGAGAGGAAGAGTCAAATAAAGAATGAGAGGGTGATCATCTGACATCACCGTTATGACCATTCCACTATGTCACCTGTCGTCTCCGTAATGCCTGTTTTACCCAACGTGAGGAGACGTATTGAAGCAGGGCCACAGCCAGAACACGTTCAGACAGAGGGAGTGAAAATGGCTTGCACAGCAACACAGGCCACCATACACACCTCCCCGTATAGCCTCATTAAAAAAGCTAATTAACGAGGGGAGTCTAATTGATGTGACTTTGTCCTCAGTCCTTGAGGGATCTACTAAACTAGGTGGAGGCTGGGATAGGGGCTGCTCTCTGGGAGTTAGGTCACAGTTCAAAGGGCATCAAAAGGTGACTGCCTTCCTCCTAGTCTGCTGCAGGAGGTAAAAAGGTTGTGTGTGGCAGAATGCTTAACATACATTAATTGGTGTGGACAGTGTATAGGTCAGGGAATGGATGAGAAAGGATGAGAGACTTAAAGAGTAGACTGGTGGGAGAGGAGAGATAGAGGGAGACGGTGGGAGAGGACAGACAGAGGGAAACAGTGGGAGAGGACAGACAGATGGAGACGGTGGGAGAGGAGAGATAGAGGAAGACGGTGGGAGAGCAGAGAAAGAGGGAGACAGTGGGAGGGAAGGGAACAGGAAGGAAACGAGGGATGGGGGAAGGGAACGAGGGATGAAGGGAAGGGAATAAGGGGAGGGACGGGAAGGGAACGAGGGGTGGAGAGAGAAACACGCAGAGCGGGTCGGAGGACAGAGAGAGTGAGTGTTTCAGAAATGGAATAGAAGGAGAGCGGAAACTAAAGAGCAAAATGAAGACAATTAAAACACAGCACTTTCATGGCCATCATTGAATGCCATGCACACAATCATAGCAGGCTAAAAGATAACAGCTTGGATGATTGGAAATTGCGTCCCTGACTCTCTGTAGTATGGATGCCCCACTCTGCTTGCCTGGTGGTGAGTCACGTACCCAGAGGCCCCCTCTCTGCGCATGTTTGCGGTTTCACCCAATGAGAGACACTCAGCCAACTATATCATAAAATAAAACTCTCTGACCCAACAGGCCTCCCCACTGTGCCTCTTCTATGCGCCCATCAGGCCTCCCCACTGTGCCTCTTCTATGCGCCAAGCAGGCCTCCCCACTGTTCCTCTATAACGAACCCAGCAGGCCTCCCCACTGTTCCTCTACTATGCGCCCAGCAGGCCTCCCCACTGTTCCTCTATAACACGCCCAGCAAGCCCCCCCACTGTTCCTCTGCTATGCGCCCAGCAGGCCTCCCCACTGTTCCTCAATAACACGCCCAGCAGGCCTCCCCACTGTTCCTCTGTAATGTGCCCAGCAGGCCTCCCCACTGTTCCTCTGTAATGTGCCCAGCAGGCCTCCCCACTGTTCCTCTTTACCGAACCCAGCAGGCCTCCCCACTGTTCCTCTACTATGCACCCAGCAGGCCTCCCCACTGTTCCTCTATAACACGCCCAGCAAGACTCCCCACTGTTCCTCTGCTATGCGCCCAGCAGGCCTCCCCACTGTTCCTCAATAACATGCCCAGCAGGCCTCCCCACTGTTCCTCTGTAATGTGCCCAGCAGGCCTCCCCACTGTTCCTTCTGCAATGTGCCCAGCAGGCCTCCCCACTGTTCCTCTGCTATGCGCCCAGCAGGCCTCCCCACTGTTCCTCTATAATGTGCCCAGCAGGGCCTCCCCACGGTTCCTCTATAACGCGCCCAGCAGGCCTTCCCACTGTTTACCTCTATAACGCGGCCAGCAGGCCTCCCCACTGTTCCTCTATAACGCGCCCAGCAGGTCTCCCCACTGTTCATCTATAACGCGCCCAGCAGGTCTCCCCACTGTTCCTCTATAACGCGCCCAGCAGGCCTCCCCACTGTTCCTCTATAACGCCCCCAGCAGGCCTCCCCACTGTTCCTCTGTAACGCGTCCAGCAGGCCTCCCCACTGTTCCTCTTTAATGTGCCCAGCAGGCCTCCCCACTGTTCCTCTGTAACGCGCCCAGCAGGCCTCCCCACTGTTTACCTCTATAACGCGGCCAGCAGGCCTCCCCACTGTCCCTCTATAACGCGCCCAGCAGGCCTCCCCACTGTTCCTCTTTAATGTGCCCAGCAGGTCTCCCCACTGTTCCTCTACAACGCGCCCAGCAGGCCACCCCACTGTTCCTCTATAACACGCCCAGCAGGCCTCCCCACTGTTCCTCTATAACACGCCCAGCAGGCCTCCCCACTGTTCCTCTATAACATGCCCAGCAGGCCTCCCCACTGTTCCTCTATAACACGCCCAGCAGGCCTCCCCACTGTTCCTCTATAACGCGCCCAGCAGGCCTCCCCACTGTTCCTCTATAATGCGCCTAGCAGGCCTCCCCACTGTTCCTCTATAACGCGTCGGTAATCAGTCCTACCACCGTCATGTCATCAGCAAACTTGATGATGGTGTTGGTGTCGTGTGCGGCCACGCAGTCGTGTCTGAACAGGGAGTACAGGAGGGACTAAGCACCCCTGCGGGCGACCTGTGTTGAAGTTCAGCATGGCAGATGTGTTGTTACCGTTAGGAAGTCCAGAATCCAGTTGCAGTGTGAGGTGTTCAGTCCCAGGGTCCTTTAGCTTAGTGAGGAGCTTGGAGGGGACTATGTTTTTGAACGCTGAGCTGTAGTCAATGAACAGAATTCTTACATAGGTATTCCTCTGGTCCAGGTGGGAGGAAGCAGTGTGGAGTGCAATATAGATTACGTCGTATGTGGATCTGTTGGGGCGGTATGCGAATTGGAGTGGGTCCAGGGTGTCTGGGATGACGGTGTTGATGTGTGCCATGAATGGAATGGAATACAGCTTGAACCCAATAAAACATATATTTCCTAGATTTCTTCATCGTTGTCTTATATTTCTGTTCTTGTAGCATTGGGTTATACAATGGCAGAGTGAAACCGGAAATCGTTGTTTTCAATGAGTCAGCAATTTGGGCCAAAAATAATAAAACGTTCACGAATTTTTTACGTTTTAACATGTCTAATTACCCATTCTGAGGACACTTTCACATATCCCTGTGTCAGGCTCTTGTGTAGCTGGTGCAATAAGTCAGGTGCAGGAGAACAGTACTGAGTGAGCAAAAACCTTTACTCAAACAAATATACATGTAAAACGCTAAACAAGTAAATACAAATAAACATGCCAAACAAAAAACAGGCGAGGCATAAAACAAATGCACCAGCCGGAAAGAAACGGTTTCCCAATAAACAATCACACACAAGGACATGGGGGGAAAACAGAGGGTTAAATACACAACAGATAATGATGGGGAATGCAAACCAGGTGTGTGAAAACAAGACAAGACAAATGGAAAATGAAAAGTAGATTGGTGATAATTAGAAGACCGGTGACGTTGACCACCGTTGACCACCGAATGCCGCCCGAACGAGGAGGGGAACCGACTTCAGTCGAAGTCGTGACACCCTGTTATTATTCATGAACATGTCTAACTACCCATTCTGGGGACACTATTCGCACCCTGGTATATATGGTACCTTGATCCTCGCTCTAAAGCATACGTGAAATTCAAATGAAACCTGGCAGGAATTAATCCTGGACCTGGCTGTGGGTATTGGGACGCGGCAGCGCAAGTCATGTGAAACTTTAACTCATTGTAAAACAAGCTAGCTTGTTAATGTCATAAAAAACGTACATCTTTCTATCGCACCCTGAAATTGTTATTTTTAGCTTGTGAAAGCAAAGCGTATTTTCCATAATCTCCACTCGTGGCAGTGTTACAATATGAGCTGATAAAGTGTTGGTGTAACTGCGGTATGAGCTGATAAATCGGTGAGCAACTGCTCCTGTGTTACAAACCACTCCCTTCATTATTATCCCTACAGTAATAAGGTAACTCAGGGAGTGGCTCTAAAGCAGTTCCACCTTCGACACCGCCAAAACAACTGCTATGCAGGGTGTGTATGCTTAAATTGATCTGATTGAATCAAACCCTGAGTCTAACTAAGGCTGCTTTGTGATTGACAGTGTTTTTATTTCAGTTAGATATTTTAAAATACGTTTATTTTACCCTCCACGATATCCTGCACAAAGAATTCACAGTCATACATCATGTCAAACAGTTTTTTGTCCCTAATGTGAACACTGCGTTCGGCATCCATCTTGGCAACATACATTTCTTAACATAAACTCTTGTGGATTAGAACTTGGGGATAGTGGAGTGACGGAGGTATGTTGGGGATGCCCAGGCGATGACATATGCACAAAAGGCGCTGGTGTGTGTGGCCTGATCTGCACATTTGTGGGACGTGTCCCTTTGGTTTCCATCTGTCCCTTTCGCCCACACACACCAATGTCACATGCAGGAGATGACTTCCTACTTCCTGTGTGGAGGTTGGACATCCTGCCTCTGGATTGAACGTGACTCAGATGTGTCCGTGACCTCCCCTCCCACGTAATGGCCGCCAACACACCCGCGTGACTTTGTTAAATGTAATTTGCTGAGCTTGGGGTCACCTCCGTTTCAATGCCGATCAGTTCAGAGAATTTATCGAGATTCGACTTGTGAAAAGCCCTTTGGTGTCAAAGCAACTTTTTCTAAATTGAAAATGGAAACATTTACATTTAAGTGATACAGAATTGAGAAGATGTGAAATGAAAGTGACCTCAACCTTGACACCTACACTTCGACACCCCCATACTGCAACAGGTATCTCCACGGCTCCCACATTTAAACTATGTATTCCTAATGTTTGGTATACTCAGTGTATATCAGAATTTGGTATTTTATCTCTTTGGTATGGGACTCGAAAAATAAACATTATACAAAAGGTGGGAAAGAAAAGAAAGTACACATACAGTAAGCCTAGAACCTCAACAAGCTTATGAAAAATACAGTAAGCCTAGAACCTCAACAAGCTTATGAAAAATACAGTAAGCCTAGAACCTCAACAAGCTTATGAAAAATACAGTAAGCCTAGAACCTCAACAAGCTTATGAAAAATACAGTAAGCCTAGAACCTCAACAAGCTTATGAAAAATACAGTAAGCCTAGAACCTCAACAAGCTTATGAAAAATACAGTAAGCCTAGAACCTCAACAAGCTTAATGAAAAATACAGTAAGCCTAGAACATCAACAAGCTCATGAAAAATACAGTAAGCCTAGAACATCAACAAGCTCATGAAAAATACAGTAAGCCTAGAACATCAACAAGCTTGTGAAAAATACAGTAGCCTAGAACATCAACAAGCTCATGAAAAATACTGTAAGCCTAGAGCATCAACAAGCTTAATGAAAAATACAGTAATCCTACAACCTCAACAAGCTTTCCATTAACAATTGCTGGTATTTATCAACTGCATCCTCATCCATGATGATGTAACTTTCGTTGAACCTGCAAATCAGAAGTGCGTGTTGCGGCCTCCTATTAAGCCGAAGAAATGACGTAGGGGAATAACATTTGATTGCACAAAATCCCTCCAACGTACAAAGCAACCCACGTCAAGTGTGCCCAGGTGTTAAACCTAAAACCTGCAACAGAATCACCAGCCTTTTACTGTCGATTCGACACGCCAGAAAAGACACCGAACCAACATCGGCCATCTAAATCACAATCTCTTCTACTCGCCAGGACCGCACAACAACTGGGAGACAGAGGCACCATACAAGCGTTCCCCATGACCACTAACCATTCAGAGGCAGGTGCTGTCGTGGCATTCCTCTCTCACATATGCTTCAGAAGAGGAGTGCTTAGACACACAAGCTTGTTTTGTTAAGGGAGCGTGTCTGGGCCTGTCACTTATCTGCTAGTGTATTTCCCATCAGAGGCAGGCACTGGATTAAGGGCAGCAGTAGATTAATGACGAGGGAGAGAGAGAGAAAGTGAGAGAAACAGGGAGAGAGGGGGAGCGTGACAGGCAGATAGAGATACAGAAAGAGAGAGAGGAAGGGAGAGTAGACGCAAGGAGAGAGAGAAAGAGAGGTATGGTGGGTGAGAGAGATGTGATATTCTGATACCTCTAGCTGGCACAGGGGAGAGATTTATCTCTAAGCCAGTCTGTCTGCTGTAAGAACATTGAAAGTCTGCTGCACTCACTCATGCGATACAGCCCATAGAAATTACCACAGGACAGGATGCAACAGCCAACACAATACCACACTTGTTTGATTTTGCTTTACATATCATCTTCTAATAATATGGGTAAACCTCCTTTGCACTGACTATACCCACTGGTCACACACTGGTTGAATCAACGTTGTTTCCACATCATTTCAATGAAATTACATTGAACCAACGTGATAATAAACGTCGAATTGACGTCTGTGCCCAGTGTTAGTGTGACTCTCACAAAGATGTACATGTCGGTTGTTTTGCTCTACGTCTGTCCACAAGCCTCACAAAGTAAGGTAACCATATTCTGTACAGGCTTCTTTCTGTTCACTCTGCCATTTAGGTTATTATTGTGGAGTAACTACAATGTTGTTGATCCATCCTCAGTTTTCTCATATCACAGCCATTAAACTCTGTTACTGCTTTAAAGTCACCGTTAGCTTCATAGTGAAATCCCTGAGTGGTTTCCTTCCTCTGCGGCAATTGCGTTAGGAAGGACACCTGTATCTTTGTAGTGACTGGGTGTATTGATACACCCTCCAAAGTGTAGTTAACAACTTCACCATGCTCAAAGGGATATTCAATGTCTGCTTTTATTATTTTCACCCGTCTACCAATTAGTGCCCTTCTTTGTGTGGCATTGGAAAAACTCCTGGTCTTTGTGGTTGAATCTGTGTTTAAAATTCACTTCTCAACTGAGGGACCTTACAGATAATTGTATGTGTGGGGTACAGAGATGAGGTAGTCATTCAAAAATCATGTTAACCACTATTACTTCGCAACTTATGTGACTTCTTAAGCACCTTTTAACTCCTAACAAAGGAGTTGAGTGATTATTGACTCAAGACATTTTAGCCTTTCATTTTTTATTAATTTGTGAAAAATATATTTTTTAAAAATAATGTAATTCTATGGGGTATTCTGTGTAGAGACATGACACAAAATCTAAACGTAATACATTTTTAATTCAGGCTGTAACACAACAAATTGTGGAAAAAGTCAAGGGGTGTGAATACTTTCTGAATGCACTGTATGAATGTGTTATTCAATGTGTTTCTATGAGTTAATAGCAGTAAGGCCAAATTCAATGTTTCATCAAGGACAATTAAAAACAGCAGTGTTCAAGAAGCATAGCGCTGTAGCATAGCGCTGTAGCGTAGCGCTGTAGCGTTGTAGGGTGGTGCTGTAAAGTAGCACTGTAGTGTAGCGATGTAGCGTAGGGCTGTAGTGTAGCTCTGTAGCATAGCGCTGTAGGGCGGTGCTGTAAAGTATGGCTGTAGTGTAGCGATGTAGTGTATGGCTGTAGTGTGGCGCTGTAGCGTAGCGCTGTAGGGTAGCTCTGTAGCGTAGCGCTGTAGCGTAGCGTTGTAGGGTATCTCTGTAGCGTAGCGCTGTAGGGTGGTGCTGTAAAGTAGCGCTGTAGTGTAGCGCTGTAGTGTAGGGCTGTAGCGTAGCACTGTAGGGTAGCGCTGTAAGGTATTGCTGAAGCGTAGCACTGTAGCGCTGTAGGGTAGCTCTGTAGCGTAGCGCTGTAGCGTAGCGTTGTAGGGTAGCTCTGTAGCGTAGCGCTGTAGGGTGGTGCTGTAAAGTAGAGCTGTAGTGTAGCGCTGTAGCGTAGGGCTGTAGCGTAGCGCTGTAGGGTAGCGCTGTAGCGTGGCGCTGTAAGGTATTGCTGAAGCGTAGCGCTGTAGCGTAGCGCTGGTGCACTGAACTACGCTTGCCTGATGAATTAAAATGTTCTCATGGGAAGAATGTTCTGGACCTTGGGCTGCGTAATGTTCCTTTAGTTAGCAAAGTTGTCACATAACGAGCATGGTGGGCACACCGTCGGGCAGAGCTCTACCTGTCCTTATGTCCTGATCAAATGTATCTTCAGGGACAATAAAGATTTACTGAACTAAATTGAACATACCCAGGTAGGCGAGAATAATTATGTATATCTTCTGCTTAAAGCCAGCCAAAATTATGGTTGGCTATGCAATTTAGCTAAATCCCTCCAAACCAAAGAAGGGGGACAGATTGAATTCAACAATGTATTTTTACCCATGCGAGTTTGCAGATTTGTCAGAACAGGCTGTCGAAAACGTTATTGAAAGAATGTCCTAATTCAGTGTTTCATTGATACACACCCTGGTTCGTAGCATGTCGACAAGACTCCTGGTCTTTGTGGTTGAATCTGTGTTTAAAATTCACTTCTCAACTGAGGGACCTTACAAATAATTGTATGTGTGGGGTACAGAGATGAGGTAGTCATTAAAAAATCATGTTAACCACTATTACTTCGCAACTTATGTGACTTCTTAAGCACCTTTTAACTCCTAACAAAGGAGTTGAGTGATTATTGACTCAAGACATTTTAGCCTTTCATTTTTTATTAATTTGTGAAAAATATATTTTTTAAAAATAATGTAATTCTATGGGGTATTCTGTGTAGAGACATGACACAAAATCTAAACGTAATACATTTTTAATTCAGGCTGTAACACAACAAATTGTGGAAAAAGTCAAGGGGTGTGAATACTTTCTGAATGCACTGTATGAATGTGTTATTCAATGTGTTTCTATGAGTTAATAGCAGTAAGGCCAAATTCAATGTTTCATCAAGGACAATTAAAAACAGCAGTGTTCAAGAAGCATAGCGCTGTAGCATAGCGCTGTAGCGTAGCGCTGTAGCGTTGTAGGGTGGTGCTGTAAAGTAGCACTGTAGTGTAGCGATGTAGCGAGGGCTGTAGTGTAGCTCTGTAGCATAGCGCTGTAGGGCGGTGCTGTAAAGTATGGCTGTAGTGTGGCGATGTAGTGTATGGCTGTAGTGTGGCGCTGTAGCGTGGCGCTGTAGGGTAGCTCTGTAGCGTGGCGCTGCAGCGTGGCGTTGTAGGGTATCTCTGTAGCGTAGCGCTGTAGGGTGGTGCTGTAAAGTAGCGCTGTAGTGTAGCGCTGTAGTGTAGGGCTGTAGCGTAGCACTGTAGGGTAGCGCTGTAAGGTATTGCTGAAGCGTAGCACTGTAGCGCTGTAGGGTAGCTCTGTAGCGTAGCGCTGTAGCGTAGCGTTGTAGGGTAGCTCTGTAGCGTAGCGCTGTAGGGTGGTGCTGTAAAGTAGCGCTGTAGTGTAGCGCTGTAGCGTAGGGCTGTAGCGTAGCGCTGTAGGGTAGCGCTGTAGCGTAGCGCTGTAAGGTATTGCTGAAGCGTAGTGCTGTAGCGTAGCGCTGGTGCACTGAACTACGCTTGCCTGATGAATTAAAATGTTCTCATGGGAAGAATGTTCTGGACCTTGGGCTGCGTAATGTTCCTTTAGTTAGCAAAGTTGTCACATAACGAGCATGGTGGGCACACCGTCGGGCAGAGCTCTACCTGTCCTTATGTCCTGATCAAATGTATCTTCAGGGACAATAAAGATTTACTGAACTAAATTGAACATACCCAGGTAGGCGAGAATAATTATGTATATCTTCTGCTTAAAGCCAGCCAAAATTATGGTTGGCTATGCAATTTAGCTAAATCCCCTCCAAACCAAAGAAGGGGGACAGATTGAATTCAACAATGTATTTTTACCCATGCGAGTTTGCAGATTTGTCAGAACAGGCTGTCGAAAACGTTATTGAAAGAATGTCCTAATTCAGTGTTTCATTGATACACACCCTGGTTCGTAGCATGTCGACAACACGGCCAGGTCCATCACTCGTAGTTTTGTCACAGGGGTTCCAGTGGCTTTGGGGCTTCCCAGTGAATTGTGGGCCAGACAGGACATACTCCACTGTACTCCGCTAACATACACCGGAAAGCAAACGCCGCATCGCTCGCTGGCCTCCTTTGAACAGATGGACGCGATGGCCGCCACGTTCACCCCCCCCCCCAACAAGTCTTGCAGTCTTGCCAGGGGCGTCCTGGAAACCCCTAGCCCTGGCTCCCCTTGAACTGTTGAGCATCTGTGTCTGTCCCTGACGAACAGAGACATCACTTGGGGGGGTGGAAGTGGAGGGGGTCATTCATTCTGCCTGTGACAGCCACCCCCCACCCTCCCCTCCCCGTCAAGGCAAAGTGATTGGTGGGGGGAAAAGTGAGGGCAGCAAAGGGCTTGACTGGCACCGTTCCAGGCTTTAGCAGTGGAGGAGTGGTAGTAGCTCTGCCTGGACTAACAGCCTCTTCAGAGAAGGGACGGCAAGACAGACTGTACACAGCACGGACACTGCCTTATGCCATTTCTTGACACTGGCTACTCCCACCTTATACAGGCTCAGATGTCGCCTCTATATTCAATGAAAAGGCTTCTCAACAGTTTTTACCCCCAAGCCATAAGACTCCTGAACAGGTAATCAAATGGCCATCCGGACTTTTTGCATTGTTCCCCCCGCTGCTGCTACTTTCTGTTTATCATATATGCATAGTCACTTTAACTATACTTTCATGTACATACTACCTCAATTGGACTGACCAACCAGTGCTCCCACACATTGGCTAACTGGGCTATCTATCTGCATTGTGTCCCACCACCCGCCAACCCCTTTTTTACACGACTGCTACTCTCTGTTCATCATATATGCATAGTCACTTAACCATAACTACATGTACATATACTAAATCAAATCAGCCTGACTAACCGGTGTCTGTATGTAGCCTCGCTACTTTTATAGCCTCGCTACTTTTACAGCCTCGCTACTGTATATAGCCTCGCTACTGTATATACTGTTGTTTTTATTTCTTTACTTACATATTGTTCACCTAATACCTTTTTTTTTTTGCACTGTTGGTTAGAGCCTGTAAGTAAGAATTTCACTCTAAGGTCTACACCTGTTGTATTCCACGCACGTGACAAATAAACTTTGAATTGATTTGATTTGAATGGGACTGTTTTTTTTTCTCACAGTTTCGTTAACACCCCAAAATACCTTGTTAGTCATTTAGACACATGTTAAATAATTCTGGTGTGAGAAATACTCTACTATAGCCAATGTGTTTATCTACTGGTTCACAACAGGCTGATTCCGAGTTCCAGGCTCCTTCTTTGCCACTTCACACTGACCTAGCCACTGACGAAGCCATTGTCATAAGAAAGCAATGAAAGCTTTCATAATGCAAACCAGCTCTCTAAGAAGCCAATGAAACGACGGGGTGAGAGAGCAAGATAAAACCCCCTGGAGATGTGTACAGCATATTATTGTGGCACTACCCACCCACACCCTACCCACCCACCCACACCCACCAAAGAAGAGTAAGTCAACATGATGGCAAGATGGCCAAGCCAAATCACTCGATTTATTTTTGTACTCTTCTCCGTCTGTCTCTGATGGTGAGCTGTGCTCCACCTACGTACAGCAGGGAGAAGTGAAAGGAAGAGAGACGAGAGAGAGTGGGGCATCTGTTGGAGCCCATTGTGTCTAGATTGCTCCCAAAGAATGTTCCCCCGGGCCACACACACTTTAGTCATATCTTTCCATGAAATACTGAACGCAGAGCTGGCAGGAAGAGAGGCCGCAGCAGATAGAACACATTGACGTGCAGAGAAAATAATCAAGCAAAATGACTCATGCAAGCATTTCCGGAAATAGCACACCTTTACCATAATAAAACGTAATAAAACGTACCATAATGTCCAGTACGTGACATAAATACTACTGTCAGTAACATCTTTACAGTAAATAACTGTATTGTTTAATGATTGTTGTAGCTCAAATATATCTCTGGTCTCGGAGATTAGGTGGTGATACAAATAACTAATTATGACCAAATCATCACAAATTATTGATAGCACGCCATACAAGAAGAAGGTGTAATGAATTAATGTTAATTCAAGCTGAACCCTACCTGCATTATTGCTTTGATAAGTATTCATGTGATTTCATGTGATTTAAGCATGTATCCTATCGTAGTCAGATACTTTTACAGTTCTATGAAAATAAAAAAAATGACATGGTTGAAGAAGTGTACACACTCATTTGACTCAAAGTCACATTTACAACGATAATAAACATGATCTTCTCATCCTTTTTATTTGCTCAGAAATGTCTTCCACCCAATTTCCAGGGGCAGTGGATTACGTTCTGCTCTGCTCTTGTGTAATGTTGAGAGTAACATTTGCAGATCACTGTGCCATATGGTGACATTGATCAAGGGCAGATACTGTGGCTGGCACTGGTCCCTTTCCTGTGGCACTGCCTCAGCCCACTTGAATTGTCATTTGTGTTACTGGACCCAAGGTCTTCCCTTCCCTTCTCTTCTCTTCGCACCAGGAAGCATACAATGCACCCGACACATCTCAGCGCTACTCTACAGTGCATTACATGTTCCAGCAATTTTGAAAAACCCTAATTTCAAATCTCCAAACTCAATCTTATCTCATCAAGAGTGGGGGGTAGAGACAGACTCTGGCGGACATTTTTATCTGTGAGAGAGAGAGTTTGAGAGTTTGAGCCGCTAGAAACCTCAAGGAACCTCAAACTGTTGGATTGGGTTCTCTTGTGTCTTTTGGGTTAAATTGTCAAGACGCTCATTAGGGAGTATTTACTGCCTCCGCTAATAAGGGCCAGCCTTTCTCTTGGCAACATGGCAGAGTCCACTTCTCTTCAAAGAGAACAGGGCTTTCAGAGGAGGGCTGCTGAGGGACCCCACCGATGGTGAGGTAGTCTGGACTGGGTCCTGAACAGGTGCAAGAGCGGTAGGTAGCCCGAGTAGGTGCCCACTACAAAAGGAGAAAGGTAACCAGCGGACACTTTTGTAAAGAGCTCATCAGTAAGTCTAGCAAGGCTTCAGTGGAGAGATGGGAGGAATTCACAGCCTCACTGCTTCACCACGTAGTCTATTCTCATTTGGGAAGTGCGTTAGAACTTACTTTTGATCAAAGTCGGCACAAATCTTTCTGATCTGATTTGTTTAGGGCCTCCTGGAGCGTAGGTATTACTCCTCAGGAAATGGCAGTACTGACAGGGCTCTACGGTGCATTTTACTCCAATATGCGCCTACATATTTTGCTGTGCTACCTGGACTTTTAAATTAGGAGCACCAGTGAGCCTAGAAAAATTAAGGATTCTATCTATATAACCTCAAATATTTTTCATTGTGGTCCTAAATTTGTTTGTGTGCACTTGCATTTTTCTTTTAGCATTCTAATGATGTCACAAAGTCCATTCTGTCCTGGTTCTTTTGGGATGTTGACTGCCACAACCTCAAACAAGAACAATCACTCAACGGACAAGAAACATTGCCAGAATGTCCACAATTGGCGCTACGCATTCGGGCAGGTAGCGTTCTCCTGGTATCCGCCAAACCTCGATTTGTCTGTCGGACTGCCAGATGGTAAAGTGTAATTAATCACTCCAGAGGACGTGTTTCCACTGCTCCCGAGTCCAATGGCGGCAAGCTTTATACCACAACACTTGACATTGCGCATGGAGATCTTAGGCTTGTGTGCGGCTGCTCAGCCATGGAAACCCATTTCACGAAGCTCCCGATCGAGGACAGACTATTTCTACGCGCTTCAGCACTTGGAGGTCCCAGTTCTGTGAGCTTGTGTGGCTTACCACTTCGCGGCCGAGCTGTTGTTTCCACTTCACAATAGCAGCACTTACAGTTGACTTGGGCAGCTCTAGCAGGGCAGAAAGATGGCATCCTATGACGGTGCCACATTGAAAGTCACTGAGCTCTTCAACAAGGCCATTCTTCTGACACTGTTTGGCTATGGAGATTGCTTGGCTGTGTGCTCGATGTTTTACACCTGTCAGCAACGGGTTTGGCTGAAATAGCCGAATCCATTAATTTGAAGAGGTGTCCACATACTTTTGTATATATATATTGTATGTACATATAGGTAGGGGTAAAGTGACTAGGCACAGGATAGATAATAAACAGTAGCAGTAGCACATGTGATGAGTCAAAAGAGTTAGTGAAACAGGGTCAATGCAGTCTGGGTAGCTATTTGGTTAACTATTTGGCAGTCTTATGACTTTGGGGTAGAAGCTGTTCAGGGTCGTGTTGGTTCCAGACTTGGTACATCGGTACCGCTTGCCGTACGGTAGCAAAGAGAACACTCTATGACTTAGACAGCTGGAGTCTTTGAACATGTTTTTGTCCTACCTTGACACCACCTGGTATAGAGGTCCTGGATGGCAGGGCCGTACGCACTACCCTCTCTAGCTCTCTGTAGCAGTTGCCATATCAAGCGGTGATGCAGCCTGTCAAGATGCTCTTAATGGTGCAGCTGTTGAACTTTTTGAGGATCTGGGGGGGAAGAGGCGTTGTCGTCCCGTCTTCACGACTGTGTTGGTCTGTGTGGACCATGTGAATTCCTAAGTGATGTGGATACGGAAGAACTTGAAGCTCTCGACCCGCTCCACCACAGTCCTGTCAATGTGAATGGGTGCGTGCTCGACCCTCCGCTTCCTGTAGTCCATGATCAGTTCCTTTGTCTTACTGACGTTGAGGGAGAGGTTGTTGTCCTGGCACCACACTGCCAGATCACTGACCTCCTCCCTATAGGCTGTCTCATCGTCGTCGGTGATCAGGCCTACCCCTGTGATGTCATCAGCAAACTTAATGATGGTGTTAAAGTCGTGCACGGCCAAGCAGTAGTGGGTGAACAGAGAGTACAGGAGGGGGCTGTGTTCATGGTTAGCATGGCGGATGTGTTGTTACCTACCCTCACCACCTTCGGGCGTCCCATCAGGAAGTCCAGGATCCAGTTGTAGAGGGAAGTGTTCAGTCCCAGGTTCCTGAGCTTAGTGATGAGCTTGGAGGGCAATATACTGTTGAACGCTGAGCTGTAGTCAATGAACAGCATTCTCACGTAGGTTTTCCTCTTGTCCAGATGGGAGAGGGTAGTGTGGAGTGCGATAGAGATTGCGTCATCTGTGAATCACGTTCATGTATTATTTATGGCATTATTCAATGTTCAAGGGACTTCCCTTCAAAACACAGAATGTTCTGGCCGCCCAAAATTTTAAGCAGCGGGACATAATTCAAGATGTAATCGGGAAAACTTTGTGAGGGTAATATGGTTTCAAAATCGGGTCTCCCTGCCATCGAAGAATACAGGCTGCTACAGTATTACAGAACACAGCTGCAGCCTCATCTTACAGAAACATTAGAAAAGAACAGAGTGTACCACTGCTTTATCTCCAGTGATTAGGCCTTAACAACACGAGACAAGAGGAAACCACGGGCCAGCTGGGAAACAAAGGAGGGAACATGCTGGATGGTAACTATAGCACACACACAAACACACAAACACACACACACACACACACACACACCCACCCACACCCACACCCACACCCACACACAAAGGACACGCACTAGTCAGGTTCAAAATAGCTTGGCTTATCATAAAACGTTACCTCTGTAACATCCTCTAAGACAGTGGGGGTACTCGAGGACTGGAGTTGGAAAACAGTGCTCTCATGGGAAGATCTTGCATACTCCTTCCTTCCTCTCTACTCATCTCCTTCTCAAAACCCATTAGATGAGAAAGCCAGAGGTCCCTCCCCTCTGATCATCTCCTCCAAGCGGGTTTGAGAAGGAGATGAAGAGAGAGATCATTATATCAAAGGTAGTATGGAGTGGAAATCCAACTTGGAGACAGAGGATCAAATGTAAAGAAACCTCCTTTAGTCCCTTCAGTATAGTAGAAAAATCCCTTCAATATAGTAGAACCTACCTTAGTCCCTTCAGTAGAGTAGAAACCTCCCTTCAGTAAAGTAGAAACCTCCCTTCAGTAGAGTAGAAACATCCCTTCAGTATAGTAGAAACATCCCTTCAGTATAGTAGAAACCTCCCTTAGTCCCTTCAGTATAGTAGAAACCTCCCTTCAGTATAGTAGAAACCTCTCTTAGTCCATTCAGTATAGTAGAAACCTCCCTTCAGTATAGTAGAAACCTCCCTTCAGTATAGTCGATACCTCCACTCAGTATAGCAGAAATCTCCCTTCAGTATAGTAGAAACATCCCTTCAGTAAAGTAGAAACCTCCCTTCAGTAAAGTAGAAACCTCCCTTCAGTAGAGTAGAAACATCCCTTCAGTATAGTAGAAACATCCCTTCAGTATAGTAGAAACCTCCATTCAGTATAGTAGAAACCTCCCTTCAGTATAGTAGAAACATCCCTTCAGTATAGTCGATACCTCCACTCAGTATAGCAGAAATCTCCCTTCAGTATAGTAGAAATCTCCCTTCAGTATAGTATAAAACTCCCTTCAGTATAATAGGAACTCCCTTCAGTATAGTAGAAAACACCCTTGGTCCCTTCGTATAGTAGAAACCTCCCTTCAGTATAGTAGAAACCTCCCTTCAGTATAGTAGAAACCTCTCTTCAGTATAGTAGAAACCTCCCTTAGTCCCTTCAGTATAGTATAAACCTGCCTTCAGTATAGTATAAAACTCCCTTCAGTATAGAAGAAACCTCCCTTCAGTATAGTAGAAATCACCCTTCAGTATAGTAGAAATCTCCCTCAGTATAGTAGAAACCTCCCTTCAGTAAAGTAGAAACCTCTCTTCATTATAGTAGAAACCTCCCTTAGTCCCTTCAGTATAGTATAAACCTCCCTTCAGTATAGTAGAAATCTCCCTTCAGTATAGTAGAATCTTCCCTTCAGTATAGTAGAAACCTCCCTGAGTCCCTTCAGTATAGTAGAAATCTCCCCTCAGTATAGTAGAAACCTCCCTTCAGTAAAGTAGAAACCTCCCTTAGTCCCTTCAGTATAGTAAAAACCTCACTTCAGAATTGTAGAAAGCTCTTTAGTCCCTTTAGTATAGTAGAAACCTCCCCTCATCATAGTAGACATTTCCCTTCAGTAAGGTTGAAAACCTCCCTTCAGTAAAGTAAATAACATCCCTTCAGTATAGTAGAAACCTCCCCTTCAGTAAAGTAGAAACCTCCCCTCAGTATAGTAGAAATCTCCCTTCAGTATAGTAGAAACCTCCCTTCAGTATAGTAGAAACTTCCCTTCAGTATAGTAGAAAACGCCCTTAGTCCCTTCGTATAGTAGAAACCTCCCTTCAGTATAGTAGAATCTCCCTTCAGTATAGTATAAATTTCCCTCTCAGTATAGTAGAAACCTCCATTCAGTATAGTAGAAACCTCCCTTCAGTATAGTAGAAACATCCCTTCAGTATAGTCGATACCTCCACTCAGTATAGCAGAAATCTCCCTTCAGTATAGTAGAAATCTCCCTTCAGTATAGTAGAAAACTCCCTTCAGTATAATAGGAACTCCCTTCAGTATAGTAGAAAACACCCTTGGTCCCTTCGTATAGCAGAAACCTCCCTTCAGTATAGTAGAAACCTCCCTTCAGTATAGTAGAAACCTCTCTTCAGTATAGTAGAAACCTCCCTTAGTCCCTTCAGTATAGTATAAACCTGCCTTCAGTATAGTATAAAACTCCCTTCAGTATAGAAGAAACCTCCCTTCAGTATAGTAGAAATCACCCTTCAGTATAGTAGAAATCTCCCCTCAGTATAGTAGAAACCTCCCTTCAGTAAAGTAGAAACCTCTCTTCATTATAGTAGAAACCTCCCTTAGTCCCTTCAGTATAGTATAAACCTCCCTTCAGTATAGTAGAAATCTCCCTTCAGTATAGTAGAATCTTCCCTTCAGTATAGTAGAAACCTCCCTGAGTCCCTTCAGTATAGTAGAAATCTCCCCTCAGTATAGTAGAAACCTCCCTTCAGTAAAGTAGAAACCTCCCTTAGTCCCTTCAGTATAGTAAAAACCTCACTTCAGAATTGTAGAAAGCTCTTTAGTCCCTTTAGTATAGTAGAAACCTCCCCTCATCATAGTAGACATTTCCCTTCAGTAAGGTTGAAAACCTCCCTTCAGTAAAGTAAATAACATCCCTTCAGTATAGTAGAAACCTCCCCTTCAGTAAAGTAGAAACCTCCCCTCAGTATAGTAGAAATCTCCCTTCAGTATAGTAGAAACCTCCCTTCAGTATAGTAGAAACTTCCCTTCAGTATAGTAGAAAACGCCCTTAGTCCCTTCGTATAGTAGAAACCTCCCTTCAGTATAGTAGAATCTCCCTTCAGTATAGTATAAATTTCCCTCTCAGTATAGTAGAAACCTACCTTCAGTATAGTAGAAACTTCCCTTCAGTATAGCACAAACCTCCCTTCAGTATAGTAGAATCCTTCCTTCAGTATAGTAGAAACCTTCCCTTCAGTATAATAGAAACCCTCCCTTCGGTATAGTAGAAATCTCCCTTAGTACCTGCAGTATAGAAGAAACCTCCCCTCAGTATAGTAGAAACCTCCCTTCTGTATAGTAGAAATCTCCCTTCAGTATAGTAGAAACATCCCCTCAGTATAGTAGAAACCTCCCTTCAGTATAGTAGAAACCTCCCTTCAGTATAGTAGAAATCTCCATCCAGTATAGTAGAAACCTCCCCTCAGTATAGTAGAAACCTCCCTTCAGTATAGTAGAAACCTCCCCTCAGTATAGTAGAAACATCCCTTCAGTATAGCAGAAACCTCCCCTCAGTATAGTAGAAATCTCCTTTAGTCCCTTCAGTATATGGCAACCCTATCCAGATGACATCATTGGTGACGAAAGTAGGATTTGTCCAATTAAAGGTGAAGTCGGATTTGGATGTTGTTGGTACTCTTATGCCAATGTTTCCATGAAACGCTAAACTGGGTTAACTAGGTTCGGTGGAATTTCTATTAAAACCAAATCAGGATAAATCAAAGGCACTTGGAGACCAGACAGTGTCTCATCTCTACAACACACATACACACACATCCCCCATCTCCTGTGTATACCAAGCCGCCCCCACACACACACACACACCGAAACGGCGGTGTTGAGAAAGAGAGCGGAGACGTGTTACCCCCGTGGATTGCTAAAACCCACGCAGGGCCGTGTGCGGATGCCAGAGGCTGCCCAGACAGAAGCCAGAGCGGCATATGGTGGGAATCTGTAGCAAGCCATACCAGACCTCGCTCTATGGAGCAGTGCCATCACTATCAGTCTTCCTATCCAGCCCTCTCCTTCACTCTCTCTGACTGATGTATACACACTCCATATGCGTAAAGACACACATAAACATAGACTTAACATATTTAATATGTGCCTAAACATTGCATACAAATATGCACAGATGAACATGTGCCCCCCACACACTCCAAAATGCATTGACACACACACGCACGCACAAACTCATGCACACACAGGGAGAGCATGGCTGTTAGCATGCTGTGGGGAGCCTCAGCAGTCTGCCAGTCTGAAGAGTGGAGGTGGATTAAAGGATATCAATCTGTATTGGACAGACACTCATGATCAGCATGCTAGAGTCTGAACGGACAGGATGGCTCTGGAGGGCCAATACAGACCGGTACACACAGCAAATAAATTCACTCACTCACTCAGACACACACTCAGACACAAACGCAGACACACACACTGTAAATGCCACATCCTTTTGACCATTTCTTATTGACATATTGTGGATCATTGGTGTGATGGGGTTGCGGTGTCAGTTGCGGCAGGGCGCAGCAGTTTGCCGGTAGTCTTACTCCTCGAGCAGTGAACTGGAAGTTTTCTTTTAAGGATCTGGGCCAACTCTCGTCTCCAAGGAGACCAGCCAAAGAGGAGGAGTCTACAATAAAGCAATTAGAAAGTACCAAAGTAAGGAGAAACACAGCAAACAATAGAAATTCATACAAATTAGGAAGGTGTTCTTAATGTTTTGTACACTCAGTGTATTTGCTCAAGCAACAAACACTATGGGTGTATTCGTCCATAGAAAAACGCTTTGCCAACGTAAAACGTTTTGCAACGAGCATTCAGGTAGGACCCTCCCCATTCCATCCTGTTTGCTTCCGGTGGTGAATACATTCCATGCCTATTGTCTCTTTACAAGAGTTTTCTGAAGACAAAGCACCGTCATATGTTGCTCACATAAATGATTCCCGTACAATGATAAAGTGGCAAGGACCTCCCCAAGCTCCCGCACAGCACAAGAAGCAGAACGTCTCTTAGTCAACTAGGTTTCGTCCCAAATGGCACTCATATTCTCTATTAAGTGCACCACTTTTGACAAGGGCCAATAGGGTTCTGGTCAAAAAGAGTGCACTATAGAGCATAGGGTGCTTACTCTGACCAAAAATAAGAGACTTCCTGCTTCTTGTGCTGTGTGGGAGCATGGGGAAGTCCTCGTCACTTTATCAGCTATAGTGTAAGGATTGTGGGGGTACAACCTGAGCAAGGCGGGTAAAAGTGATTGTGGTCATGGGACACCTGTAGGCAGTAGTATTTCAAATCAAATCAAATTGTATTTGTCATATGCGTTGAATACAACAGATGTAGACCTTACCGTGAAATGCTTACTTACAAGCCCTTAATTAACCAACAATGCTGTTCAAGAAATAGAGCTAAGAAAATATTTACTAAATAAACTAAAGTAAAAAAATGTAATAAAAGTAGCACAATAAAATAGCAACAACGAGGCTATATACAGTGGGGCAAAAAAGTATTTAGTCAGCCACCAATTGTGCAAGTTCTCCAACTTAAAAAGATGAGAGAGGCCTGTAATTTTCATCATAGGTACACTTCAACTATGACAGACGAAATGAGAAAAATAAATCCAGAAAATCACATTGTAGGATTTTTAATTTATTTATTTGCAAATTATGGTGGAAAATAAGTATTTGGTCAATAACAAAAGTTTATCTCAATACTTTGTTATATACCCTTTGTTGGCAATGACAGAGGTCAAAGGTTTTCTGTAAGTCTTCACAAGGTTTTCACACACTGTTGCTGGTATTTTGGCCCATTCCTCCATGCAGATCTCCTCTAGAGCAGTGATGTTTTGGGGCTGTCGCTGGGCAACACGGACTTTCAACTCCCTCCAAAGATTTTCTATGGGGTTGAGATCTGGAGACTGGCTAGGCCACTCCAGGACCTTGAAATGCTTCTTCTGAAGCCACTCCTTCGCTGTTCGGGCGGTGTGTTTGGGATCATTGTCATGCTGAAAGACCCAGGAACGTTTCATCTTCAATGCCCTTGCTGATGGAAGGAGGTTTTCACTCAAAATCTCACGATACATGGCCCCATTCATTATTTCCTTTACACGAATCAGTCGTCCTGGTCCCTTTGCAGAAAAACAGCCCCAAAGCATGATGTTTCCACCCCCATGCTTCACAGTAGGTATGGTGTTCTTTGGATGCCACTCAGCATTCTTTGTCCTCCAAACACGACGAGTTGAGTTTTTACCAAAAAGTTCTATTTTGGTTTCATCTGACCATATGACATTCTCCCAATCCTCATCTGGATCATCCAAATGCTCTCTAGCAAACTTCAGACAGGCCTGAACATGTACTGGCTTAAGCAGGGGGACACGTCTGGCACTGCAGGATTTGAGTCCCTGGCGGCGTAGTGTGTTACTGATGGTAGGCTTTGTTACTTTGGTCCCAGCTCTCTGCAGGTCATTCACTAGGTCCCCGTGTGGTTCTGGGATTTTTGCTCACCGGTTCTTGTGATCATTTTGACCCCACGGGTGAGATCTTGCGTGGAGCCCCAGATCGAGGAAGATTATCAGTGGTCTTGTATGTCTTCCATTTCCTAATAATTGCTCCCACAGTTGATTTCTTCAAACCAAGCTGCTTACCTATTGCAGATTCAGTCTTCCCAACCTGGTGCAGGTCTACAATTTTGTTTCTGGTGTCCTTTGACAGCTCTTTGGTCTTGGCCATAGTGGAGTTTGGAGTGTGACTGTTTGAGGTTGTGGACAGGTGTCTTTTAAACTGATAACAAGTTCAAACAGGTGCCATTAATACAGGTAACGCAGTGGAGGACAGAGGAGCCTCTTAAAGAAGAAGTTACAGGTCTGTGAGAGCCAGAAATCTTGCTTGTTTGTATGTGACCAAATACTTATTTTCCACCATAATTTGCAAATAAATTCATTAAAAATCCTACAATGTGATTTTCTGGATTTTTTTTCCTCATTTTGTCTGTCATAGTTGAAGTGTACCTATGATGAAAATTACAGGCCTCTCTCATCTTTTTAAGTGAGAGAACTTGCACAATTGGTGGCTGACTAAATACTTTTTTGCCCCACTGTACAGGGGGAGTTACCGAGTCAATGTGCGGGGGTACAGGTTAGTCGAGGTAATTTGTACATGTAGGTAGGGGTAAAGTGATTATGCATACAGTGAGGGAAAAATGTATTTGATCCCCTGCTGATTTTGTACGTTTGCCCAATGACAAAGAAATGATCAGTCTATAATTTTAATGGTAGGTTTATTTGAACAATGAGAGACAGAATAACAACAAAAAGATTTTTATAATTTTTATAAATTGATTTGCATTTTAATGAGGGAAATAAGTACTTGACCCCCTCTCAATCAGAAAGATTTCTGGCTCCCAGGTGACTTTTTTACAGGTAACGAGCTGAGATTGGGAGCACAATCTTAAAGGGAGTGCTCCTAATCTCACCTTGATACCTGTATAAAAGACACCTGTCCACAGAAGCAATCCATCAATCAGATTCCAAACTCTCCACCATGGCCAAGACCAAATAACTCTCCAAGGATGTCAGGGACAAGATAGTAGACCTACACAAGGCTGGAATGGGCTACAAGACCATCGCCAAGCAGCTTGATAAGAAGGTGACAACAGTTGGTGCGATTATTCGCAAATGGAAGAAACACAAAAGAACTGTCAATCTCCCTCGGCCTGGGGCTCCATGAAAGATCTCACGTCGTGGAGTTACAATGATCATGAGAACAGTGAGGAATCATCCCAGAACTACACAGGAGGATCTTGTCAATGATCTCAAGGCAGCTGGGACCATAGTCACCACGAAAACAATTGGTAATACACTATGCCGTGAAGGACTGAAATCCTGCAGCGCCCGCAAGGTCCCCCTGCTCAAGAAAGCACATATACATGCCCGTCTGAAGTTTGCCAATGAACATCTGAATGATTCAGAGGACAACTAGGTGAAAGTGTTGTGGTCAGATGAGACCAAAATGGAGCTCTTTGGCATCAACTCAACTCACCATGTTTGGAGGAGGAGGAATGCTGCCTATGACTCCAAGAACACCGTCCCCACCGTCAAACATGGAGGTGGAAACATTATGCTTTGGGGGTGTTTTTCTGCTAAGGGGACAAGACAACTTCACCGCATCAAAGGGACGATGGACGGGGCCATGTACCGTCAAATCTTGGGTGAGAACCTCCTTCCCTCAGCCAGGGCATTGAAAATGGGTTGTGGATCGGTATTCCAGCATGACAATGACCCAAAACACATGGTCAAGGCAACAAAAGAGTGGCTCAAGAAGAAGCACATTAACTTCTTTTGGAGCAGCGCACGAGGTGATGGTTTTGGAGAGCCTGGCGTGCCCAAAGTAAAATGCCTCCCATTCAGGCCCAGAAAATAGGATATGCACATACTCCTCCATTGAAACGTGAAGAGAACTCGTTCAACTTATACCTATAAACTTGTCCAAGAACAATCAAACATAATTGTAAATGTATCCTTAGGAACACTTTTATGTATGAATAGTATAATATTTCAACCGGAATATAAACTGGGCGATAAGAAAGGAAAAAACCACAGAGCGCGCCAGCCGGGAACGCGCATTTTCTTCTATTGACATCTGTGTGGCCACTTCCTTATTTGTCTTCTTCTACAATCTAAAAGCAGCTAATAAGATTCAAAACACTTTCTCGAGACTGTTGACATCCAGAGGAAGCAATAGGTACTGCATTCATATGCCCTTATATGGGCATTTTCATAAGGGAGGGGTTCCAAATGAGGCAATGTGTCAAAACCACTATTTCCAGGACAGAAATTCCTCTGGTTTTTGCCTGCCATATCCGTTCTGTTATACTCACAGAGTATATGTTAACACTTTTAGAAACTTCAGAGTGTTTCCTATCCAATGGTACTAAATATGTGCATATCCTATTTTCTGGGCCTGAATGGGAGGCATTTTACTTTGGGTACGCCAGGCTCTCCAAAACCGTCACCTCGTGCGCTGCTCCCAAAGAAGTTGAGGTCGAGTTGCCAAACGTCAACCTTGAAACCTTAATGACTTGGAGAAGATCTGTAAAGAGGAGTGAGACAAAATCCCTCCTGAGATGTGTGCAAACCTGGTGGCCAACTACAAGAAACCTGACCTCTGTGAAAGTCTGACCTCTGTGAATGCCAACAAGGGTTTTGCCACCAAGTACTAAGTCATGTTTTGCAGAGGGGTCAAATACTTATTTCCCTCATTAAAATGCAAATCAATTCATAACATTTTTCACATGCGTTTTTCTGGATTTCTGTTGTTGTTATTCTGTCTCTCACTGTTCAAATAAACCTACCATTAAAATTATAGACTGATTATTTCTTTGTCAGTGGGAAAACGTACAAAATCAGCAGGGGATCAAATACTTTTTTCCCTCACTGTAGATAGTACACAGCGAGTAGCAGCAGTGTAAAAACGGGGGTCAATGTAAATATTCCGGGTAGCGCTTGCCGTGCGGTAGCAGAGAAAACTGTCTATGGCTTGGGTGACTGAAGTCTTTGACAATTTTTTGGGCCTTCCTCTGACACCGCCTAGTATATAGGTCCTGGTCGGCAGGAAGCTTGGCCCAGTGATGTTCTGGGCCGTACGCAATGTAGATGGTGCAACTGTGTAACTTTTTGAGGATCTGGGGACCCATGTCTCCTTTTCAGAGGGGAAAAATGTGTTGTCGTGCCCTATTCACGACTGTCTTGGTGTGTTTGGACCATGATAATTTGTTGGTAATGTGGACACCAAGGAACTTTAAACTCTCGACCCAATGTTAATGGGGGCCTGTTCGGCCCTCCGTTTCCTGTAGTCCACGACCAGCTCCTTTGTCTTGCTCACATTGAGGGAGAGCTTGTTGTCCTAGCACCACACTGCCAGGCCTCTGACCTCCTCTCTATAGGCTGTGTCATCATTGTCGGTGATCAGGCCTACCACTGTTGTGTTGTCAGCAAACGTAATGATGGTTTTGGAGTCGTGCTTGGCCACGTAGTCGTGGGTGAACAGGGAGTACAGGAGGGGACTAAGCAAGCACCCCTGAGGGGCCCCTGTGTTGAGGATCTGCATGGCAGATGTTTTGTTGCCTACCCTTTCCACCTTGGGGCGGCCTGTCAGAAAGTCCAGGATCCAGTTGCAGAGGGAGGTGTTTAGTCCCGGGGTCCTTGGCTTAGTTATGAGCTTTGTGGATACAGTGGTGTTGAACGCTGAGCTGTAGTCAATGAACAGCATTCTCACATAGGTGTTCCTTTTTTCCAGGTGGGAAGGGGCAGTGTGGAGTGCGATTGAGATTGCGTCATCTGTGGATCTGTTGGGGTGGTATACGAATTGTAGTGGGTCTAGGGTTTCCGGGATGACGGTGATGATGTGAGTCATGACCAGCCTTTCAAAGCCCTTCATGGCTACTAATGTGAGTGCTACAGGGCGGTAGTCATTTAGGCAGGTTAAATTCGCTTTCTTGGGCCCAGGGATTATGGTGGTCTGCTTGAAATGTGTAGGTATTACAGACTGTCAGTGAAGACACTTGCCAGTTCACGTCCTGGTAATCTGTCTGGCCCTGCGGCCTTGTGAATGTTGACCTGTTTAACTTCTTAGGGAGCGGCAGTGCCCAAAGTAAAATGCCTGCCACTCAGGCCCAGAAAATAGGATATGCACATAATTAGTACTATTGGATAGGAAAACTGTTAAAATAATACTGTTAAAATACTGTTAATACTGTCTAAAACTGTTAAAATAATGTCTGTGAGTATAACAGAACTGATATAGCAGGCGAAAACCCGAGGAATTTCTGTCCAGAATTTTTTGTTGTTGTTGTGACATTTCCTCTTTTCCATTGGCTTCCTAGTGAAATCCATGTATTTTAGCTCCTAGATTGCAGTACCTATGGCTTCCACTAGATGTCAACAGTCTCTGGACAGTGTTTGGCGGCTTTAGCACTGAACAGAACCATACAGAAGAAGAATTACTGAAGGAAGCAGAAATCTCAACAACATTTTCCGGGCACGAGAACGTGAGCGCTCTCCACTTTATTTTTAAAATTTAGGTTTAGGTTATCATCCGTGTAAAATATTATCGTTATTATTCAAAAAGGATACCTAACGATGCCCTATAAATGATGTTTGATTTGTTTGGGAAAAGTTGATAGGTATAATTTGAGCGCGTTCTCTTCACTGTACAACGGGTGACTCGACGGTGGATTTTCTGAACATAACGCGCCAACCAAACTGAGATTTATGGATATAATAAATGACTTTTTCTAACACAAGAACCATTGTATGTCTTCGTTGGACACTTGGGAAGCCCTCACTAGAAGTTCTTTGAAAGGTAAGTGATTTATTTTAGCTCTTTTATGGGTTTTGTGTGACCCGCGCTGGATATGAATTTATGCTAAAATTTATGAGGTGCTATCCTCAAACAATCAAATGTTGTGCTTTCGCCGTAAAGCCTTTTTGAAATCTGACAACGCTGTGATATTGACAAGAATCAGAGCTTTTGATGACTATGCAACACTTGTATATTGATGAATGTTTAATAATTCAACTTTTGGATTTTGATGTTGCATGTAATCCATGGCTTCTGGTTGGGATATGTACGCACGGTCACTGTCTGGAAAACGTTGTCGATGCACTTATTGATGAAGCTGGTGACTGAGGTGGTATACACCTCATTGCCATTGGATGAATCCCGGAACATATTCCAGTGCTTGCAAAACAGTCCTGTAGCGTGGCATCCGCGTCATCTGACCACTTCCGTATTGAGCAAGTCACTGGTACATCCTGCTTTAGTTTTTGCTTGTAAGCAGGAATCAGGAGGAAAGAATTATGGACAGATTTGCCAAATGGACGACTTTGTATGTGTCTCTGTGTGTGGAGTTTTTGTGTGGTTTCAGGAGTTGACTACAGTGATAATGTGTGGCATAATTGTGGGGAAAGTGAGGAATTCTTCACCCACATATGAGGAACTTTCTTACAAATTACGTAATATAAAGGTAGGCTGCATGAAGACATGAGTCAACTTGGTAGAAAACCCTGAAATCACTGGTGGTAATTTCAGAAAACCAGAATATATGATAAATCTAGGCCGAGCTTCTAACATTTCACTACTGTTCACAACACTGTACTCCTCCCCCAGGAATTACAATTGATTAAGTATTTTCTTATTGTGTGTGTGTGTGTCTGCGTGTGTGTGCATTGGCGTGTGCATGTGTGCGTGTGTCTTTCCCAAGCTGTTAAGTGTGTCGCTTCACAGGGACCTGACAGGCAGAATATTCCCACAAGCTAATGTCTAATTAATTAGACTGCTGCTACCACCGCTACCTCCTACCCCCCTCTGCTGCCCCTTCCCTCGTTTCCTGCCTACCCCCCAGTCTCCCAAGTTAAGACGGGTATAATCAGATCCCCTGGGACACCTTCAATCCCCCCCACACCTCTTCTCCCTTCTCCTCCTCTGCCTTTAAGTCACTAATCCCCCCAAATCTATCCAGCCGGCCACGCAATAGAAAAGCACTCAGCTGATTTGCTTATTCCGACCCGTTAAAAGATCACATATGGACAAACTCTAACGCTGATTAAGAAAGAAAAACCTGGCCCTTGCTAAAATGGTTGAACAGTTTATTAAGGCCATGGTCATTATGGTGAAGAGTTGAGTGGTTTGGAAGGGGGAATGTCTTGGTACTGCCTCTGGATAGCTCACCGGAGGGGCTCTGTCTCTCCCTCATTAACCTTATCATGTTACACAGCAAAGGGAAGCCTGGGAGTTGGAGCTTTTTTCAACTTGATGTCGGGAGATTGCCGACTACAAATCCCAGTTTGCGCAAGGCGAGAATTAGCCTCAGTCTCACATGAAAGGTCTGAACCGGATTTGTTCTGAGGGACAGATTAAAGAGAATGACCCAGGTTTGTTTTGAGGGACAGATTAAAGAGAATTACCCTGGTTTGTTCTGAGGGCCAGATTAAAGAGAATGACCCAGGTTTGTTCTGAGGGCCATATTAAAGAGAATGCCCCAGGTTTGCTTTGAGGACCAGATTAAAGAGAATGAGCCAGGAGACTAGGGACAGGCTGTAATTTGAGGAGAACAATCCACAACCCTCCAGGACATCTACAGAACTCTGTGTCAAAGGAAGGCCAAGAAGATCATCAAGGACCTCAGCCACCCAAATCACAATATGTTCATCCCCCGCTACCATCTAGCAGACTGAGACATTACAGGTGCATCAGAGCTGGGACTGAGAGACTGAGAAACAGCTTCTATCTCCAGGCCATCAGACTGTTGAACAGCTTCTATCATCAGGCCATCAGACTGTTGAACAGCTTCTAGTAACAGACCATCAGACTGTTAACTTCTTAGGGAGCGGCAGCTGAGGTGTCGGTTTTGGAGAGTCTGGTGTGCCCAAAGTAAAAGGCCTGCCACTCAGGCCCAGAAACTAGGATATGCACATAATTAGTACTATTGGATAGGAAACACTGAAGTTTCTAAGAGTGTTAAACAGCTTCTATTACCATCAGACTGTTAAATAGCTTCTATCACGAGGCCATCAGACTGTTGAACAGCTTCTATTACCAGGCCATCATGCCCCATCCTGTATAAGAGACAAAGATACTCACACACACACACACACACACACACACACACAGCCAACGCACCTGTCCCATGTATATAGAGACATTACTTCCCATTTTGTTTTATACTGTTTTTATATACTGGATTCTTCACATAGCTTATGGTGAACTTAATAATTATACTTTGGGTGGTGTATCAATACACCAAGTCACTACAAAGATACAGACGTCCTTCCTAACTCAGTTGCCGGAGAGATTAAATTTTTTTATTTTTTATTTCACCTTTATTTAACCAGTTAGGCCAGTTGAGAACAAGTTCTCATTTACAACTGCGATCTGGCCAAGATAAAGCAAAGCAGTGCGACAAAAACAACAACACAGAAGGAATCTAATCAGGGATTTCAGCATGACATGACTTTAAAATAGTTACAGAGTTGAATGGCTATGATAGGATTAAACTGAGTATGGATCAACAACATTGTAGTTAATCCACAATACTAATCTAAATGGGGTGGAAGCCTGAAAAGAATAAAAATATTCCTAAACATGCATCCTGTTTGCAACAAGGTAGTAAAGTAATACTGCAAAAAATGTGGCAAAGCAATACACTTTTTGTCCTGAATACAAAGTGTTATGTTTGTGACAAATCCAACACAACACAATACTAAGTACCACTCTCCATATTTCCAAGCATTGCAGTGGGTGCATCATGTTATGGGTGTGCTTGTAATCATTAAAGACTGGGGAGTTTTTCAAGATAAAAAAGAAACAGAATGGAGCTAAGAACGAGAAAAATCCTAGAGGAAACCCTGGTTCAGTCCGCTTTCCACCAGACACTGGGATATTAATACACCTTTGAGCAGGACACTAACCTTAAATACAAGACCAAATATACACTGGAGTTGCTTATCAAAATGACAGTAAATGTTCCTGAGTGGCCGAGTTACAGTTTTGACTTACATCTACTTGAAACTACATGGCAAGACCTGAAAATGATAGTCTAGCAATGATCAACAACCAATTTGACAGAGCTTGAATAATTTTGAAAATAATAATGGGGAAATGTTGCACAGTCCAGGTGTGGAAAGCACTTAGAGACCCAGAAAGACTCACAGCTGTAATCGCTGCCTAAGGTGCTTAGGGGTGTGAATGAGATATTTCTGTATTTCATTTTTAATACACTTTAAAAAAAATCTAAATATGTTTATTCCATTTGTCATTATGGGGTATTGTGTGTTGCTGGATGAGATAAAAAAAATATATATATATATATATATGTAATCAATTTTGAATTGAGGCTGTGACAGAATTTTGGGGGGAATAAGTTAAGGAGCATGAATACTTTCTGAAGGCACTGTACAGTATACACAGAATGCATATAATGGTGTGTATAGACATTAATAGAAAGAGGTGTGTACAGCAGTAATTATATAGGATGAGTGAGTAAAACAGATTCAGTGAGTAAAGCAGTATGTAAACATTATTAAAGTGACCAGTGTTCAATGACTATGTACATAGGGCAGCAGTCTCTAAGGTGCAGGAATGAGTACATTGCATTTTTGCTGTACTGTTTATACACACTGTCTATTTATATACTGGATTCTTGACATTGCTCACTGTAATATATCTACTGCTGTACATATCATTCCTAGTAATTATTTTCAGTGTATTACATGCATAGATTTCAATTGGAATACTGATGCAGTGTTATTTGGGTTGTTATATGGATTCGTTCTGACATTTTTGATTTCTTGTTTCTAGTTTTTTATTATTTGTGTACTTGTTTGACATTTTACTGCACTGTTAGGAGCTAGTAACACAAGCATTTAGCTGCACTGTTAGGAGCTAGTAACACAAGCATTTAGCTGCACTGTTAGGAGCTAGTAACACAAGCATTTAGCTGCACTGTTAGGAGCTAGTAACACAAGCATTTAGCTGCACTCTTAGGAGCTAGTAACACAAGCATTTAGTTGCACTGTGTCATTTAGCTGCACTTCCGCCGAAGTCGGTCCCTCTCCTTGTTCGGGCGGTGTTCGCCGGTTGACGTCGCCGGCTTTCTAGCCATCGCCGATCCACTTTTCATTTTCCATTTGTTTTGTCTTTGTTTTATACACACACGGTTTTAATTCCCCCAATTACATGTTCATTATTTAACCCTCTGTTTCCCCCATGTTTGTTGAGCGTTATTGTTCTATATTATGTCAGTCCATTTGTGGGCTTGGTATTTGTTACTACTTTAATATTTTGAGTAAACTACGTTGTGTTGCTCATCTCTGCTGTCCTGCGCCTGACTCTTCTTTGTATCAACAACACCAAGCCTTGTGACACACTGTTAGGAGCTAGTAACACAAGCATTTAGCTGCTCTGTTAGGAGCTAGTATAGCTAAACCCGCTATAACATCTCCTAAACTGTGTACGTGACCAATACAATTTGATTTGAGGTCTATGTGTAACTTACATCCAATAGTATGCATCCTTGACCCTCAGCTCCCACCTAACACTTTCAATATCTCATCTCCAGTCGAGAGAGATTGTGTGTGTGTGTTAAGCTTTGATAAACACACTAAATATACCTTTACTGATAAGAACTCCCTTCCCACAGACTCAACAGAACAGAAGTATGGAACTGTCTGACTCATGAATGAGCCACTTTGTACCGACTACCGAGGCACTGTACCCATCTCCATGACAACTAGAATAGCAAGGAAGTGGGAGTGGAGTTCAGCGTCGTTTCTAGGGGAGGTTAGAACCTGTTGTCTCAATCAATCAAACTGATTTCATAAAGCAATTTTTACATCAGCATTTGTCACAAAGTACTTATACAGATCCCGAGCCTAAACCCGCAAGATCAAGCAATGCAGAGGCAGAAGCACAGTGGCTACAGTAGGAAATTTATAGATTATAAGAGTACATGGGCGTTTTGGCCAGAATTTTCTTTAAGATCCAAGATCCAAGACGGCGTAGCAGTCAGACGTCTTTGTCCTCGTCCTGTCGTGTCCAGTGTATATATCTTTTTATATCTATTCTTCGCATATCATTTGATATATTTTTCTAAAACTTAACTTCATAACACTCTCCTGCAACCCGCCTCACCCAATGTGGTACGGATCTGTTTTTTTTTTCAAGCATTATCCACCTCGAATCTCACTAGCTAACGTTAGTATTTTAGCTAACCATTGCTAACGGACAGCAGCAGCTAACCTTTAGGTCGGAAAAGCTCTCGGCGTTTCGTATAACGCGACTCAAACCAGAACATTCCGGACCTATTTTCTCTTCATATCCCCGGATTCCTACCGCAAGCTCTGGATATTTTCACCTGGATCTTGCAGCTAGCTAGCTGCTATCCGAGTGACTATTGGCTAATGTTGGTCCCGGAGCAATGCACCAATTAGCCTGAAGCTAGCCTGTGCTTGGCCCATCTTCCGGGCTAGCTGAAGAATCCCATCAGCCATTCCTGGGCTACAACACCTATCTGGACTCGTTTTTACTGCCGGTGCGGAGCCTCACCGGGCCTACACGACTGGACCACCGACGTTATCTGCCCGAGGGGGTTATTCAACCGGTCCTCCATCGTGATGTCACCTGAACGCCCATCAGCTAACTGCGGCCTGCTAATCGTTAGCTGTCTAGAGCATATCGGCTGCTAGCTAAACAGGTCCATCGGACAATTTCTTGGGCCACTATTACTTATTTTGCCAATTGGCCTGGTCCCCTTCACCACACGGAACCCCACTAACCCATCACGACTGGTTTACCGATGGAAACATACGAGGAGGCTATAAACAGACTTCCTCTGTCTTTGTTAGCCGGCCTGCTAGCCTTTGCTAGCTTGCTACCCCCAGCTAGCTGTCTGAATCGCCGTGTCCCCAACCAGCCCCACTAGTAACTGAACCCTTATGATCACTCGGCTAAGCATGCCTCTCCTCAATGTCAATATGCCTTGTCCATTGCTGTTCTGGTTAGTGTTTATTGTCTTATTTCACTGTAGAGCCTCTAGCCCTGCTCAACATACCTTATCCAACCCTTCAGTTCCACCAACCACACATGCAATGACATCACCTGGTTTAAATGTTTCTAGAGAAAATATCTCTTTCATCACCACTCAATGCCTAGGTTTACCTCCACTGTATTTACGTCCTACCATATCTTTGTCTGTACATTATGCCTTTAATCTATTTTATCGCCCCCTGAAATCTGTTCTTTTTACTCTCTGTTCAGAACGTCCTAGACGACCAGTCATTATAGCCTTTAGCCGTACCCTTATCCTACTCCTCCTCTTTTCCTCTGGTGATATAGAGGTTAATCCAGGCTCTGCAGTGCCTACCTCCACTCCTATTCCCCAGGCGCTCTCATTTGTTGACTTCTGCAACCGTAAAAGCATGTTAACATTAGAAGCCTCCTCCCTAAGTTTCTTTTATTCACTGCCCTAGCACACTCTGCCAACCTGGATGTCCTAGCCATGTCTGAATCCTGGCACAGGAAGACCACCAATAATGCTGAAATTTCCATCCCTAACTACCTCATTTTCAGACAAGATAGAACGGCCAAAGGGGGCGGTGTTGCAATCTACTGCAGAGATAGCCTGCAGAGTTCTATCTTACTATCCAGGTCTGTACCAAAACAATTTGTTTGGGTCTGTAACCAAACTTTTACTTTTAAAAATCCACCTTTCTAGAAACAAGTCTCTCACTGTTGCCGCTTGCTATAGACCACCCTCTGCCCCCAGCTGTGCTCTGGACACCATATGTGAACTGATTGCCCCCCATCTATCTTCAGAGTTTGTGCTGAAAGGTGACCTAAACTGGGACATGCTTAACACCCCGGCCATCCTACAATCTAAGCTTGATGCCCTAAACCTCACTCAAATCATCATTGAACCTACTAGGTATGACCCCAGAGTCGTAAACACGGGCAACCTCATAGATGTCATCCTAACTAACTTGCCCTCCAAATACACCCTTGCTGTTTTCAACCAAGATCTCAGCGATCACTGCCTCATTGCTTGCATCCGTAATGGGTTTGCAGTCAAACAATCTCCCCTCATTACTGTTATAACGTTCCCTAAAACACTTCAGCGAGCAGGCCTTTCTAATCGACCTGGCCCGGGTATCCTGGAAGGATATTGACCTCATCCCGTCAGTAGAGGATGCCTGGTTATTCTTTAAAAGTGCCTTCCTCACCTACATAAGGGACGCGGATGGCATTTGCTGTATGTTTGATGAGAAACTCCATATTGCAAATGTACGCTCCCTTACTAGACGTCCGAAATTGTTTCTAAAATAGGCCGACGGTGTCGGGCCGTGCCCCAGGGCCAAATCTTCCAGGAAGTCATCAAACAAACTTTCTCGGACATTCGATGTCCGTTTAATAAAATAAATTAATTTTTGTAATTTTTCCGCTAACTTTTCCGTTAATCCCACCAGATGGCGAATGCCTTCTTATTGCAAATGTACAAAACACACACCTAATTGACCTGGCTTTTCCTCCTAAACGGAAAAGACTTCGAAGACGAAACTTGGTGGGCATGGGTTTGGCCAAATGGGCAGTTGGCCCCGAAACAGGATGGTGTCAGGGACTCATGGTTTTTGAGATAAGGCCCATTTTCTGGGATTAAAAGTGAAACATGGAAATAGAGCGCTAATTTGACAGCTTTACGTCAAAGTACATGAACCTACGGTGTAAGGAAAAAAAGAACCAGACATTTATCTGTTTTTTTTTCGATAAATTGTCAAATGTACAATTCGTAATGTTTTTTCCCAAAACAGTTATGGATCCAGTTGCGGCGTGTTCAGACGAATCCGTTAACGGATTCCTGTGATTTTCTGTGATTTTGTGAAATCACACACACGCACAGTCAATGGGGAATGACACAGTGAGGGGCTTACAGACAGACACTGCCTGCAATAGTTACCTTTGTTCGAACTATCAAAGAACCGTCAGACCTAGAGCTCTGAAACTTTAGAATCCCATTCTAGACCTTTAGTCGATAGTGCACGGAGAGTTACGGGGCTCTAGAAGGTTCTCAGGCCGAGAAACAGCCTCGTACATTTGCAATATTTTCAATTCATTTTTACATCGCGAAAATGACAAAATTTCTAAAAGTCCCAGAGTCACAAGGCTAGGTGCATTAGAACCGCCTCGGCCCATAGAGACGGACCCTAACGTTTCTGTCCAATAGCTCACTGTCCAATAGCTCAGGACCTCGTAGCAACGCCCGGAAAACGTGGATTTTAAGCAACAATTAAGGTCGCTGCTCGGACTCCAACTTCATATGTGTGATTAGGCAACCCTCATGAACTGTAAATGAGTCATTTCTCCCATCAGATTTACAAGAAAACCCTCAAACACACACACAAACACAGATATGGGATGGAGTGACACAGTGTGGGGCTTAAAGACACACAGAGCCTGCAATGGCATCACCATAGTCTCTAGGCCTTGCCGAGTTCAACGAGATACCCCACTTGACCGTAGCTCACTCGGTCTGACCGCAGCAACCGTGCCAAAAAGTAGGCCCAAAATGAAGCCTGGCCCTAAATTTCAGCTGCTTTTGGGTGACAGCGGCAGAACCGTTTGGGTTAGAAGCACGATTTGACTTCAGGAACGTTCCTTGGGACCTCCCGATCTGTGCAAGCCTAACCGTGACTGTGTGGCCTTAACCCTTAACAGTGAAAACAGGGTATTTACATCAAACCGTTTGCTATGACATCTCTCCCCATAGGAATACATTGCCTGCTTTCCTAAATTCAACCTGGTGCCTATGTGGGTTATGAATGCCTTATGAACCTGTCTTTGATGGCAATCCATCAGGCCACTATGAGGTCTACCTGTGTTGATTCTAAGCTTCCTGGAGCAACCGAAAGTGGTAAAAATCACCCAAAAGTTGTTTTGATATACCCAACCTGCAGTTGGTGAAAAACAGACAATTCAACCCTGTGTAAATCAGTCAGTTCTTAACTTACAGACTTAAAACTCAGGATTCTGTAAAAGCCTACCCCAATGAGGATATGTGTCTACCTACAGCTTCCTGTGACAACCAGAAGTACTTTAAATAGGGGTCATAGGTGCTGTTTCGAAGGGTTAAAAAGGTCACATCTTTACAAAACTTCATATGTGTGATTAGGCAACCCTCATGAACTGTAAATGAGTCATTTCTCCCATCAAATTTACAAGAAAACCCTCAAACACACACACAAACAGAGATATGGGATGGAGTGACACAGTGTGGGGCTTAAAGACACACAGAGCCTGCAATGGCATCACCATAGTCTCTAGGCCTTGCCGAGTTCAAGGAGATGCCCCGCTTGACCGTAGCTCACTCGGTCTGACCGCAGCAACCGTGCCAAAAAGTAGGCCCAAAATGAAGCCTGGCCCTAAATTTCAGCTGCTTTTGGGTGACAGCGGCAGAACCGTTTGCGTTAGAAGCACGATTCGACTTCAGGAGCGTTCTTTAGGACCTCCCGATCTGAGCAAGCCTAACCGTGACCATGTGGCATTAACCCTTAATAGTGAAAACAGGGTATTTACATCAAACCGTTTGCTATGACTTCTCTCCCCATAGGAATACATTGCCTGCTTGCCTAAATTCAACCTGGTGCCTATGTGGGTTATGAATGCCATATGAACCTGTCCTCTTTAGCAATCCATCAGACCACTATGAGGTCTACCTGTGTTGATTCTAAGCTTCCTGGAGCAACTGGAAGTGGTTAAATTCACCCTAAAGGTGTTTTACAGTACCCAACCTGCTGTTGGTGAAAAACAGACTTTCAAACCTGTGTGAATCAATCAGTTCTTAACTTACAGACTTAAAACTCAATATTCTGTAAAAGCCTACCCCAATGAGGATATGTGTTTACCTACAGCTTCCTGTGACAACCGGAAGTGCCTTAAATTGGGGTCACAGTGTCTGTTTCGAAGTGTTAAAAAGGTCACATCTTTCCAAAACTTCACATGTGTGATTAGGCAACCCCAATGAACTGTAAATCAGTCATTTCTCCCATCAGAATCCCTTGAAAAACTCACACATGCACACAGTCCATGGGGAGTGACATAGTGTGGGGCTTACAGACACACACTGCCTGCAATAGTTACTTTCGTTCGAACTATTAAAGAACCGTCAGACCTAGAGCTCTGAAACTTTAGAACCCTTTTCTAGAGCTTATGTCGATAGTGCATGGTGAGTTAAGGGGCTCTAGAAGGTTCACAGGCCGAGAAACAGCCTTGTACATTTGCAATATTTTCAATTCATTTTTACATCACGAAAATGACAAAATTTCTAAAAGTCCCAGAGACACAAGGTTAGGTGCATTAGAACCGCCTTGGCCCATAGAGACGGACCCTAACGTTTCTGTCCGATAGCTCATTCAAGGACCCCATAGCAACGCCCGAAAACGTGGATTTTCAGCACCAATTAAGGTCGCTGCTCGGGCTCCGAATGACCTATCGAGCCGAAACTCGGGATTTGGGGTCGCCTCAGCTAGGCCGACACATAACGTCGGAACTGGACCCGCAACTAGAACGTAACTAGGTGTTTTATGTTTTTATTATAGTGACTTGATGGCAGACTTTTGTCCATTTGAAATAAGTTAAAACCGTTGAGCCCGGCCATCCCGAGGTCAATGGGCCAGTCATTTTGGGCATTTCTGCAGTGTTTTAGAGCTTGTCAAATTCGTGATGTTAAAAGCCCATTGAAACATATTGCAAATGTACTGTACATTTGCAATATGTTTCAATGGGCTTTTAACATCACGAATATGACACGCTGAAATCAACACCAATGAGCGATGGAGAGGTACCACTATCAATCCTGGCCATACCGAGATCAACGGGCAGTCAATTGGCCATTCCTGCAGTATTTTAGAGCTTGTCATATTCGTGATGTTAACAACCCATTGAAACATATTGCAAATGTACTGTACATTTGCAATATGTTTCACTGTACATTTGCAATATGTTTCAATGCGCTTTAACATCACGAAAATGACATGTTGAAATCAACACCAACGAGCTATGGACAGGTACCACTATCAATCCTGGCCATCCTGAGATCAACGGGCAGTCAATTGGCCATTCCTGCAGGATTTTAGAACTTGTCATATTTGTGATGTTAAAGCCCATTGAAACATCTTGCAAATGTAAAGTGAAACATATTGCAAATGTACTGTACAAAGCAATGGAAGAGAGTGTGGACTTTTTTTAAACCTCCATAAATCAGCCGGGCTTCTCCCACTGACTTAGGGGCCATAGTGGGATGCTCACATACGGATGATGGACCAGAGCAGCCCCCTAAAGTCATTTAACACCATTTAGAAAAAATGGACCTGGTAACCCGGAAAAAATACCAGTTGCACAGCTATTCAAAGCAATGGAGGAAAGTGTGGACTGACTTAGGGCCATAGTGGGATGCTCCCATACGGATCCTGGAGGCACTGCACCCCCCTAAATGCATTTTTGACAAAATAAGCTTTCAAGGAAGGTGGCATTAACATCATCTCAGGAGATGATTCACTCAGCCTTTCAACTTTTTTAAAATTGAAAGAACTCCATAAATGAGCAGGGGCTTCTCCCACTGACTTAGGGCCATAGTGGGATACTCCCATAAAGATCCTGGCCCAGGAGCAGCCCCCTAAAGTCATTTAAAACCCTTTTGAAAATATGGACCAGGTAAATATACTGTACATTTGCAATATGTTTCACTGTACATTTGCAATATGTTTCAATGGGCTTTTAACGTCACAAATTTGACATGTTGAAATCAACACCAACGAGCGATGGAGAGGAACCATGATCACTTCCTGCCATCCCGAGTTCAATGGGCCTGTCAATTTGGCATTTCTGCAGTATTTCGAGCCTGTCAAATTTGTGGGAGGGTAAATGCCCATTGTAAGACATTGCAAATTGACAACGTGTACCTGGTAATTGAAACGGGTAACCATGAGCATATTTTAAATATTAATGTCTTTAGGAGGGTGCAAGGTATCCCTGGCTGGTTAGGGAGCACCTCCACCTGTGGCCATCCCAATGTAGGCACCCCTGGTCATTTTGGACGTTTTTCAAGAAATAGACCCTATAGGATGATTGAGGGCTTAACATAGTGATATATATCATTTTGTCAGTTTAAATGCCATTTGGACATTGCTCACTGACTTTTGGGTTCGAAGCCGACTTCCTATGACGATATATGTAAATGGACATAACATCATGACTTTTGACTTCCTATGGTAACATATTGCAAATGGACAAAACATATTGCAAATGGACATTGACTTTTGACTTCCTATGGTAACATATTGCAAATGGACAAAACATAGGCCTTATGGACAATAAAAAGTTAATAAAAATTAACTTTATTAAAATTAGACAAGGATATGTTTATACACATCTTCTATACGTGAGATTATAACAAAAAATCGTTAGAATCGCGAAAAAAGGCCCAGAAAGCACTTTTTAAGGGGGTGTAGGTATTTTGATTTTTTTTTTTGAAATGTCAAAATTTGACCCTTGGGTCTTGTCTTCATGTACATTTGCAATATGTTTTGCCCCGTTGGAACGCGCTCGCCACCTATAGTAATTTTGAGTTGTTACACTTGGCATTTGCCGTATGCCGTTTGCCATAAGAAATGATTGAAATTGCGTACATTTGGGCACTCTTTTCCATCGTGTGTATGTTTGTTCCAATGGCAATATGTTGCCATTCATTTTTGTCCAATTCATGGGGGTATTCCCTTACCTCTCTCTCAATCACTTTCAACAAACTTTCCTCTCACTTTCCTCTCTCCCTCTCACTTTCCTCTCGCTTTCCTCTTGTTCACTCACTGTCCACTCACTTTCCTCTCACTTTCCTCTCACTTTCCTCTCACTTTCCTCTCTCTCACTCACTTTCGTCTCTCTCACTCACTTTCCACTCACTTTCCTCCTTCTTCCCTCTCTCTCACTCACTTTCCTCTCACGTTGCTCTCTCTCACTCACTCTCCTCTCATTTTACTCTCACTTTCCTCTCTCTCATTCATTTTTCTCTCACTTTCCTCTCGCTGACCTCTCTCTCTCTCACTTTCCTCTCTCTCAATCACTTTCAACACACTTTCCTCTCACTTTCCTCCCTCCCTCTCACTTTCCTCTCGCTTTCCTCTTGTTCACTCACTGTCCACTCACTTTCCTCTCACTTTCCTCTCACTTTCCAATCACTTTCCTCTCTCTCACTCACTTTCCACTAACTTTCCTCTCACTTTCCTCTCACTTTCCTGTCACTCACTCAAATTCCTCTCACTTTCCTCTCCCTCATTCACTTTCCACTCACTTTTTACTCACTTTCCTCTCTCTCACTTACTTCACTCTCATGTTCCTCTCTCTTTCACTTTCCTCTCATTTTTCTCTCTCTCACTCACTTTCTTCTAACTTTCCTCTCTCCCTCTCATTTTCCTCTCACTTTCCTCTTGTTCACTCATTTTCCACTCACTTTCCTCTCACTTTCCTCTCACTTTCCTCTCTTTCACTCACTTTCGTCTTTCTCACTCACTTTCTACGCACTTCCCTCTCACTTTCCTCTTAATTTCTTTTCTCTCACTCACTTTCCACTCACTTTCCTCCTTCTTCCCTCTCTCTCACTCACTTTCCAAACACTTTACTCTCACTTTCCTCTCTCTCACTCAATTTACTCTCACTTTCCTATCTCTTTGCTCTCTCTCACTCACTTTCTACTCACTGTCTACTCACTTTCCTCTCTCTCACTCACTTTCCTCTCACTTTCCTCTCTCTCATTCATCTTTCTCTCACTTTCCTCTCGCTGACCTCTCTCTCACTTTCCTCTCTCTCAATCACTTTCAACACACTTTCCTCTCACTTTCTCTCTCTCCCTCTCACTTTCCTCTCGCTTTGCTCTTGTTCACTCACTGTCCACTCACTTTCCTCTCACTTTCCTCTCACTTTCCTCTCACTTTCCTCTCTCTCACTCACTTTCGTCTCTCTAACTCACTTTCCACTCACTTTCCTCTTACTTTCCTCTCACTTTCTTCTCTCTCACTCACTTTCCTCTCACTTTCCTCCTTCTTCCCTCTCTCTCACTCACTTTCCTCTCACTTTCCTCTCTCTCACTCACTCTCCTCTCATTTTACTCTCACTTTCCTCTCTCTCATTCATCTTTCTCTCACTTTCCTCTCGCTGACCTCTCTCTCTCTCATTTTCCTCTCTCTCAATCACTTTCAACACACTTTCCTCTCACTTTCCTCTCTCCCTCTCTCTTTCCTCTCGCTTTCCTCTTGTTCACTCACTGTCCACTCACTTTCCTCTCACTTTCCTCTCACTTTCCTCTCACTTTCCTCTCTCTCACTCACTTTCGTCTCTCTAACTCACTTTCCACTCACTTTCCTCTTACTTTCCAATCACTTTGCTCTCTCTCACCCACTTTCCACTAACTTTCCTCTCACTTTCCTCACACTTTCCTCTCACTTTCCTGTCACTCACTCAAATTCCTCTCACTTTCCTCTCTCATTCACTTTCCACCCTTACTCTCTCACTTTCTTCTCACTCTACTCTCACTATCTTATCTCTTTCCTCTCTCTCACTAACTTTGCTCTCATGTTCCTCTCTCTCACTTACTTTCCTCTCATGTTTCTCTCTCTCACTCACTTTCTTCTAACTTTCCTCTCTCCCTCTCACTTTCCTCTCGCTTTCCTCTCTCTCACTCACTTTCCACTCACTGTCTACTCACTTTCCTCTCTCTCACTCAATTTACTCTCACTTTCCAAACCTCTTCATCTTTCTCTCACTTTCCTCTCGCTGACCTCTCTCTCACTTTCCTCTCTCATTCATCTCTCTCTCACTCACTCTCTCACACCTCTCTCTCTCTCTCTCACTTTCCTCTCTCTCAATCACTTTCAACACACTTTCCTCTCGCTTACCTCCCTCTCTCCCTCTCACTTTCCTCTCGCTTTCCTCTTGTTCCTCACACTGTCCCTCCTCATCCACTTCCTCTCACTTTCCTCTCTCTCTCACTCACTTTCGTCTCTCTAACTCACTTTCCACTCCTTTCCTCTTACTTTCTCTCTCACTTTCCTCTCTCTCACTCACTTTCCACTCACTTTCCTCCTTCTTCCCTCTCTCTCTCACTCACTCTTCCAATCACTTTACTCTCACTTTCTCTCTCTCTCTCACTCCTCCTCTCATTTTCCTCTCACTTTCCTCTCTCTCACTCACTTTCTCTCACTTTCTCTCTCTCACTCTCTCACTTTCCTCTCACTTTCCTCTCTCTCTCATTTTCCACTCCTCTCAATCACTCTCAACACCTCACTTTCCTCTCACTTTCCCCTCTCTCCCTCTCTCTTTCCTCTCGCTTTCCTCTTGTTCTCTCTCCACTCTGTCCACTCACTTTCCTCTCACTTTCCTCTCTTCCTCTCTCTCTCACTCTCTCACTTTCCTCACTCCTCTCTCTCCTTTCCTCTCTCTCACACTTCTCCTCTCCAATCTCACTTTCCACTCACTCTCACCTCTTACTTTCCAATCCTTCCTCTCACCCACTCCTTTCCTCTCACTGTTCCTCTCTCACTTTCCTCTCACTTTCCTCACTCACCCAAATTCCTCTCACTTTCCTCTCTCTCTCATTCACTTTCCTCCTTTTTACTCACTTTCCTCTCTCTCACTTACTTCACTCTCACTATCTTATCTCTTTCCTCTCTCTCACTAACTTTGCTCTCATGTTCCTCTCTCACTCACTTTCCTCTCTCATGTTTCTCTCTCTCTCACTCCTTTCCTTCTCTTTCCTCTCTCCTCTCACTTTCCTCTCCTCTCTCTCTCTCTCTCACTCTCTCTTTCACTCCACTGTCTACTCACTTTCCTCTCTCTCACTCAATTTACTCTCACTTTCCCAAACCTTTGCCTCTCTAACTCACTTTCCTCTCATGTTCCTCTCTCTCTCACTCCTCTCACTCTCCTCACTTTCCTCTCTCTCATTCATCTTTCTCTCTCACTTTCCTCTAAACCTCTCTCTCTCTCTCACTCCTCTTCCTCTCTCTCAACTCACTTTCAACACACCTCTCTCTCGCTTGTCCCCCTCCCTCTCTCCCTCACTTTCCTCTCCTCTCGCTTTCCTCTTGTTCACCTCACTGTCCACCTCACTTTCATCCTCACTTTCCTCTCACTTTCCTCTCTCTCACTCACTTTCTCACTCTCACTTTCCTCTCTCTCCTTCCACTCCCTCTCCTCTTACTTTCCTCTCACTTTCTTCTCTCTCACCTCACTCTTCCACTCACTTTCCTCCTTCTTCCCTCTCTCTCTCTCCACTTTCACTTTACTCTCACTTCCTCTCTCTCTCACTCCACTTTCCACTCACACCTTTCCTCTCTCTCTCCTCACTTTCCTCTCATGTTTCTCTCTCTCACTCACTTTCCTCTAACTTTCCTCTCTCTCTCCTCACCTTCCTCTCACTTTCCTCTTTCACCTCATTTTCCACTCACTTTCCCTCTCACTTTCCTCTCTCACTTTCCTCTCTCTCACTCACTTTTGTCTTTCTCACTCACTCTCTCTCACTCCTCTCTCACTCCACTCTCCTCCTTCCCTCTCTCTCATTCACTTTCTCTCACTTCCTCTCTCACTCTCTCTCTCTCTCACTCTCTCACTCCTCAACTCACTTTCCTCTCTCTCTCTCTCTCTCACTCTCACTTTCCTCTCATTTTCCTAGTTCTTTCCTCTCTCTCTCTCTCACACTCATCCTCTTATGTTCTCTCTCTCTCACTTACTTTCCTCTCACTCTCTCCACTCACTTTCCTCTCTCTCCACTTCCTCTACACTTTCCTCTCTCTCTCTCACTCTCTCTCTCACTTTCCTCTCTCCTCACTCTCTCCTCTCTCTCTCCTCTCTCTCTCCTTCACCTCTTCCTCTCATCTGTTCCTCTCTCCTCCATCCTCCTCTCCATGTTCTCTCTCTCTCTCCTCTCTTCTCCTCCTTTCTCTCTCTCTCTCTCCCTTCTCTCTAACTTTCCTCTCCTCTCCCTCTCACTTTCTTTCATCTCTTTGTTCTCTCTCTTACTATCCACTTATGTTCCTCTCTCTCACTCACTTTCTCTCACTTTCCTATCGCCTTTCCTCCTGCTCACCTCACTTGTCCCTCTCACTTTCCTGTCACTTTCCTGTCACTTTCCTCTCTCTCTCAGCCTTCCTCTACACTTTCCTCTCACTTTCTCTCTCTCTCACTTTCCTCTCACTCCTTCCTCTCACTCACTCTCCTCTCACTTTCCTCTCTCTCTCTCACTCTCACTTTCCACTCTTTACTCACTTTCCTCTCTCTCACTCTCCACTCACTCTCACTTTCCTCTCACTTTCCTCTCTCTCCCTCACTAACTTTGCTCTCATGTTCCTCTCTCTCACCACTTTACTCTCACTTTCCTCTCTTTTCTCTCTCTCACTCACTTTCTTCTAACTCTTCCTCTCTCTCACTTTCCTCTCTGCTTCCTCTCTCTCAAAAACTCCACTCACTGTCTCTCCACTTCTCCTCTCTCCTCCTTACTTTTACTCTCTGCACCTTCCTTTGCTCTCTCTAACTCTCACACTCCTCTCATGTTCCTCTCTCTCTCACTCCTCATGTTCCTCACTCTCTTTCCTCTCTTTCCTCTCTCTCTCTCTCTCATTCATCTTCCCTCTCACTTTCTCTCTCTCAACACCTCTCTCTCTCTCACTCCCTCTCTCTCCTTTCTCTCTCATCACTTTCCTCTACTTTCCTCTCTCTCCTCTCTCACTCCCACTTTCCTCACTCCTCTCTCTCACTTTCTCCTCTCACCTCTCCTCTCACCACTTTCCTCTCTCTCACTTTCCTCTCTCTCATCTCACTTTCCTCTCACCTCTCTCTCTCTCACTCACTTTCCTCTCTCACTTTCTCTCCACTCACTTTCCTCTCACTTTCCTCTCTCTCCTCCACTTTCCTCTCTCACCCACTTTCCACTCCTCCTTTCCTTTCTCTTCCTCTTCCCTCTTCCCTCTCTCTCACTCACTTTCCAATCACTTTACTCTCACTTTCCTCTCTCTCCCACTCACTTTCCACTCACTTTCCTCTCTCTCACCCACTTTCCTCTCATGTTTCTCTCTCTCACTCACTTTCCTCTCTCTAATCCTTTCCTCTCTCCCTCTCACCTTCCTCCTCACTCTTCCTCTTGTTCACCCATTTTCCACTCCACTTTCCTCTCACTTTCCCTCTCACTCTCTCCTCTCTCCTCACCCACTCTCTGCCTCTTCTCACCCACTCTCTCAATGACTTTCCACTCCACTTTCCTCCTTCCTCCCTCTCTCACTCACTTTCCACTCACTTTACTCTCACTTTCCTCTCTCTCACTCAATTTCAACTCACTTTCCTCCCTCTTCTCTCTCTCTCACTCACTTTACTCTCTATTTTCCTAGTTCTTTGCTCTCTCTCTCACCATCCTCTTTATGTTCCTCTCTCTCACTCCTTTCCTCTTCTCACTCCTGGCTTCCTCTCTCATTACCCTCTACCTCTCTCTCACTACACTTTCTCTCTCTCTCACTCCTCACTCCTCTCACTCTCTCCCATGTTCCCTCTCTCTCACTTTCCTCTCACTCCTCTCTCTCCTCCTCTCTCTCTCTCACTTCCTCTCTCACTCCACCTTTCTCCCACTTTCCTCTCATGTTCCTCTCTCTCACTCACTTTCCTCTCATGTTTCTCTCTCTCACTCCCTTTCCTCTAACTTTCCTCTCTCCCTCTCACTTTCCTTTCATCTCTTTGCTCTCTCTCTTACTATCCACTTATGTTCCTCTCTCTCACTCTCACTTTCCCTCTCACTTTCCTCTCTATCGCTCTCTCTCACTCATTGTCCCTCTCACTTTCCTGTCACTTTCCTGTCACTTTCCTCTCTCTCAAGCAGCTTCCTCTACACTTTCCTCTCCTCTCGCTTACTTCTCTCTCTCACTTTCCTCTCTCTCACTCACTTTCCTCTCTCTATCCTCTCTCTCACTCACTTTCCTCTCTCTCATCAACTTTCCTCTCTCTCACTAACTTTCCTCTCTCTTTCCTCTCTCTCACTCACTTTCCTCTCACGTTCCACTCTTTCACTCACTTTCCTTTATTTCCTCTCTATTTCCTCTCACTTTCCTCTCTCTCACTCACTTTCCACTCACTGTCTACTCACTTTCCTCTCTCTCAATCAATTTACTCTCACTTTCCTATCTCTTTGCTCTCTCTCACTCACTTTCCTCTCATGTTCCTCTCTCTCACTCACTTTCCTCTCACTTTACTCTCACTTTCCTCTCTCTCATTCATCTTTCTCTCACTTTCCTCTCCACTCAACTCTCTCTCTCTCTCTCACTCACTTTCCTCTCTCTCAATCACTTTCCAACACACTCCCTTCCTCTCACTCTCCCTCTCCTCTCCTCTCACTTTCCTCTCTCTTCTCCACTCTTGTTCCTCTTTCTCACTCACTTTCTCACTTTCCCTCTCACTTTCCTCTCACTTTCCTCTCTCTCCTCACTTTCCTCCACTTTCCTCTCTCTCACTCACTTTCCACTCCACTTTCCCTCTTACTTTCCTCTCACTTTCTATTCTCTCTCCTCACCCACTTTCCTCTCACTTTCCTCCTTCTTCCCTCTCTCTCTCACTCACTTTCCTCTCACTTTCCTCTCTCACTCACTTTCCACTCCACTCTCTCACTCACTTTCCTCTCTCTCTCTCTCACTTTCCTCTCTCCTCTCACTTTCCCTCTCCCTCTCTCACTCACTTTCTCTCACTCACTCTCCTCTCTCTCTCACTTTCCTCTCTCCTCTCTCACTCACTTTCCTCTCACTTTCCTCTCTCTCACTCACTTTCCTCTCACTTTCCTCTCTCTCTCACTCACTTTCCTCTCACTTTCCTCTCCTCTCTCACTCACTCTCTCTCCTCTCTCACTCTCTCTCTCTCACTTTCCTCTCTTCTCTCTCTCTCTCACTTTCCTCCTTTCCTCTCTCTCACTCTCCACACTCCTCTCACTTTCTCTCTCTCTCTCACTTTCCTCTCTCTCTCTCACTTTCCTCTCACTCCTCTCTCTCTCACTCACCCACTCTCTCTCTCATTTCCTCTCCTCTCACTTTCCTCTTACTTTCCTCTCACTTTCCTCTCTCACCTCAAATTCCTCCTCTCACTTTCCTCTCTCTCATTCACTTTCCACTCCTCTCTCTCACTCACTTTCCTCTCTCTCTCTCTCTCTCTCACTCTCCTATCTTATCTCTCCTCACTCCTCTCTGCTTCCCATGTTCCTCTCTCACTTACTCTCTCCTCATGTTTCTCTCCTCTCTCTCACTTCTAACTTTCCTCTCTCTACTTTCCTCTCCATTTATCTCTCTCTCTCTCCACTTTCTCACTTTCCTTTCACTCTCTCTCCTCTCACTTTCCTCCTTTTTCTCACCACTTTCCACTCACTTCCTCCTCCTTCCCTCTCTCTCACTCACTTCTCCTCTCTCTCACTCCTCTCTCTCACTCTCCTCACTTTTTTCCTCTCTTCTCTCTCTCTCACTCCACTTGACTCCATTTTCCTTCTTTGCCTCTCTCTCCACCTATCCTCTTATGTTCCTCTCTCTCACTTACTTTCCTCTCACTCTTCCTATCGCTTTCCTCTTGCTCACCCATTGTCCCCTCCTTTCCTCTCACTTTCCTGTCACTTTCCCTCTCTCTGCCAGCTTCCTCTACACTTTCCCTCTCGCTACTTCTCTCTCTCTCACTTTCCTCTCTCTCACTCACTTTCCTCTCTCATCCCTCTCTCTCACTCCACTTTCCTCTCACTTTCTTCTCTCTCTCACTCAACTTTCCTCTCTCCACTCACTCACTTTCCTCTCTCTCCTCCTTTCCTCTATATTTCTCTCACGCCCTCTCTCCACTCACTGCACTCTCCTCACTCTCACTCCTTCCTCTCTCCTCCACCCACTTTCTCTCTCACTTTCCTCTCACTCTCTCACTCCACTCCTTTCCTCCTCCTCTCTCCACTCCACTCTTCCTTTACTCTCACTTTCCTCCCACTCTCTTCCTCTCACTCTCTCCTGTCCTTTCCTCACCCACTCTCTCTCACTCTCTCTCCCACTTTCCTCTCATGTTTCTCTCTCTCACCCACTTTCCTCTAACTCTTCCTCTCTCCCTCTCACTCACTTTCCTCTCGCTTTCTCTTGTTCACTCATTTTTCCCTCACTTTCCTCTCTCTCTCACTTCCTCTTTCCTCTCTCTTTCCTCTCTTTCCTCTCACTTTCCTCTCTTTCCTCCTCTCTCACTCACTTTCCTCACTTTCCTCTCTCACTTTTCCTCTCCTTTCCTCTCTCTCACTCACTTTCCAATCACTTTACTCTCACTTTCCTCTCTCTCACTCAATTTCAACTCACTTTCCTCCCTCTTCTCTCTCTCTCACTCACTTTACTCTCTATTTTCCTAGTTCTTTGCTCTCTCTCTCACACTATCCTCTTATGTTCCTCTCTCTCACTTACTTTCCTCTCTCTACTCACTTTCCTATCGCTTTCCTCTCTCTCAGCCTCTCTTTCCTCTCACTTTCCTCTCACTTCTCTCTCTCTCTCACTCCTCTCCTTTCCTCTCTTTCACCTCTCTTTCCTCTCTCCTCTCTCACTCCACTTTCCTCCTCATTCCTCTCTCTCCTCACTTTCCTCTCTCCTCCACTCTCCCTCACTTTCCTCTCTCCTCTCTCACTTTCCTCTCACTTTACTCTCTCTTTCCCTCTCTCACTCACTTTCCTCTCACTTTCCTCTCTCTCCCTCCTCTCCTTCCTCACTCATCTCTTTCCTCCTCTCCTCACTATCACTCTATGTTCCTCTCTCTCCTCACTTCCTCCCACTTCCTCTCTCTCTCTCACTCACTCTCTCACACTTTCCTCTCTCCTCTGCTCTCTCTCCCTCTCTCTCTCCCCACTTTCCTCTCTTTCCTCACTCCTCTCTCACCTCACTTTCCTCTCTCTCCTCTCTCCACTCACTCCCTTCCTCTCTCTTTCACTCTCCTCTCACTCTCACCTCTACTCACTCCTCTCTCTCTCCACTCTCCTCTCTCACTTTCCTCTCTCTCTCCTCTCTTTCCTCTCTCACTCTTCCTCTCTCTCACTCACTTCCTCTCCTCTCTTTTCTCTCTCTCTCACTCACTTTCCTCTCACTTTCCTCTCTCTCACTCACTTTCCTCTCTCTCACTCTCTCCTCACTTCCTCTCACTCTTTCCTCTCACTTTCCTCTCTCTCACTCACTCTCTCACTCACTCTTTCCTCTCACTTTCCTCTCTCTCTCTCCTCTCACTTTCAACTCTCTTTCTCCTCTCACTCTCCACTCACTTTTCCTCTCACTTCCCTCTCTTCTCCTTTTCCTCTCTCTCCCTCTCTCCTCCTCTCACTTTCCTCTCTCTCAATACTCTCCTCACTCACTTTCCCCTCTCTCCTCTCACTCTTTTCGCTCACTCTCACTTTCCTCTCACTTCTCTCTCTCTCTCACTTTCCTCTCTCTCACTCTCTTTCACTCATACTCCTCTCACTTTCCTCTCTCTCTCACTCCTTCTCTCATGTTCTCTCTCTCCTTCCCTCACTCCTCTCTCTCTCTTGTTTCTCTCTCTCTCCTCTCACTTTCCTCTCTCTCTCTCCCCTCTCTCATTTCTTTCTCCTCTCTCACTTTCCCTCTCACTTTCCTCTCTCTCTCCACTTTCTCACTCCCTTTCTCTCCTCCTCTCACTTTCCTCTCAATTTCCTCTCTCTCCTCAGCTTCCTCTACACTTTCCTCCTCACTTCTGCCTCTCTCTCTCACTCACTTTCTCTCTCACTCCCACTTTCCTCTCTCTCACTCAATTTCCAACTCCACTTTCCTCCCTCTTCTCTCTCTCTCACTCACTTTCCTCTCTCTATCCTACTTTCCTCTCTCTTTCCTCTCAAATTCAAATTCAAATTCAAGCTGCTTTATTGGCATGAAAAACATTGTGTCAATATTGCCAAAGCAACAATGTATACAATATACATTGTAATAAAATTAGAAACAATAACATATAATAATATAAAATGGTAGTAAATAATAATACAAAATTAAATACAAAAAATAATAACAATAATACAATACTTTACTCTAACTTTCCTGTCACTCCTCAAATTCCTCTCACTTTCCTCTCTCTCATTCCTCTCCCCACTTTCCTCCTTCTTCCCTCTCTCTCACTCACTTTCCTCTCACTTTCCTCTCTCTCACTCACTTTCGTCTTTCTCACTCACTTTCTATGCACTTTCCTCTCACTTTCCTCTCAATTTCTTTTCTCTCACTCACTTTCCACTCACTTTCCTCCTTTTTCCCTCTCTCTCACTCACTTTCCAATCACTTTACTCTCACTTTCCTGTCACTCACTCAAATTCCTCTCACTTTCCTCTCTCTCATTCACTTTCCACTCACTTTCCACTTACTTTCCTCTCATGTTCCTCTCTCTCACTAAATTTCCTCTCATGTTTCTCTCTCTCACTCACTTTCCTCTCAATTTCTTTTCTCTCACTCACTTTCCACTCACTTTCCTCCTTTTTCCCTCTCTCTCACTCACTTTCCAATCACTTTACTCTTACTTTCCTGTCACTCACTCAAATTCCTCTCACTTTCCTCTCTCTCATTCACTTTCCACTCACTTTCTACTCACTTTCCTCTCTCTCACTTACTTTCCTCTCATATTCCTCTCTCTCACTAAATTTCCTCTCATGTTTCTCTCTCTCACTCACTTTCCTTTAACTTTCCTCTCTCCCTCTCACTTTCCTCTCGCTTTTCTCTTGTTCACTCATTTTCCACTCACTTTCCTCTCACTTTCCTCTCACTTTCCTTTCTCTCACTCAATTTACTTTCACTTTCCTATCTCTTTGCTCTCTCTCACTCACTTTCCTCTCATGTTCCTCTCTCTCACTCACTTTCCTCTCACTTTCCTCTCTCTCATTCATCTTTCTCTCACTTTCCACTCACCTCTCTCTCACTCACTTTCCTATCATGTTCCTCTCTCACTCACTTTCTGCCTTTCTCACTCACTTTCTCTGCACTTTCCTCTCACTTTCCTCCTCAATTTATTTTCTCTCACTCACTTTCCACTCACTTTCCTCCTTCTTCCCTCTCTCTCACTCACTTTCCAATCACTTTACTCTCACTTTCCTCTCTCTCACTCAATTTCAACTCACTTTCCTCCCTTTTCTCTCTCTCTCACTCACTTGACTCTCTATTTTCCTAGTTATTTGCTCTCTCTCTCTCACTATCCTCTTATGTTCCTCTCTCTCACTTACTTTCCTCTCACTTTCCTATCGCTTTCCTCTTGCTCACTCATTGTCCCCTCACTTTCCTATCACTTTCCTCTCACTTTCCTCTCTCTCAAGCAGCTTCCTCTACACTTTCCTCTCGCTTACTTCGCTCTCTCTCACTTTCCTCTCTCTCACTCACTTTCCTCTCTCTATCCTCTCTCTCACTCACTTTCCTCTCTCTCATCAACTTTCCTCTCTCTCACTAACTTTCCTCTCTCTTTCCTCTCTCTCACTCACTTTCCTCTCACGTTCCACTCTCTCACTCACTTTCCTCTCACTTTCCTCTCTCTCAACTTTCCTCTCTCTCACTAACTTTCCTCTCTCTTTCCTCTCTCTCACTCACTTTCCTCTCATGTTCCACTCTCTCACTCACTTTCCTCTCTTTCCTCTATATTTCCTCTCACTTTCCTCTCTCTCTCACCCACTTTCCACTCACTGTCTACTCACTTTCCTCTCTCTCACTCAATTTACTCTCACTTTCCTATCTCTTTGCTCTCGCTCACTCACTTTCCTCTCATGTTCCTCTCTCCCACTCACTCCTCTCACTTTACTCTCACTTTCCTCTCTCTCATTCATCTTTCTCTCACTTTCCTCTCAATTACCTCTCTCTCTCTCACTTTCCTCTCTCTCAATCACTTTCAACACACTTTCCTCTCTCCCTCTCACTTTCCTCTCGCTTTCCTCTTGTTCACTCACTGTCCACTCACTTTCCTCTCAATTTCCTCTCACTTTCCTCTCTCTCAAGCAGCTTCCTCTACACTTTCCTCTCGCTTACTTCTCTCTCTCTCACTTTCCTCTCTCTCACTCACTTTCCTCTCTCTATCCTCTCTCTCACTCACTTTCCTCTCACTTTCCTCTCTCTCAACTTTCCTCTCTCTCACTTACTTTCCTCTCACTTTCCTATCGCTTTCCTCTTGCTCACTCATTGTCCCCTCACTTTCCTCTCACTTTCCTCTCACTTTCCTCTCTCTCAAGCAGCTTCCTCTACACTTTCCTCTCGCTTACTTCTCTCTCTCTCACTTTCCTCTCTCTCACTCACTTTCCTCTCTCTATCCTCTCTCTCACTCACTTTCCTCTCACTTTCCTCTCTCTCAACTTTCCTCTCTCTCACTAACTTTCCTCTCTCTTTCCTCTCAAATTCAAATTCAAATTCAAGCTGCTTTATTGGCATGAAAAACATTGTGTCAATATTGCCAAAGCAACAATGTATACAATATACATTGTAATAAAATTAGAAACAATAACATATAATAATATAAAATGGTAGTAAATAATAATACAAAATTAAATACAAAAATAATAACAATAATACAATACTTTACTCTAACTTTCCTGTCACTCACTCAAATTCCTCTCACTTTCCTCTCTCTCATTCACTTTCCACTCACTTTCCTCCTTCTTCCCTCTCTCTCACTCACTTTCCTCTCACGTTCCTCTCTCTCTCACTTTCCTCTATATTTCCTCTCACTTTCCTCTCTCTTACTCACTTTCCTCTCACTTTCCTCTCTCTCACTCACTTTCGTCTTTCTCACTCACTTTCTATGCACTTTCCTCTCACTTTCCTCTCAATTTCTTTTCTCTCACTCACTTTCCACTCACTTTCCTCCTTTTTCCCTCTCTCTCACTCACTTTCCAATCACTTTACTCTAACTTTCCTGTCACTCACTCAAATTCCTCTCACTTTCCTCTCTCTCATTCACTTTCCACTCACTTTCTACTCACTTTCCTCTCTCTCACTTACTTTTCTCTCATGTTCCTCTCTCTCACTAAATTTTCTCTCATGTTTCTCTCTCTCACTCACTTTCCTCTAACTTTCCTCTCTCCCTCTCACTTTCCTCTCGCTTTTCTCTTGTTCACTCATTTTCCTCTCACTTTCCTCTCTCTCACTCAATTTACTCTCACTTTCCTATATATTTCCTCTCACTTTCCTCTCTCTTACTCACTTTCCTCTCACTTTCCTCTCTCTCACTCACTTTCGTCTTTCTCACTCACTTTCTATGCACTTTCCTCTCACTTTCCTCTCACTTTCCTCTCTCTCACTCACTTTCCACTCACTTTCCTCCTTTTTCCCTCTCTCTCACTCACTTTCCAATCACTTTACTCTAACTTTCCTGTCACTCACTCAAATTCCTCTCACTTTCCTCTCTCTCATTCACTTTCCACTCACTTTCCTCCTTCTTCCCTCTCTCTCACTCACTTTCCAATCACTTCACTCTCACTTTCCTCTCTCTCACTCACTTTCAACTCACTTTCCTCCCTCTTCTCTCTCTCTCACTCACTTGACTCTCTATTTTCCTAGTTATTTGCTCTCTCTCTCTCACTATCCTCTTATGTTCCTCTCTCTCACTTACTTTCCTTTCACTTTCCTATCGCTTTCCTCTTGCTCACTCATTGTCCCCTCACTTTCCTCTCACTTTCCTGTCACTTTCCTCTCTCAAGCCAGCCTCTACACTTTCCTCTCCGCTTACTTCTCTCTCCACTTTCCTCTCTCTCACCCACTTTCCCTCTCTCTATCCTCTCTCTCACCCACTTTCCTCTCTCATCTCTCTCCTCTCTCACTAACTCTCTCCTCTCTCACCCACTTTTCCTCTCACCCACTCTCTCTCTCACTTTCCTTATATTCCCTCACTCTCACTCTCTCTCCCACCCACTTTCTCCTCTCACTCTTCCTCTCTCTCACCCACTTTTCTCACCCACTCTCTCTCCCTCTCCTCCTCACTTTCCTCCTCTCATGTTCCTTTCTCTCACTCACCCACTTTCCTCCACTTTCCTCCTTTTTCCCTCTCTCTCCCACTTTCCTCACTTTTCTCCTCACTTTCCTGTCACTCACTCCCTCTCCTCTCCCTCCTCTCTCTCACTCACTTTCCACTCTCACTTTCCCACTCTCTCTCCTCTCTCATGTTCCCTCTCTCTCTCCTCTCACTCTTCCTCTCTCTCCTCACTTTCCTCTCCTCACTTTACTCTCACTCACTCCACTTTCCTCTCACCTTTCCTCTCTTACCTCTCCCTCTCTCATCACTTTCCACTCACTTCCTCTCTCTTTCCTCTCACTCACTTTCCTCTCCCTCTCTCTCACTTTCCTCTCTCTCTCACTTTCCTCCTTTTCTCTCTCTCACTCCTCTCACTTTCCTCTCACTTTCCTCTCACTCATTTTCCCTCACTTTCCTCTCACTTTCCTCTCACTTTCCTCTCTCTCACTCACTTTCCTCTCACTTTCCTCTCACTTCTCTCTCTCTCACTTTCCTCTCTCTCACTCACTTTCCCTCTCGCTTTTCTCTTGTTCACTCATTTTCCACTCCCACTTTCCTCTCACTTTCCTCTCACTTTCTCCTTTCTCTCACTCAATTTACTTTCCTTTCCCTCTCTTTCCTCTCTCTCCCACTCACTTTCCTCTCATGTTCCTCTCTCTCACTCACTTTCCTCTCACTTTCCTCTCTCTCATTCATCTTTCTCTCACTTTCCACTCACTCTCTCTCACTCACTTTCCTATCATGTTCTCTCTCTCTCTCACTCACTCTCTCACTCCTCTTTCCTCTCTTTACTCTCTCTCACCCACTTTCCTCTCACTTTCCTCTCTCTCACTCCTTTCCTCTCACTTTCCTCTCTCCCTCTCTCTCACTTTCCTCACTCTCTCACTCTCTCTCTCTCACTCAATTTCCTCACTCCTCTCTTTCTCTCTCTCTCACTCCACTTCTCCTCTCTCTCCTCCTTCCTCTCTCTCTCTCTCTCCTCTTACTTTCCCTCTCTCCTCACTTTCCTCTCACTTTCCTCTCTCTCTCTCTCTCACTCTCATTTTCCCCTCACTCTCTCTCACTCTCACTTTCCTCCACTTTCCTCTCTACTCCTCTCACTTTCCTCTCTCGCACTTCTCTCTCTCTCACTTTCCTCTCTCTCCCACTTTCCTCTCTCTTCCTCTCTCTCACTTTCCTCTCTCTCAAGCAGCTTCCTCCTCACTTTCCTCTCACTTTCCTCTCTCTCACTTTCCTCTCTCTCACTCACTTTCCTCTCACTCTCTCTCACTCACTTTCCTCTCACTTTCCCTCTCTCTCTCACTCTTCCTCTCTCTCACTAACTTTCCTCTCTCTCCTCTCTTCTCTCACTTTCCTCTCTCTCCTCCACCTCTTTCCTCTCACTCACTTTCCTCTCTCATTCTCTCATTTTCCTCTCACTTTCCCTCTCTCTCACCCACTTTCCTCTCACTTTCCTCTCTCCTCTCTCTCCTCTCTTTCTCACTCACTTTCCTCATCTCTTTGCTCTCTCTCACTCACTTTCCTCTCATGTTCCTCTCTCCCACTCACTCCTCTCACTTTACCTCTCACTTTCCCTCTCTCTCATTCATCTTTCTCTCACTTTCCCTCTCAATTACCTCTCTCTCTCACTTTCCTCTCTCTCAATCACTTTCAACACACTTTCCTCTCTCCCTCTCACTTTCCTCTCGCTTTCCTCTTGTTCCTCACTGTCCACTCACTTTCCTCTCAATTTCCTCTCACTTTCCCTCTCTCTCAGCAGCTTCCTCTCACACTTTCCTCTCTCACTTCTCTCTCTCTCACTCTCCCTCTCTCTCACTCACTTTCCTCTCACTTTCCTCTCTCTCTCTCACTCACTCTCTCCACCTCTCTCTCTAACCTTCCTCTCTCTCACTTACTTTCCTCTCACTTTCCTCTCGCTTTCCTCTTGCTCACTCATTGTCCCTCTCACTTTCCTCTCACTTTCCTCTCACTTTCCTCTCTCTCAAGCAGCTTTCCTCCCACTTTCCTCTCACTTACTCTCTCTCTCACTTTCCTCTCTCTCACTCCACTTTCCTCTCTCTATCCTCTCTCTCACTCACTTTCCTCTCACTTTCCTCTCTCTCAACTTTCCTCTCTCTCACTAACTTTCCTCTCTCTTCCTCTCTCTCACTCACTTTCCTCCTCAATGCTTCCACTCCTCTCTCTCACTCTTCCTCTATATTTCCTCTCACTTTCCTCTCTCTTACTCACTTTCCTCCTCACTTTCCTCTCTCTCACTCACTTTCGCCTTTCTCACCCACTCTCTATGCACTTTCCTCCTCACTCTCCTCTCACTTTTCTCTCTCACCCACTTTCCACCCACTTTCCCTCCTTTTTCCCTCTCTCTCACTCACTTTCCAATCACTTTACCTCTAACTTTCCTGTCACCCACCAAATTCCTCTCACTTTCCTCTCTCTCATTCACTTTCCACTCACTTTCTCTCACTTTCCTCTCTCTCACTCTACTTTCTCTCATGTTCTCTCTCTCACTCAAATTTCCTCTCATGTTTCTCTCTCTCACTCACTTTCCTCTAACTTTCCTCTCTCCTCTCCCCTCTCACTCCTCTCTCTTTTCTACACTTTCCTCTCTCCTCTCACTTTCCTCTCTCTCACTCAATTTACTCTCACTTTCCTATCTCTCTCTCTCTCACTCACTTTCCTCTCATGTTCCTCTCTCTCTCACCCACTTTCCTCTCACTTTCCTCTCTCTCATTCATCTTTCTCTCACTTTCCACTCGCTTACCTCTCTCTCACTCACTTTCCTATCATGTTCCTCTCTCACTCACTTTCCTTTCTCACTCACTTTCTCACTTTCCTCTCACTTTCCTCTCAATTTTTTCTCTCACTCACTTTCCACTCACTTTCCTCCTTCTTCCCTCTCTCTCCTCACTTTCCAATCACTTTACTCTCACTTTCCTCTCTCTCCTCCAATTTCAACTCACTTTCCTCCTTCTCTCTCTCTCTCACTCTCACTTGACTCTCTATTTTCCTCTCACTTTTGCCTCTCTCTCTCACTATCCTCTTATGTTCCTCTCTCTCACTTACTTTCCTCTCACTTTTCTCTATCTTTCCTCTTGCCTCTCACTTGTCCTCACTTTCCTCTCACTTTCCTGTCACTTTCCTCTCTCTCAAGCAGCTTTCTCTACACTCTTCCTCTCCACTTCTCTCTCTCTCACTTTCCTCTCTCTCACTCACTTTCCTCTCTCTCACCTCTCTCACCCACTTTCCTATCTCTTTCTCTCTCTCTCACCAACTTTCTCTCTCTCTGTTCCTCTCTCTCTCACTCACTTTCCTCTCACTTTCCTCTCTCTCTCACTTTCCTCTCACTTTCCTCTCACTTTCCTCTCTCTTACTCCACTTTCCTCTCACTTTCCTCTCTCTCTCACTCACTTTCGCCTTTCTCACTCACTCTCTCTATGCACTTTCCTCTCACTTTCCTCTCAATTTCTTTTCTCTCACTCACTTTCCCTCACTTTCCTCCTTCTTCCCTCTCTCTCACTCACTTTCCAATCACTTTACTCTCACTTTCCTCTCTCTCACTCAATTCCTCTCACTTTCCTCTCTCTCTCTCTCTCACTCACTTGACTCTCTATTTCCTAGTTATTTGCTCTCTCTCTTACTATCCACTTATGTTCCTCTCTCTCACTTACTTTCCTCTCACTTTCCTATCGCTTTCCTCTTGCTCACTCATTGTCCCCTCACTTTCCTGTCACTTTCCTGTCACTTTCCTCTCTCTCAAGCAGCTTCCTCTACACTTTCCTCTCGCTTACTTCTCTCTCTCTCACTTTCCTCTCTCTCACTCACTTTCCTCTCTCTATCCTCTCTCTCACTCACTTTCCTCTCTCTCATCAACTTTCCTCTCTCTCACTAACTTTCCTCTCTCTTTCCTCTCTCTCACTCACTTTCCTCTCACGTTCCACTCTCTCACTCACTTTCCTCTCACTTTCCTCTCTCTCTCACTTTCCTCTCTCTCACTAACTTTCCTCTCTCTTTCCTCTCTCTCACTCACTTTCCTCTCATGTTCCACTCTCTCACTCACTTTCCTCTCTTTCCTCTATATTTCCTCTCACTTTCCTCTCTCTCACTCACTTTCCACTCACTGTCTACTCACTTTCCTCTCTCTCACTCAATTTACTCTCACTTTCCAATCCTTTGCTCTCTCTAACTCACTTTCCTCTCATGTTCCTCTCTCTCACTCACTCCTCTCACTTTACTCTCACTTTCCTCTCTCTCATTCATCTTTCTCTCACTTTCCTCTCAATTACCTCTCTCTCTCTCACTTTCCTCTCTCTCAATCACTTTCAACACACTTTCCTCTCTCCCTCTCACTTTCCTCTCGCTTTCCTCTTGTTCACTCACTGTCCACTCACTTTCCTCTCAATTTCCTCTCACTTTCCTCTCTCTCAAGCAGCTTCCTCTACACTTTCCTCTCGCTTACTTCTCTCTCTCTCACTTTCCTCTCTCTCACTCACTTTCCTCTCTCTATCCTCTCTCTCACTCACTTTCCTCTCACTTTCCTCTCTCTCAACTTTCCTCTCTCTCACTTACTTTCCTCTCACTTTCCTATCGCTCCTCTTGCTCACCATTGTCCCCTCACTTTCCTCTCTCACTTTCCTCTCACTTTCCTCCTCTCTCTCTCAAGCAGCTTTCTACACTTTCCTCTCGCTACTCTCTCTCTCTCACTTTCCTCTCTCTCACTCACTTTCCTCTCTCTATCCTCTCTCTCACTCACTTTCCTCTCACTTTCCTCTCTCTCAACTCTCTCTCTCTCTCACTAACTTTCCTCTCTCTTTCCCTCTCTCACCACTTTCCTCTCACGTCCACTCTCTCTAACTTTCCTCTATATTTCCTCTCATTTTCCTCTCTCTTACTCACTCTCTCCCTCTCACTTTCCTCTCTCTCACCCACTGCCTTTCTCACTCCACTTTCTATGCACTTTCCTCTCACTTTCCTCCTCAATTTCTTTTCTCTCACCCACTTTCCACTCCACTTTCCTCCTTTTTCCCTCTCTCTCACTCACTTTCCAATCACTTTACTCTAACTTTCCTGTCACTCACTCAAATTCCTCTCACTTTCCTCTCTCTCATTCACTTTCCACTCACTTTCTACTCACTTTCCTCTCTCTCACTTACTTTTCTCTCATGTTCCTCTCTCTCACTAAATTTCCTCTCATGTTTCTCTCTCTCACTCACTTTCCTCTAACTTTCCTCTCTCCCTCTCACTTTCCTCTCGCTTTTCTCTTGTTCACTCATTTTCCTCTCACTTTCCTCTCTCTCACTCAATTTACTCTCACTTTCCTATCTCTTTGCTCTCTCTCACTCACTTTCCTCTCATGTTCCTCTCTCTCACTCACTTTCCTCTCACTTTCCTCTCTCTCATTCATCTTTCTCTCACTTTCCACCTCCGCTCTCTCTCTCACCCACTTTCCCATCATGTTCCTCTCTCACTCACTCTCGCCTTCTCACTCACTTTCTAATGACTTTCCTCCCTCACTCTCCTCTCAATTTATTTTCTCTCACCCACTTTCCACTCACTTTCCTCCTTCTTCCATCTCTCTCACGCACTTTCCAATCACTTTACTCTCACTTTCCTCTCTCTCACACTCAATTTCAACTCACTTTCCTCCCTTTTCTCTCTCTCTCACTCACTTGACTCTCTATTTTCCTAGTTATTTGCTCTCTCTCTCTCACTATCCTCTTATGTTCCTCTCTCTCACTTACTTTCCTCTCACTTTCCCTATCGCTCCTCTTGCTCACTCATTGTCCCCTCACTTTCCTCTCACTTTCCCTCTCACTTTCCTCTCTCTCAAGCAGCTTCCTCTACACTTTCCTCTCGCTTACTTCTCTCTCTCTCACTTTCCTCTCTCTCACTCACTTTCCTCTCTCTATCCTCTCTCTCACTCACTTTCCTCTCACTTTCCTCTCTCTCAACTTTCCTCTCTCTCACTAACTTTCCTCTCTCTTTCCTCTCTCTCACTCACTTTCCTCTCACGTTCCACTCTCTCACTCACTTTCCTCTCTTTCCTCTATATTTCCTCTCACTTTCCTCTCTCTTACTCACTTTCCTCTCACTTTCCTCTCTCTCACTCACTTTCGTCTTTCTCACTCAGTTCTATGCACTTTCCTCTCACTTTCCTCTCAATTTCTTTTCTCTCACTCACTTTCCACTCACTTTCCTCCTTCTTCCCTCTCTCTCACTCACTTTCCAATCACTTTACTCTCACTTTCCTGTCACTCACCCAAATTCCTCTCACTTTCCTCTCTCTCATTCACTTTCCACTCACTTTCTACTCACTCTTCCTCTCTCACTTACTTCACTCTCACGATCTTATCTCTTTCCTCCTCTCTCTCACCTCACTTTCCTCTCATGTTCCTCTCTCTCACTAAATATCCTCTCATGTTTCTCTCTCTCACCCACTTTCCTCTAACTTTCCTCTCTCCCTCTCACTTTCCTCTCGCTTTTCTCTTGTTCACTCATTTTCCACTCACTTTCCTCTCACTTTCCTCTCACTTTCCTCTCAATTTCTTTTCTCTCACTCATATTCCTCTCACTTTCCTCTCTCTCACTCAATTTACTCTCACTTTCCTATCTCTTTGCTCTCTCTCACTCACTTTCCTCTCATGTTTCTCTCTCTCACTCACTTTCCTCTAACTTTCCTCTCTCCCTCTCACTTTCCTCTCGCTTTCCTCTTGTTCACTCATTTTCCACTCACTTTCCTCTCACTTTCCTCTCAAATTCCTCTCACTTTCCTCTCTCTCATTCACTTTCCACTCACTTTCTACTCACTTTCCTCTCTCTCACTTACTTTTCTCTCATGTTCCTCTCTCTCACTAAATTTCCTCTCATGTTTCTCTCTCTCACTCACTTTCCTCTAACTTTCCTCTCTCCCTCTCACTTTCCTCTCGCTTTTCTCTTGTTCACTCATTTTCCTCTCACTTTCCTCTCTCTCACTCAATTTACTCTCACTTTCCTATCTCTTTGCTCTCTCTCACTCACTTTCCTCTCATGTTCCTCTCTCTCTCACTCACTCTTCCCTCTCACTTTCCTCTCTCTCATTCATCTTTCTCTCACTTTCCACCTCACACCTCTCTCTCACCCACTTTCCTATCATGTTCCTCTCTCACTCACTTTCGCCTTTCTCACTCACTTTCTCTGACTTTCCTCTCACTTTCCTCTCAATTTATTTTCTCTCACTCACTTTCCACTCACTTTCCTCCTTCTTCCCTCTCTCTCTCTCACTTTCCAATCACTTTACTCTCACTTTCCTCTCTCTCACTAAATTTCGACTCACTTTCCTCCCTTTTCTCTCTCTCTCACTCACTTGACTCTCTATTTTCCTAGTTATTTGCTCTCTCTCTCTCACTATCCTCTTATGTTCCTCTCTCTCACTTACTTTCCTCTCACTTTCCTATCGCTTTCCTCTTGCTCACTCATTGTCCCCTCACTTTCCTCTCACTTTCCTGTCACTTTCCTCTCTCTCAAGCAGCTTCCTCTACACTTTCCTCTCGCTTACTTCTCTCTCTCTCACTTTCCTCTCTCTCACTCACTTTCCTCTCTCTATCCTCTCTCTCACTCACTTTCCTCTCACTTTCCTCTCTCTCAACTTTCCTCTCTCTCACTAACTTTCCTCTCTCTTTCCTCTCTCTCACTCACTTTCCTCTCACGTTCCACTCTCTCACTCACTTTCCTCTCTTTCCTCTATATTTCCTCTCACTTTCCTCTCTCTTACTCACTTTCCTCTCACTTTCCTCTCTCTCACTCACTTTCGTCTTTCTCACTCACTTTCTATGCACTTTCCTCTCACTTTCCTCTCAATTTCTTTTCTCTCACTCACTTTCCACTCCACTCTTCCTCCTTCTTCCCTCTCTCTCACTCACTTTCCAATCACTTTACTCTCACTTTCCTGTCACTCACTCAAATTCCTCTCACTTTCCTCTCTCTCATTCACTTTCCACTCACTTTCTACTCACTTTCCTCTCTCACTTACTTCACTCTCACGATCTTATCTCTTTCCTCTCTCTCACTCACTTTCCTCTCATGTTCCTCTCTCTCACTAAATATCCTCTCATGTTTCTCTCTCTCACCCACTTTCCTCTAACTTTCCTCTCTCCCTCTCACTTTCCTCTCGCTTTTCTCTTGTTCACTCATTTTCCACTCACTTTCCTCTCACTTTCCTCTCTCACTTTCCTCCTCAATTTCCTTTTTCTCTCACCCATATTCCTCTCACTTTCCTCTCTCTCACTCACTTTCCACTCACTGGGTTCACTCACTCTTCCTCTCTCTCACTCAATTTACTCTCACTTTCCTATCTCTTTGCTCTCTCTCACTCACTTTCCTCTCATGTTTCTCTCTCTCACCACTTTCCTCTAACTTTCCTCTCTCCCTCTCACTTTCCTCTCGCTTTCCTCTTGTTCACTCATTTTCCACTCACTTTCCTCTCTCACTTTCCTCTCACTTTCCTCTCACTTTCCTCTCTCTCACTCACTTTTGTCTCTCTCACTCACTTTCTATGCACTTTCCTCTCACTTTCCTCTCAATTTCTTTTCTCTCACTCACTTTCCACTCACTTTCCTCCTTCTTCCCTCTCTCTCACTCACTTTCCAATCACTTTACTCTCACTTTCCTCTCTCTCACCCAACTCTCCCCAACTCCACTTTCCTCCCTTTTCTCTCTCTCTCACTCACCCACTTGACTCTCTATTTTCCTAGTTATTTGCTCTCTCTCTCTCACTATCCTCTTATGTTCCTCTCTCTCACTTACTTTCCTTTCACTTTCCTATCGCTTTCCTCTTGCTCACTCATTGTCCCCTCACTTTCCTCTCACTTTCCTGTCACTTTCCTCTCTCTCAAGCAGCTTCCTCTACACTTTCCTCTCGCTTACTTCTCTCTCTCTCACTTTCCTCTCTCTCACTCACTTTCCTCTCTCTATCCTCTCTCTCACCCACTTTCCTCTCACTTTCCTCTCTCTCATCAACTTTCCTCTCTCTCACTAACTTTCCTCTCTCTTTCCTCTCTCTCACTCACTTTCCTCTCACGTTCCCACTCTCTCTCACTTTCCTATATTTCCTCTCACTTTCCTCTCTCTTACTCACTTTCCTCTCACTTTCCTCTCTCTCACCACTTTCTGCCTTTCTCACTCACTCTCTATGCACTTTCCTCTCACTTTCCTCTCAATTTCTTTTCTCTCACCCACTTTCCACTCCACTTTCCTCCTTTTTCCCTCTCTCTCACTCACTTTCCAATCACTTTACTCTCACTTTCCTGTCACTCACTCAAATTCCTCTCACTTTCCTCTCTCTCATTCACTTTCCACTAACTTTCCACTTACTTTCCTCTCATGTTTCTCTCTCTCACTCACTTTCCTCTAACTTTCCTCTCTCTCCTCTCACTTTCCTCTCGCTTTTCTCTTGTTCACTCATTTTCCACTCACTTTCCTCTCACTTTCCTCTCACTTTCCTCTCTCTCACTCAATTTCCAACTCCACTTTCCTCCCTCTTCTCTCTCTCTCACTCACTTGACTCTCTATTTTCCGAGTTCTTTGCTCTCTCTCTCTCACTATCCTCTTATGTTCCCCTCTCTCACTTACTTTCCTCTCACTTTCCTATCGCTTTCCTCTCTCTCACTCATTTTCCCCTCCCTTTCCTCTCACTTTCCTCTCTCTCACTCAATTTACTCTCACTTTCCTATCTCTTTGCTCTCTCTCACTCACTTTCCTCTCATGTTCCTCTCTCTCACTCACTTTCCTCTCACTTTCCTCTCTCTCATTCATCTTTCTCTCACTTTCCACTCGCCACCTCTCTCTCACTCACTTTCCTATCATGTTCCTCTCTCACTCACTTTCGTCTTTCTCACTCACTTTCTACGCACTTTCCTCTCACTTTCCTCTCAATTTATTTTCTCTCACTCACTTTCCACTCACTTTCCTCCTTCTTCCATCTCTCTCACGCACTTTCCAATCACTTTACTCTCACTTTCCTCTCTCTCACTCAATTTCAACTCACTTTCCTCCCTTTTCTCTCTCTCTCACTCACTTGACTCTCTATTTTCCTAGTTATTTGCTCTCTCTCTCTCACTATCCTCTTATGTTCCTCTCTCTCACTTACTTTCCTTTCACTTTCCTATCGCTTCCTCTTGCTCACTCATTGTCCCCCTCACTTTCCTCTCACTTTCCTGTCACTTTCCTCTCTCTCAAGCAGCTTCCTCTACACTTTCCTCTCGCTACTTCTCTCTCTCTCACTTTCCTCTCTCTCACTCACTTTCCTCTCTCTATCCTCTCTCTCACTCACTTTCCTCTCACTTTCCTCTCTCTCATCAACTTTCCTCTCTCTCACTAACTTTCCTCTCTCTTTCCTCTCTCTCACTCACTTTCCTCTCACGTTCCACTCTCTCTCTCACTTTCCTATATTTCCTCTCACTTTCCTCTCTCTTACTCACTTTCCTCTCACTTTCCTCTCTCTCACTCACTTTCGTCTTTCTCACTCACTTTCTATGCACTTTCCTCTCACTTTCCTCTCAATTTCTTTTCTCTCACTCACTTTCCACTCACTTTCCTCCTTCTTCCCTCTCTCTCACTCACTTTCCAATCACTTTACTCTCACTTTCCTGTCACTCACTCAAATTCCTCTCACTTTCCTCTCTCTCATTCACTTTCCACTCACTTTCTACTCACTTTCCTCTCTCACTTACTTCACTCTCACGATCTTATCTCTTTCCTCTCTCTCACTCACTTTCCTCTCATGTTCCTCTCTCTCACTAAATATCCTCTCATGTTTCTCTCTCTCACCCACTTTCCTCTAACTTTCCTCTCTCCCTCTCACTTTCCTCTCGCTTTTCTCTTGTTCACTCATTTTCCACTCACTTTCCCTCTCACTCTCTCCTCTCACTTTCCTCTCAATTTCTTTTCTCTCACTCATATTCCTCTCACTTTCCTCTCTCTCACTCACTTTCCACTCACTGTCTACTCACTTTCCTCTCTCTCACTCAATTTACTCTCACTTTCCTATCTCTTTGCTCTCTCTCACTCACTTTCCTCTCATGTTTCTCTCTCTCACTCACTTTCCTCTAACTTTCCTCTCTCCCTCTCACTTTCCTCTCGCTTTCCTCTTGTTCACTCATTTTCCACTCACTTTCCTCTCACTTTCCTCTCACTTTCCTCTCACTTTCCTCTCTCTCACTCACTTTTGTCTCTCTCACTCACTTTCTATGCACTTTCCTCTCACTTTCCTCTCAATTTCTTTTCTCTCACTCACTTTCCACTCACTTTCCTCCTTCTTCCCTCTCTCTCACCACTTTCCAATCACTTTACTCTCACTCTTCCTCTCTCTCACTCAATTTCAACTCACTTTCCTCCCTTTTCTCTCTCTCTCACTCACTTGACTCTCTATTTTCCTAGTTATTTGCTCTCTCTCTCTCACTATCCTCTTATGTTCCTCTCTCTCACTTACTTTCCTTTCACTTTCCTATCGCTTTCCTCTTGCTCACTCATTTTCCCCTCACTTTCCTCTCACTTTCCTGTCACTTTCCTCTCTCTCAAGCAGCTTCCTCTACACTTTCCTCTCGCTTACTTCTCTCTCTCTCACTTTCCTCTCTCTCACTCACTTTCCTCTCTCTATCCCTCTCTCTCACTCACTTTCCTCTCACTTTCCTCTCTCTCATCAACTTTCCTCTCTCTCACTAACTTTCCTCTCTCTTCCTCTCTCTCACTCACTTTCCTCCTCACGTTCCACTCTCTCTCTCACTTTCCTATATTTCCTCCTCACTTTCCTCTCTCTTACTCACTTTCCTCTCACTTTCCTCTCTCTCACTCACTTTCGTCTTTCTCACTCACTTTCTATGCACTTTCCTCTCACTTTCCTCTCAATTTCTTTTCTCTCACTCACTTTCCACTCACTTTCCTCCTTTTTCCCTCTCTCTCACTCACTTTCCAATCACTTTACTCTCACTTTCCTGTCACTCACTCAAATTCCTCTCACTTTCCTCTCTCTCATTCACTTTCCACTCAACTTTCCAATTTACTTTCCTCTCATGTTTCTCTCTCTCACTCACTTTCCTCTAACTTTCCTCTCTCCCTCTCACTTTCCTCTCGCTTTTCTCTTGTTCACTCATTTTCCACTCACTTTCCTCTCACTTTCCTCTCACTTTCCTCTCTCTCACTCAATTTCAACTCACTTTCCTCCCTCTTCTCTCTCTCTCACTCACTTGACTCTCTATTTTCCGAGTTCTTTGCTCTCTCTCTCTCACTATCCTCTTATGTTCCCCTCTCTCACTTACTTTCCTCTCACTTTCCTATCGCTTTCCTCTCTCTCACTCATTTTCCCCTCCCTTTCCTCTCACTTTCCTCTCTCTCACTCAATTTACTCTCACTTTCCTATCTCTTTGCTCTCTCTCACTCACTTTCCTCTCATGTTCCTCTCTCTCACTCACTTTCCTCTCACTTTCCTCTCTCTCATTCATCTTTCTCTCACTTTCCACTCGCTTACCTCTCTCTCACTCACTTTCCTATCATGTTCCTCTCTCACTCACTTTCCTCTTTCTCACTCACTTTCTACGCACTTTCCTCTCACTTTCCTCTCAATTTATTTTCTTCACTCACTTTCCACTCACTTTCCTCCTTCTTCCATCTCTCTCACGCACTTTCCAATCACTTTACTCTCACTTTCCTCTCTCTCACTCAATTTCAACTCACTTTCCTCCCTTTTCTCTCTCTCTCACTCACTTGACTCTCTATTTTCCTAGTTATTTGCTCTCTCTCTCACTATCCTCTTATGTTCCTCTCTCTCACTTACTTTCCTTTCACTTTCCTATCGCTTCCTCTTGCTCACTCATTGTCCCCTCACTTTCCTCTCACTTTCCTGTCACTTTCCTCTCTCTCAAGCAGCTTCCTCTACACTTTCCTCTCGCTTACTTCTCTCTCTCTCACTTTCCTCTCTCTCACTCACTTTCCTCTCTCTATCCTCTCTCTCACTCACTTTCCTCTCACTTTCCTCTCTCTCATCAACTTTCCTCTCTCTCACTAACTCTTCCTCTCTCTTCCTCTCTCTCACTCACTTTCCTCTCACGCTCCACTCTCTCTCTCACTTTCCTATATTTCCTCTCACTTTCCTCTCTCTTACTCACTTTCCTCTCACTTTCCTCTCTCTCACTCACTTTCGTCTTTCTCACTCACTTTCTATGCACTTTCCTCTCACTTTCCTCTCAATTTCTTTTCTCTCACTCACTTTCCACTCACTTTCCTCCTTTTTCCCTCTCTCTCACTCACTTTCCAATCACTTTACTCTCACTTTCCTGTCACTCACTCAAATTCCTCTCACTTTCCTCTCTCTCATTCACTTTCCACTAACTTTCCACTTACTTTCCTCTCATGTTTCTCTCTCTCACTCACTTTCCTCTAACTTTCCTCTCTCCCTCTCACTTTCCTCTCGCTTTTCTCTTGTTCACTCATTTTCCACTCACTTTCCTCTCACTTTCCTCTCACTTTCCTCTCTCTCACTCAATTTCAACTCACTTTCCTCCCTCTTCTCTCTCTCACTCACTTGACTCTCTATTTTCCGAGTTCTTTGCTCTCTCTCTCTCACTATCCTCTTATGTTCCCCTCTCTCACTTACTTTCCTCCTCTCACTCTTCCCTATCGCTTTCCTCTCTCTCACTCATTTTCCCCTCCCTTTCCTCTCACTTTCCTCTCTCTCACTCAATTTACTCTCACTTTCCTATCTCTTTGCTCTCTCTCACTCACTTTCCTCTCATGTTCCTCTCTCTCACTCACTTTCCTCTCACTTTCCTCTCTCTCATTCATCTTTCTCTCACTTTCCACTCGCTTACCTCTCTCTCACTCACTTTCCTATCATGTTCCTCTCTCACTCACTTTCGTCTTTCTCACTCACTTTCTACGCACTTTCCTCTCACTTTCCTCTCAATTTATTTTCTCTCACTCACTTTCCACTCACTTTCCTCCTTCTTCCATCTCTCTCACGCACTTTCCAATCACTTTACTCTCACTTTCCTCTCTCTCACTCAATTTCAACTCACTTTCCTCCCTTTTCTCTCTCTCTCACTCACTTGACTCTCTATTTTCCTAGTTATTTGCTCTCTCTCTCTCACTATCCTCTTATGTTCCTCTCTCTCACTTACTTTCCTTTCACTTTCCTATCGCTTTCCTCTTGCTCACTCATTGTCCCCTCACTTTCCTCTCACTTTCCTGTCACTTTCCTCTCTCTCAAGCAGCTTCCTCTACACTTTCCTCTCGCTTACTTCTCTCTCTCTCACTTTCCTCTCTCTCACTCACTTTCCTCTCTCTATCCTCTCTCTCACTCACTTTCCTCTCACTTTCCTCTCTCTCATCAACTTTCCTCTCTCTCACTAACTTTCCTCTCTCTTTCCTCTCTCTCACTCACTTTCCTCTCACGTTCCACTCTCTCTCTCACTTTCCTATATTTCCTCTCACTTTCCTCTCTCTTACTCACTTTCCTCTCACTTTCCTCTCTCTCACTCACTTTCGTCTTTCTCACTCACTTTCTATGCACTTTCCTCTCACTTTCCTCTCAATTTCTTTTCTCTCACTCACTTTCCACTCACTTTCCTCCTTCTTCCCTCTCTCTCACTCACTTTCCAATCACTTTACTCTCACTTTCCTGTCACTCACTCAAATTCCTCTCACTTTCCTCTCTCTCATTCACTTTCCACTAACTTTCCACTTACTTTCCTCTCATGTTTCTCTCTCTCACTCACTTTCCTCTAACTTTCCTCTCTCCCTCTCACTTTCCTCTCGCTTTTCTCTTGTTCACTCATTTTCCACTCACTTTCCTCTCACTTTCCTCTCACTTTCCTCTCTCTCACTCAATTTCAACTCACTTTCCTCCCTTTTCTCTCTCTCTCACTCACTTGACTCTCTATTTTCCTAGTTATTTGCTCTCTCTCTCTCACTATCCTCTTATGTTCCTCTCTCTCACTTACTTTCCTCTCACTTTCCTATCGCTTTCCTCTTGCTCACTCATTGTCCCCTCACTTTCCTCTCACTTTCCTCTCACTTTCCTCTCTCTCAAGCAGCTTCCTCTACACTTTCCTCTCGCTTACTTCTCTCTCTCTCACTTTCCTCTCTCTCACTCACTTTCCTCTCTCTATCCTCTCTCTCACTCACTTTCCTCTCACTTTCCTCTCTCTCAACTTTCCTCTCTCTCACTAACTTTCCTCTCTCTTTCCTCTCTCTCACTCACTTTCCTCTCATGTTCCACTCTCTCACTCACTTTCCTCTCTTTCCTCTATATTTCCTCTCACGTTCCTCTCTCTCTCTCACTCACTTTCCACTCACTGTCTACTCACTTTCCTCTCTCTCACTCAATTTACTCTCACTTTCCTATCTCTTTGCTCTCTCTCACTCACTTTCCTCTCATGTTCCTCTCTCCCACTCACTCCTCTCACTTTACTCTCACTTTCCTCTCTCTCATTCATCTTTCTCTCACTTTCCTCTCAATTACCTCTCTCTCTCTCACTTTCCTCTCTCTCAATCACTTTCAACACACTTTCCTCTCTCCCTCTCACTTTCCTCTCGCTTTCCTCTTGTTCACTCACTTTCCTCTCACTTTCCTCTCTCCCTCTCACTTTCCTCTCGCTTTCCTCTTGTTCACTCATTTTCCACTCACTTTCCTCTCACTTTCCTCCCACTCTCTCCTCTCCCACTCTCCCTCTCACTTCCTCTCACTTTCCTCTCTCTCACTCACTTTGTCTCTCTCACTCACTTTCTATGCACTTTCCTCTCACTTTCCTCTCAATTTCTTTTCTCTCACTCACTTTCCACTCACTTTCCTCCTTCTTCCCTCTCTCTCACTCACTTTCCAATCACTTTACTCTCACTTTCCTCTCTCTCACTCAATTTCAACTCACTTTCCTCCCTTTTCTCTCTCTCTCACTCACTTGACTCTCTATTTTCCTAGTTATTTGCTCTCTCTCTCTCACTATCCTCTTATGTTCCTCTCTCTCACTTACTTTCCTTTCACTTTCCTATCGCTTTCCTCTTGCTCACTCATTGTCCCCTCACTTTCCTCTCACTTTCCTGTCACTTTCCTCTCTCTCAAGCAGCTTCCTCTACACTTTCCTCTCGCTTACTTCTCTCTCTCTCTCACTTTCCTCTCTCTCACTCACTTTCCTCTCTCTATCCTCTCTCTCACTCACTTTCCTCTCACTTTCCTCTCTCTCTCATCAACTTTCCTCTCTCTCACTAACTTTCCTCTCTCTTTCCTCTCTCTCACTCACTTTCCTCTCACGTTCCACTCTCTCTCTCACTTTCCTATATTTCCTCTCACTTTCCTCTCTCTTACTCACTTTCCTCTCACTTTCCTCTCTCTCACTCACTTTCGTCTTTCTCACTCACTTTCTATGCACTTTCCTCTCACTTTCCTCTCAATTTCTTTTCTCTCACTCACTTTCCACTCACTTTCCTCCTTTTTCCCTCTCTCTCACTCACTTTCCAATCACTTTACTCTCACTTTCCTGTCACTCACTCAAATTCCTCTCACTTTCCTCTCTCTCATTCACTTTCCACTAACTTTCCACTTACTTTCCTCTCATGTTCCTCTCTCTCACTAAATTTCCTCTCATGTTTCTCTCTCTCACTCACTTTCCTCTAACTTTCCTCTCTCCCTCTCACTTTCCTCTCGCTTTTCTCTTGTTCACTCATTTTCCACTCACTTTCCTCTCACTTTCCTCTCTCTCACTCAATTTCAACTCACTTTCCTCCCTCTTCTCTCTCTCTCACTCACTTGACTCTCTATTTTCCGAGTTCTTTGCTCTCTCTCTCTCACTATCCTCTTATGTTCCCCTCTCTCACTTACTTTCCTCTCACTTTCCTATCGCTTTCCTCTCTCTCACTCATTTTCCCCTCCCTTTCCTCTCACTTTCCTCTCTCTCACTCACTTTCCACTCACTGTCTACTCACTTTCCTCTCTCTCACTCAATTTACTCTCACTTTCCTATCTCTTTGCTCTCTCTCACTCACTTTCCTCTCATGTTTCTCTCTCTCACTCACTTTCCTCTAACTTTCCTCTCTCCCTCTCACTTTCCTCTCGCTTTCCTCTTGTTCACTCATTTTCCACTCACTTTCCTCTCACTTTCCTCTCCTCACTTTCCTCTCACTTTCCTCTCTCTCACTCACTTTTGTCTCTCTCACTCACTTTCTATGCACTTTCCTCTCACTTTCCTCTCAATTTCTTTTCTCTCACTCACTTTCCACTCACTTTCCTCCTTCTTCCCTCTCTCTCACTCACTTTCCAATCACTTTACTCTCACTTTCCTCTCTCTCACTCAATTTCAACTCACTTTCCTCCCTTTTCTCTCTCTCTCACTCACTTGACTCTCTATTTTCCTAGTTATTTGCTCTCTCTCTCTCACTATCCCTCTTATGTTCCTCTCTCTCACTTACTTTCCTTTCACTTTCCTATCGCTTTCCTCTTGCTCACCCATTTTCCCCTCACTTTCCCTCTCACTTTCCTGTCACTTTCCTCTCTCTCAAGCAGCTTCCTCTACACTTTCCTCTCGCTTACTTCTCTCTCTCTCACTTTCCTCTCTCTCACTCACTTTCCTCTCTCTATCCTCTCTCTCACTCACTTTCCTCTCACTTTCCTCTCTCTCATCAACTTTCCTCTCTCTCACTAACTTTCCTCTCTCTTTCCTCTCTCCTCACCTCACTTTCCTCTCACGTTCCACTCTCTCTCTCACTTTCCTATATTTCCTCTCACTTTCCTCTCTCTTACTCACTTTCCTCTCACTTTCCTCTCTCTCACCCACTTTCTGCCTTTCTCACTCACTTTCTATGCACTTTCCTCTCACTTTCCTCTCAATTTCTTTTCTCTCACTCACTTTCCACTCCACTTTCCTCCTTTTTCCCTCTCTCTCACTCACTTTCCAATCACTTTACTCTCACTTTCCTGTCACTCCACTCAAATTCCTCTCACTTTCCTCTCTCTCATTCACTTTCCACTAACTTTCCACTTACTTTCCTCTCATGTTTCTCTCTCTCACTCACTTTCCTCTAACTTTCCTCTCTCCCTCTCACTTTCCTCTCGCTTTTCTCTTGTTCACTCATTTTCCACTCACTTTCCTCTCACTTTCCTCTCACTTTCCTCTCTCTCACTCAATTTCAACTCACTTTCCTCCCTCTTCTCTCTCTCTCACTCACTTGACTCTCTATTTTCCGAGTTCTTTGCTCTCTCTCTCTCACTATCCTCTTATGTTCCCTCTCTCACTTACTTTCCTCTCACTTTCCTATCGCTCTCTCTCTCTCACTCATTTTCCCTCCCTTTCCTCTCTCACTTTCCTCTCTCTCACTCAATTTACTCTCACTTTCCTATCTCTTTGCTCTCTCTCACTCACTTTCCTCTCATGTTCCTCTCTCTCACTCACTTTCCTCTCACTTTCCTCTCTCTCATTCATCTTTCTCTCACTTTCCACTCGCTACCTCTCTCTCACTCACTTTCCTATCATGTTCCTCTCTCACTCACTTCTCGCCTTTCTCACTCACTTTCTACGTGACTTTCCTCTCACTTTCCTCTCAATTTATTTTCTCTCACTCACTTTCCACTCACTTTCCTCCTTCTTCCATCTCTCTCACGCACTTTCCAATCACTTTACTCTCACTTTCCTCTCTCTCACCTCAATTCCCCCAACTCACTTTCCTCCCTTTTCTCTCTCTCTCTCTCACCCACTCTTGACTCTCTATTTTCCTAGTTATTTGCTCTCTCTCTCTCACTATCCTCTTATGTTCCTCTCTCACTTACTTTCCTCTCACTTTCCTATCGCTTTCCTCTTGCTCACTCATTGTCCCCTCACTTTCCTCTCACTTTCCTCTCACTTTCCTCTCTCTCAAGCAGCTTCCTCTACACTTTCCTCTCGCTTACTTCTCTCTCTCTCACTTTCCTCTCTCTCACTCACTTTCCTCTCTCTATCCTCTCTCTCACTCACTTTCCTCTCACTTTCCCTCTCTCTCAACTTTCCTCTCTCTCACTAACTTTCCTCTCTCTTTCCTCTCTCTCACCTCACTCTTCCTCTCATGTTCCACTCTCTCACTCACTTTCCTCTCTTTCCTCTATATTTCCTCCTCACGTTCCTCTCTCTCACTCACTTTCCACCTCACTGTCTACTCCACTTTCCTCTCTCTCACTCAATTTACTCTCACTTTCCTATCCTTTGCTCTCTCTCACTCACTTTCCTCTCATGTTCCTCTCTCTCACTCACTCCTCTCACTTTACTCTCACTTTCCTCTCTCTCATTCATCTTTCTCTCACTTTCCTCTCGCTTACCTCTCTCTCTCTCTCTCACTTTCCTCTCTCTCAATCACTCTCTCAACACACTTTCCTCTCTCCCTCTCACTTTCCTCCTCGCTTTCCTCTTGTTCACTCCACTTTCCTCTCACTTTCCTCTCTCCCTCTCACTTTCCTCCTCGCTTTCCTCTTGTTCACTCATTTTCCACTCACTTTCCTCTCACTTTCCCTCTCACTCTCCTCCTCACTTTCCCTCTCACTTTCCCTCCTCACTCTTCCTCTCTCTCACCCACTTTGTCTCTCTCACCTCACTTCTCTATGCACTTTCCTCTCACTTTCCTCTCAATTTCTTTTCTCTCACTCACTTTCCACTCACTTTCCTCCTTCTTCCCTCTCTCCTCACTCACTTTCCAATCACTTTACTCTCACTCTTCCTCTCTCTCTCACTCAATTTCAACTCACTTTCCTCCCTTTTCTCTCTCTCTCACACTCACTTGACTCTCTCATTTTCCTAGTTATTTGCTCTCTCTCTCTCACTATCCTCTTATGTTCCTCTCTCTCACTTACTTTCCTTTCACTTTCCTATCGCTTTCCTCTTGCTCACCCATTGTCCCCCTCACTTTCTCTCTCACTTTCCTGTCACTTTCTCTCTCTCTCTCAAGCAGCTTCCTCTACACTTTCCTCTCGCTTACTTCTCTCTCTCTCACTTTCCTCTCTCTCACCCACTTTCCTCTCTCTATCCTCTCTCTCACCCACTTTCCTCTCACTTTCCTCTCTCTCATCAACTTTCCTCTCTCTCTCACTAACCTTTCCTCTCTCTTTCCTCTCTCTCACTCACTTTCCTCCTCACGTTCCACTCTCTCTCTCACTTTCCTATATTTCCTCCTCACTTTCCTCTCTCTTACTCACTTTCCTCTCTCACTCTTCCTCTCTCTCACTCACTTTCGTCCTTTCTCACCCACTTTCTATGCACTTTCCTCTCACTTTCCTCTCAATTTCTTTTCTCTCACTCACTTTCCACTCCACTTTCCTCCTTTTTCCCTCTCTCTCACTCACTTTCCAATCACTTTACTCTCACTTTCCTGTCACTCACCCAAATTCCTCTCACTTTCCTCTCTCTCATTCACTCTTCCACTAACTTTCCACTTACTTCTCCTCCTCATGTTCCTCTCTCTCACTAAATTTCCTCTCATGTTTCTCTCTCTCACTCACTTTCCTCTAACTTTCCTCTCTCTCCTCTCACTTTCCTCTCTCGCTTTTCTCTTGTTCACTCATTTTCCACTCCACTTTCCTCTCACTTTCCTCTCTCTCTCACCCAATTCCCCAACTCACTTTCCTCCCTCTTCTCTCTCTCTCACTCACTTGACTCTCTATTTTCCTGAGTTCTTTGCCTCTCTCTCTCACTATCCTCTTATGTTCCCCTCTCTCACTTACTTTCCTCTCACTTTCCTATCGCTTTCCTCTCTCTCACCCATTTTCCCTCCCTTTCCTCTCACTTTCCTCTCTCTCACTCAATTTACTCTCACTCTTCCTATATCTCTCTTTTTGCCTCTCTCTCACTCACTTTCCTCTCATGTTCCTCTCTCTCACCTCCACTTTCCTCTCACTTTCCTCTCTCATTCATCTTTCTCTCACTTTCCACTCGCTACCTCTCTCTCACTCACTTTCCCATCATGTTCCTCTCTCACTCACTTTCGTCTTTCTCACTCACTTTCTACGCACTTTCCTCTCACTTTCCTCTCAATTTATTTTCTCTCACTCACTTTCCACTCACTTTCCTCCTTCTTCCATCTCTCTCACGCACTTTCCAATCACTTTACTCTCACTTTCCTCTCTCTCACCCACCCCCAACTCACTTTCCCTCCCTTTTCTCTCTCTCTCACTCACTCTGACTCTCTATTTTCCTAGTTATTTACTCTCTCTCTCTCACTATCCTCTTATGTTCCTCTCTCTCACTTACTTTCCTCTCACTTTCCTATCGCTTTCCTCTTGCTCACTCATTGTCCCCTCACTTTCCTCTCACTTTCCTCTCACTTTCCTCTCTCTCAAGCAGCTTCCTCTACACTTTCCTCTCGCTTACTTCTCTCTCTCTCACTTTCCTCTCTCTCACTCACTTTCCTCTCTCTATCCTCTCTCTCACTCACTTTCCTCTCACTTTCCTCTCTCCTCAACCTTTCCTCTCTCTCACTAACTTTCCTCTCTCTTTCCTCTCTCTCACTCACTTTCCTCTCATGTTCCACTCTCTCACTCACTTTCCTCTCTTTCCTCTATATTTCCTCTCACGTTCCTCTCTCTCACTCACTTTCCACTCACTGTCTACTCCACTTTCCTCTCTCTCTCACTCAATTTACTCTCACTTTCCTATCTCTTTGCTCTCTCTCACTCACTTTCCTCTCATGTTCCTCTCTCCCACTCACTCCTCTCACTTTACTCTCACTTTCCTCTCTCTCATTCATCTTTCTCTCACTTTCCTCTCAATTACCTCTCTCTCTCACTTTCCTCTCTCTCAATCACTTTCAACACACTTTCCTCTCTCCCTCTCACTTTCCTCTCGCTTTCCTCTTGTTCACTCACTTTCCTCTCACTTTCCTCTCTCTCTCTCACTTTCGTCTCTCTAACTCACTTTCCTCTCGCTTTCCTCTTGTTCACTCAATTTACTCTCACTTTCCTATCTCTTTGCTATCTCTCACTCACTTTCCTCTCACTTTCCTCTCTCTCACTCACTTTCCTCTCATGTTTCTCTCTCTCACTCACTTTCCTCTCAATTTCCTCTCTCTCATCAACTTTCCTCTCTCTCACTAACTTCCCTCTCTCTTTCCTCTCTCTCACTCACTTTCCTCTCACGTTCCACTCTCTCTCTCACTTTCCTATATTTCCTCTCACTTTCCTCTCTCTTACTCACTTTCCTCTCCTCACTTTCCTCTCTCTCTCACTCACTTTCGCCTTTCTCACTCACTTTCTATGCACTTTCCTCTCACTTTCCTCTCAATTTCTTTTCTCTCACTCACTTTCCACTCACTTTCCTCCTTTTTCCCTCTCTCTCACTCACTTTCCAATCACTTTACTCTAACTTTCCTGTCACTCACTCAAATTCCTCTCACTTTCCTCTCTCTCATTCACTTTCCACCCACTTTCTACTCCACTCTTCCTCTCTCTCACTTACTTTTCTCTCATGTTCCTCTCTCTCACTAAATTTCCTCTCATGTTTCTCTCTCTCACTCACTTTCCTCTAACTTTCCTCTCTCCCTCTCACTTTCCTCTCGCTTTTCTCTTGTTCACTCATTTTCCTCTCACTTTCCTCTCTCTCACTCAATTTACTCTCACTTTCCTATCTCTTTGCTCTCTCTCTCACCCACTCTCTCCTCTCATGTTCCTCTCTCTCACTCACTTTCCTCTCACTTTCCTCTCTCATTCATCTTTCTCTCACTTTCCACCTCGCTTACCTCTCTCTCACTCACTTTCCTATCATGTTCCTCTCTCACTCACTTTCGTCTTTCTCACTCACTTTCTACGCACTTTCCTCTCACTTTCCTCTCACTTTCCTCTCTCCCTCTCACTTTCCACTCACTTTCCTCCTTCTTCCCTCTCTCTCACTCACGTTCCAATCACTTTACTCTCACTTTCCTCTCTCTCACTCAATTTCAACTCACTTTCCTCCCTCTTCTCTCTCTCTCACTCACTTGACCCTCTATTTTCCTAGTTCTTTGCTCTCTCTCTCTCACTATCCTCTTATGTTCCCCTCTCTCACTTACTTTCCTCTCACTTTCCTATCGCTTTCCTCTTGCTCACTCATTGTCCCCTCCCTTTCCTCTCCCTTTCCTGTCACTTTCCTCAATCTCAAGCAGCTTCCTCTACACTTTCCTCTCGCTTACTTCTCTCTCTCTCACTTTCCTCTCTCTCACTCACTTTCCTCTCTCTATCCTCTCTCTCACTCACTCACTTTCCTCTCACTTTCCTCTCTCTCATCAACTTTCCTCTCTCTCACTAACTTTCCTCTCTCTTTCCTCTCTCTCACTCACTTTCCTCTCACGCTCCACTCTTTCACTCACTTTCCTCTCTTTCCTCTATATTTCCTCTCACTTTCCTCTCTCTCACTCACTTTCCACTCACTGTCTACTCACTTTCCTCTCTCTCACTCAATTTACTCTCACTTTCCTATCTCTTTGCTCTCTCTCACTCACTTTCATCTCACTTTCCTCTCTCTCACTCACTTTCCTCTCATGTTTCTCTCTCTCACTCACTTTCCTCTCTCTATCCTCTCTCTCACTCACTTTCCTCTCACTTTCCTCTCTCTCATCAACTTTCCTCTCTCTCACTAACTTTCCTCTCTCTTTCCTCTCTCTCACTCACTTTCCTCTCACGTTCCACTCTCTCTCTCACTTTCCTATATTTCCTCTCACTTTCCTCTGTCTTACTCACTTTCCTCTCACTTTCCTCTCTCTCACTCACTTTCGTCTTTCTCACTCACTTTCTATGCACTTTCCTCTCACTTTCCTCTCAATTTCTTTTCTCTCACTCACTTTCCACTCACTTTCCTCCTTTTTCCCTCTTTCTCACTCACTTTCCAATCACTTTACTCTAACTTTCCTGTCACTCACTCAAATTCCTCTCACTTTCCTCTCTCTCATTCACTTTCCACTCACTTTCTACTCACTTTCCTCTCTCTCACTTACTTTCCTCTCATGTTCCTCTCTCTCACTAAATTTCCTCTCATGTTTCTCTCTCTCACTCACTTTCCTCTAACTTTCCTCTCTCCCTCTCACTTTCCTCTCGCTTTTCTCTTGTTCACTCAATTTACTCTCACTTTCCTAATACACCTTCCTCTCACTTTCCTCTCTCTCACTCAATTTACTCTCACTTTCCTATCTCTTTGCTCTCTCTCACTCACTTTCCTCTCATGTTCCTCTCTCTCACTCACTTTCCTCTCACTTTCCTCTCTCTCATTCATCTTTCTCTCACTTTCCACTCGCTTACCTCTCTCTCACTCACTTTCCTATCATGTTCCTCTCTCACTCACTTTCCTCTCATGTTTCTCTCTCTCACTCACTTTCCTCTCGCTTTCATCTTGTTCACTCATTTTCCACTCACTTTCCTCTCACTTTCCTCTCACTTTCCTCTCTCTCACTCACTTTCGTATTTCTCACTCACTTTCTACGCACTTTCCACTCACTTTCCTCTCAATTTCCTTTCTCTCACTCATATTCCACTCACTTTCCTCCTTCTTCCCTCTCTCTCACTCACTTTCCAATCACTTTACTCTCACTTTCCTCTCTCTCACTCAATTTCAACTCACTTTCCTCCCTCTTCTCTCTCTCTCACTCACTTGACTCTCTATTTTCCTAGTTCTTTGCTCTCTCTCTCTCACTATCCTCTTATGTTCCTCTCTGTCACTTAATTTCCTCTCACTTTCCTATCGCTTTCCTCTCTCTCATCAACTTTCCTCTCTCTCACTAACTTTCCTCTCTCTTTCCTCTCTCTCACTCACTTTCCTCTCACGTTCCACTCTCTCTCTCACTTTCCTATATTTCCTCTCACTTTCCTCTCTCTTACTCACTTTCCTCTCACTTTCCTCTCTCTCACTCACTTTCGTCTTTCTCACTCACTTTCTATGCACTTTCTTCTCACTTTCCTCTCAATTTCTTTTCTCTCACTCACTTTCCACTCACTTTCCTCCTTTTTCCCTCTCTCTCACTCACTTTCCAATCACTTTACTCTCACTTTCCTGTCACTCACTCAAATTCCTCTCACTTTCCTCTCTCTCATTCACTTTCCACTCACTTTCTACTCACTTTTCTCTCTCTCACTTACTTTCCTCTCATGTTCCTCTCTCACACAAAATTTCCTCTCATGTTTCTCTCACTCACTTTCCTCTAACTTTCCTCTCTCCCTCTCACTTTCCTCTCGCTTTTCTCTTGTTCACTCATTTTCCACTCACTTTCCTCTCACTTTCCTCTCACTTTCATCTCTCTCACTCAATTTACTCTCACTTTCCTACATAAGGGACGCGGATGGCATTTGCTGTATGTTTGATGAGAAACTGCATATTGCAAATGTACGCTCCCTTACTAGACGTCCGAAATTGTTTCTAAAATAAGCCGACCTTGCCGGGCCGCGTGCCCTAGGGCCTAATCTTCCAGGAAGTCATCAAACGAACTTTCTCGGACTTTCGATGTCCGCTTAATAAAATAAATTCATTTTTCATTTTTCCGCCCTTCATGTTAATCCCACCAGATGGCGAATGCCTTCATATTGCAAATGTACAAAACATACACCTAATTGACCTGGCTTTTTCTCCTAAACCGAAAACTCTTTGAAGACGAAACTTGGTGGGCATGGGTTTGGCCATATGGGCAGTTGGCCCCGAAACAGAATGGCGTCAGGGACTCACGGTTTTTGAGATAAGGCCCATTTTCTGGGATTAAAGGTGAAAAATGGAAATAGAGCACTAATTTGACAGCTTTACGTCAAAGTACATGAACCTATGGTGTAAGGAAAAAAAGAACCAGACATTTATCTCTTTTAATTTTCGATTAATTGGCAAACGTCCAATTCGTAATGTTGAGAAAAATATTTTTTTTCCCCAAAAAAGTTATGGATCCAGTTGCTGCGTGTTCAGACGGATCCGTTAAAGTGGGTTTCGGAGCTCTACGTGATTTCTGTGATTTTCTGTGATTTTCTGAAAAAGCACACATGCACAGTCAATGGGGAATGACACAGTGAGGGGCTTACAGACAGACACTGCCTGCAATAGTTACTTTTGTTCGAACTATTAAAGAACCGTCAGACCTAGAGCTCTGAAACTTTAGAAACCCATTCTAGACCTTTAGTCGATGGGTACTGCGGTGAGCTACGGGGCTCTAGAAGGTTTTCAGGCCGAGAAACAGCCTCGTACATTTGCAATATTTTCAATTCATTTTTACATCACGAAAATGACAAAAGTTCTAAAAGTCCCAGAGACACAAGGCTAGGTGCATTAGAACCGCCTCGGCCCATAGAGACGGACCCTAACGTTTCTGTCCGATAGCTCATTCAAGGACCCCGTGAGCAACGCCCGAAAACGTGGGATTTTCAGCACCAATTAAGGTCGCTGCTCGGACTCCAAATGACCTATCGAGCGAAACTTGAGATTCGGGTCGCCTCAGCTAGGCCAACACATAATGTCGGAACTGGACCCGCAGCTAGAAAGCGTAACTAGGTGTTTTACATTTTTACTATGATTTAAACAGAATTTTGAGCCTGCCCTGATATATGTGATTGTTGGCTTCTAAATGAGATGGGAAAAGTGGGTTTGGTGTCAGTTTTTATCAGTTTGGTGTCAGAATGATATCTAATTGATTGATTGACGCTGACTTGCTCGTTGACTTTTGTACATTTGCAATATGTTTGAATAGGGCTGAAACATCACCAAAATGACAGACTGAAATCAACACAAAAAGGGCATCACCATAGTCTCTAGGCCGTGCCGAGTTCAACGAGACGCCCACTTGACTGTAGCTCGCTCTGACCTCATAGACCGTGCAAAAAGTAGGCGCAAAATGAAGCCTGGCCCTAAATGTCAGCTGATTTTGGGTGACAGCGGCAGACCCGTTTGGGTTAGAAGCACAATTCAACTTCAGGAATGTTCCTAAGGTCCTCCCGATCAGAGCAAGCCTAACCGTGACTGTGTGGCATTAACCTTTAACAGTGAAAACAGGGTATTTACATCAAACCGTTTGCTATGAAATCTCTCCCCATAGGAATACATTGCCTGCTCCCTAAATTCAACCTGGTGCCTATGTGGGTTATGAATGTCTTATGAACCTGTCTTCGATAGCAATCCATCAGACCACTATGAGGTCTACCTGTGTTGATTCTAAGCTTCCTGGAGCAACCGGAAGTGGTAAAAATCACCCAAAAGGTGTTTTGATAGACCCAACCTGCACTTTGTGAAAAACAGACAATTCAACCCTGTGTAAATCAGTCAGTTCTTAACCTAAAGACTTATAACTCAGGATTCTGTTAAAGCATACCCCAATGAGGATATGTGTCTAACTACAGCTTCCTGTGACAACCGGAAGTGCTTTAAATAGGGGTCATAGGTGCTGTTTCGAAGGGTTAAAAAGGTCACATCTTTCCAAAACTTCATATGTGTGATTAGGCAACCCTCATGAACTGTAAATGGGTCATTTCTCCCATCAGATTTACAAGAAAACCCTCACAGACACACACAAACACAGATATGGGATGGAGTGACACAGTGTGGGGCTTGAAGACACACAGAGCCTGCAATGGCATCACCATAGTCTCTAGGCCTTCCTGAGTTCAACAAGATATCCCGCTTGACCGTAGCTCACTCGGTCTGACCGCAGTAACCGTTCCAAAAAGTAGGCCCAAACTGAAGCCTGGCCCTCAATTTCAGCTGCTTTTGGGTGACAGCGGCAGAACCGTTTGGGTTAGAAGCACGATTCGACTTCTGGAACGTTCCTTAGGACCTCCCGATCTGTGCAAGCCTAACTTTGACCCTGTGGCATTAACCCTTAACAGTGAAAACAGGGTATTTACATCAAACCGTTTGCTATGACATCTCTCCCCATAGGAATACATTGCCTGCTCCCCTAAATTCAACCTGGTGCCTATGTGGGTTATGAATGTCTTATGAACCTGTCTTTGATAGCAATCCATCAGACCACTATGAGGTCTACCTGTGTTGATTCTAAGCTTCCTGGAGCAACCGGAAGTGGTAAAAATCACCCAAAAGGTGTTTTGATAGACCCAACCTGCAGTTTGTGAAAAACAGACTTTCAACCCTGTGTAAATCAGTCAGTTCTTAACCTAAAGACTTATAACTCAGGATTCTGTTAAAGCATACCCCAATGAGGATATGTGTCTAACTACAGCTTCCTGTGACAACCGGAAGTGCTTTAAATAGGGGTCATAGGTGCTGTTTCAAAGGGTTAAAAAGGTCACATCTTTCCAAAACTTCATATTTGTGATTAGGCAACCCTCATGAACTGTAAATGGGTCATTTCTCCCATCAGATTTACAAGAAAACCCTCACAGACACACACAAACACAGATATGGGATGGAGTGACACAGTGTGGGGCTTGAAGACACACAGAGCCTGCAATGGCATCACCATAGTCTCTAGGCCTTGCCGAGTTCAACGAGACGCCACGCTTGACCGTAGCTCACTCGGTCTGACCGCAGCAACTGTGCCAAAAGTAGGCCCAAACTGAAGCCTGGCCCTCAATTTCAGCTGCTTTTGGGTGACAGCGGCAGAACCGTTTGGGTTAGAAGCACGGTTCGACTTCAGGAGCGTTCCTTAGGACCTCCCGATCTGTGCAAGCCTAACTTTGACCCTGTGGCATTAACCTTTAACAGTGAAAACAGGGTATTTACATCAAACCGTTTGCTATGACATCTCTCCCCATAGGAATACATTGCCTGCTCCTCTAAATTCAACCTGGTGCCTATGTGGGTTATGAATGCCTTATGAACCTGTCTTTGATGGCAATCCATCAGGCCACTATGAGGTCTACCTGTGTTGATTCTAAGCTTCCTGGAGCAACCGGAAGTGGTTAAAATCACCCTAAAGGTGTTTTACAGTACCCAACCTGCTGTTGGTGAAAAACAGACTTTCAAACCTGTGTGAATCAGTCAGTTCTTAACTTACAGACTTAAAACTCAGGATTCTGTTAAAGCCTACCCCAATGAGGATATGTGTCTACCTACAGCTTCCTGTGACAACCGGAAGTGCCTTAAATTGTGGTCACAGTGTCTGTTTCGAAGGGTTAAAAAGGTCACAATTTTCCAAAACTTCACATGTGTGATTAGGCAACCCCAATGAACTGTAAATCAGTCATTTCTCCCATCAGAATCCCTTGAAAAACTCACACATGCACACAGTCCATGGGGAGTGACATAGTGTGGGGCTTACAGACACACACTGCCTGCAATAGTTACTTTCGTTCGAACTATTAAAGACCCGTCAGACCTAGAGCTCTGAAACTTTAGAACCCTTTTCTAGAGCTTATGTCGATAGTGCACGGTGAGTTATGGGGCTCTAGAAGGTTCACAGGCCGAGAAACAGCCTTGTACATTTGCAATATTTTCAATTCATTTTTACATCACGAAAATGACAAAATTTCTAAAAGTCCCAGAGACACAAGGCTAGGTGCGTTAGAACCGCCTCGGCCCATAGAGACGGACCCTAACGTTTCTGTCCGATAGCTCATTCAAGGACCCCGTAGCAACGCCCGGAAAACGTGGATTTTCAGCACCAATTAAGGTCGCTGCTCGGGCTCCGAATGACCTATCGAGCCGAAACTCGGGATTTGGGGTCGCCTCAGATAGGCCGACACATAACGTCGGAACTGGACCCGCAACTAGAACGTAACTAGGTGTTTTACGTTTTCATTATAGTGACTTTATGGCAGACTTTTGTCCATTTGCAATAAGTTAAAACCGTCAAGCCCGGCCATCCTGAGATCAACGGGCAGTCAATTGGGCTTTCCTGCAGTATTTTAGAGCTTGTCATATTCGTGATGTTAACAGCCCATTGAAACATATTGCAAATGTACTGTACATTTGCAATATGTTTCACTGTACATTTGCAATATGTTTCAATGGGCTTTTTTTGACATGTTGAAATCAACACCAACGAGCTATGGACAGGTACCGCTATCAAGCCTGGCCATCCTGAGATCAACGGGCAGTCAATTGGCCATTCCTGCAGGATTTTAGAGCTTGTCATATTCGTGATGTTAAAGCCCATTGAAACATATTGCAAATGTACTGTACATTTGCAATATGTTTCACTGTACATTTGCAATATGTTTCAATGGGCTTTTTGACATGTTGAAATCAACACCAACGAGCTATGGACAGGTACCGCTTATCAAGCCTGGCCATCCTGAGATCAACGGGCAGTCAATTGGCCATTCCTGCAGGATTTTAGAGCTTGTCATATTCGTGATGTTAACAGCCCATTGAAACATATTGCAAATGTACTGTACATTTGCAATATGTTTCACTGTACATTTGCAATATGTTTCAATGGGCTTTTTTTGACATGTTGAAATCAACACCAACGAGCTATGGACAGGTACCGCTATCAATCCTGGCCATCCCGAGATCAACGAGCAGTCAATTGGCCATTCCTGCAGTATTTTAGAGCTTGTCATATTCGTGATGTTAACAGCCCATTGAAACATATTGCAAATGTACTGTACATTTGCAATATGTTTCACTGTACATTTGCAATATGTTTCAATGGGCTTTTTTTGACATGTTGAAATCAACACCAACGAGCTATGGACAGGTACCACCGCTTATCAATCCTGGCCATCCTGAGATCAACGGGCAGTCAATTGGCCATTCCTGCAGGATTTTAGAGCTTGTCATATTCGTGATGTTAACAGCCCATTGAAACATATTGCAAATGTACTGTACATTTGCAATATGTTTCACTGTACATTTGCAATATGTTTCAATGGGCTTTTTTTTGACACGTTGAAATCAACACCAACGAGCTATGGACAGGTACCGCTATCAATCCTGGCCATCCTGAGATCAACGGGCAGTCAATTGGCCATTCCTGCAGGATTTTAGAGCTTGTCATATTCGTGATGTTAACAGCCCATTGAAACATATTGCAAATGTACAGTGAAACATATTGCAAATGTAATGTACAAAGCAATGGAAGAGAGTGTGGACTTCTTTTTGAAAACCTCCATAAATCAGCAAGGGCTTCTCCCACTGACTTAGGGCCATAGTGGGATGCTCCCATACGGATCCTGACCAGGAGCAGCCCCTAAAGTCATTTAAAACCCTTTTGAAAATATGGACCTGGTAAATGTACTGTACATTTGCAATATGTTTCACTGTACATTTGCAATATGTTTCAATGGGCTTTTTTTTTACATGTTGAAATCAACACTAACGAGCTATGGACAGGTACCGCTATCAATCCTGGCCATCCTGAGATCAATGGGCAGTCAATTGACCATTCCTGAAGTATTTTAGATCTTGTCATATTCGTGATGTTAACAGCCCATTGAAACATATTGCAAATGTACTGTACATTTGCAATATGTTTCACTGTACATTTGCAATATGTTTCAATGGACTTTTTGACATGTTGAAATCAACACCAACGAGCTATGGACAGGTACCGCTATCAATCCTGGCCATCCTGAGATCAACGGGCAGTCAATTGGCCATTCCTGCAGGATTTTAGAGCTTGTCATATTCGTGATGTTAACAGCCCATTGAAACATATTGCAAATGTACAGTGAAACATATTGCAAATGTAATGTACAAAGCAATGGAAGAGAGTGTGGACTTCTTTTTGAAAACCTCCATAAATCAGCAAGGGCTTCTCCCACTGACTTAGGGCCATAGTGGGATGCTCCCATACGGATCCTGGACCAGGAGCAGCCCCTAAAGTCATTTAAAACCCTTTTGAAAATATGGACCTGGTAAATGTACTGTACATTTGCAATATGTTTCACTGTACATTTGCAATATGTTTCAATGGGCTTTTTACATGTTGAAATCAACACTAACGAGCTATGGACAGGTACCGCTATCAATCCTGGCCATCCTGAGATCAATGGGCAGTCAATTGACCATTCCTGAAGTATTTTAGATCTTGTCATATTCGTGATGTTAAAGCCCATTGAAACATATTGCAAATGTACAGTGAAACATATTGCAAATGTACTGTACAAAGCAATGGAAGAGAGTGTGGTCATTTTTTTTTGAACATTTTTTGAAAACCTCCATAAATGAGCAGGGGCTTCTCCCACTGACTTAGGGGCCATAGTGGGATGCTCCCATACGGATCCTGGAGGCACTGCACCCCCTAAATGCATTTTTGACTAAATAAGCTTTCAGGAAGGTGGCATTAACATAATCTCAGGAGATGATTCACTCAGCCTTTCAACTTTTTTTTTAAAATTGAAAGAACTCCATAAATGAGCAGGGGCTTCTCCCACTGACTTAGGGGCATAGTGGGATACTCCCATAAAGATCCTGGACCAGGAGCAGCCCCTAAAGTCATTTAAAACCCTTTTGAAAATATGGACCTGGTAAATGTACTGTACATTTGCAATATGTTTCACTGTACATTTGCAATATGTTTCAATGGGCTTTAAGATCACGATCCCAATGTAGGCACCCCTGGTCATTTTGGACGTTTTTCAAAAATAGACCCTATAGGATGATTGAGGGCTTAACATAGTGATATATATCATTTTGTCAGTTTAAATGCCATTTGGACATTGCTCACTGACTTTTGGGTTCGAAGCCGACTTCCTATGACGATATATGTAAATGGACATAACATCATGACTTTTGACTTCCTATGGTAACATATTGCAAATGGACAAAACATATTGCAAATGGACAATAAAAAGTTAATAAAATTAACTTTATTAAAATTAGACAAGAATATGTTTATACACATCTTCTATGCGTGAGATTATAACGAAAAGTCGTTAGAATCGCTAAAAACGCCCAGAAAGCACTTTTTAGGAGGTATAGTTATTTTGATATTTTTTTGGAAATGTCAAAATTTGACCCTTGGGTCTTGTCTTCATGTACATTTGCAATATGTTTTGCCCCGTTGAACGCTCGCCACCTATAGTAATTTTGAGTTATTACACTTGGCATTTGCCGTATGCCGCTTGCCATAAGAAATACACTAAACGGCGTACATTTGGGCACTCTTTTCCATCGTGTGTATGTTTGTTCCAATGGCAATATGTTGCCATTCATTTTTGTCCATTTCATGGGGGTCTTCCCTTACCTATCTCTTTGCTCTCTCTCACTCACTTTCCTCTCATGTTCCCCTCTCTCACTCACTTTCCTCTCACTTTCCTCTCTCTCATTCATCTTTCTCTCACTTTCCACTCGCTTACCTCTCTCTCACTCACTTTCCTATCATGTTCCTCTCTCACTCACTCTTCCTATCATGTTTCTCTCTCTCACTCACTTTCCTCGCTTTCCTCTTGTTCACTCATTTTCCACTCACTTTCCTCTCACTTTCCTCTCACTTTCCTCTCTCTCACTCACTTTCGTATTTCTCACTCACTTTCTACGCACTTTCCTCTCACTTTCCTCTCAATTTCCTTTCTCTCACTCATATTCCACTCACTTTCCTCCTTCTTCCCTCTCTCTCACTCACTTTCCAATCACTTTACTCTCACTTTCCTCTTTCTCACTCAATTTCAACTCACTTTCCTCCCTCTTCTCTCTCTCTCTCACTCACTCTGACTCTCTATTTTCCTAGTTCTTTGCTCTCTCTCTCTCACTATCCTCTTATGTTCCTCTCTCTCACTTACTTTCTTCTCACTTTCCTATCGCTTTCCTCTCTCTCAAGCAGCTTCCTCTACACTTTTCTCTCGCTTACTTCTCTCTCTCTCACTTTCCTCTCTCTCACTCACTTTCCTCTCTCTATCCTCTCTCTCACTCACTTTCCTCTAACTTTCCTCTCTCCCTCTCACTTTCCTCTCGCTTTCCTCTTGTTCACTCATTTTCCACTCACTTTCCTCTCACTTTCCTCTCACTTTCCTCTCTCTCACTCACTTTCGTCTTTCTCACTCACTTTCTACGCACTTTCCTCTCACTTTCCTCTCAATTTATTTTCTCTCACTCACTTTCCACTCACTTTCCTCCTTCTTCCCTCTCTCTCACTCACTTTCCAATCACTTTACTCTCACTTTCCTCTTTCTCACTCAATTTCAACTCACTTTCCTCCCTCTTCTCTCTCTCTCACTCACTTGACTCTCTATTTTCCGAGTTCTTTGCTCTCTCTCTCTCACTATCCTCTTATGTTCCTCTCTCTCACTTACTTTCCTCTCACTTTCCTATCGCTTTCCTCTTGCTCACTCATTGTCCCCTCCCTTTCCTCTCACTTTCCTGTCACTTTCCTCAATCTCAAGCAGCTTCCTCTACACTTTCCTCTCGCTTACTTCTCTCTCTCTCACTTTCCTCTCTCTCACTCACTTTCCTCTCTCTATCCTCTCTCTCACTCACTTTCCTCTCACTTTCCTCTCTCTCATCAACTTTCCTCTCTCTCACTAACTTTCCTCTCTCTTTCCTCTCTCTCACTCACTTTCCTCTCACGCTCCACTCTCTCACTCACTTTCCTCTCTTTCCTCTATATTTCCTCTCACTTTCCTCTCTCTCACTCACTTTCCACTCACTGTCTACTCACTTTCCTCTCTCTCACTCAATTTACTCTCACTTTCCTATCTCTTTGCTCTCTCTCACTCACTTTCCTCTCATGTTCCTCTCTCCCACTCACTCCTCTCACTTTACACTCACTTTCCTCTCTCTCATTCATCTTTCTCTCACTTTCCTCTCAATTACCTCTCTCTCTCTCACTTTCCTCTCTCTCAATCACTTTCAACACACTTTCCTCTCTCCCTCTCACTTTCCTCTCGCTTTCCTCTTGTTCACTCACTGTCCACTCACTTTCCTCTCACTTTCCTCTCACTTTCCTCTCACTTTCCTCTCTCTCACTCACTTTCGTCTCTCTAACTCACTTTCCTCTCTCTCACTCACTTTCCACTCACTTTCCTTTCACTTTTCTCTCACTTTCCTGTCACTCACTCAAATTCCTCTCACTTTCCTCTCTCTCATTCACTTTCCACTCACTTTCTACTCACTTTCCTCTCACTCACTTACTTCAATCTCACTATCTTATCTCTTTCCTCTCTCTCACCTACTTTCCTCTCATGTTCCTCTCTCTCACTCACTTTCCTCTCATGTTTCTCTCTCTCACTCACTTTCCTCTAACTTTCCTCTCTCCCTCTCACTTTCCTCTCGCTATCCTCTTGTTCACTCATTTTCCAATCACTTTCCTCTCACTTTCCTCTCACTTTCCTCTCTCTCACTCACTTTTGTCTTTCTCACTAACTTTCTATGCACATTCCTCTCACTTTCCTCTCAATTTATTTTCTCTCACTCACTTTACACTCATGTTTCTCTCTCTCACTCACTTTCCTCTAACTTTCCTCTCTCCCTCTCACTTTCCTCTCGCTTTCCTCTTGTTCACTCATTTTCCACTGACTTTCCTCTCACTTTCCTCTCTCTCACTCACTTTCGTCTTTCTCACTCACTTTCTACGCACTTTCCTCTCACTTTCCTCTCAATTTCTTTTCTCTCACTCACTTTCCACTCACTTTCCTCCTTCTTCCCTCTCTCTCACTCACTTTCCAATCACTTTACTCTCACTTTCCTCTTTCTCACTCAATTTCAAATCACTTTCCTCCCTCTTCTCTCTCTCTCACTCACTTGACCCTCTATTTTCCTAGTTATTTGCTCTCTCTCTCACTATCCTCTTATGTTCCTCTCTCTCACTTACTTTCCTCCTCACTTTCCCTATCGCTTTCCTCTTGCTCACTCATTGTCCCCTCACTTTCCTCCTCACTTTCCTGTCACTTTCCTCAATCTCAAGCAGCTTCCTCTACACTTTCCTCTCACTTACTTCACTCTCTCTCACTTTCCTCTCTCTCACTCACTTTCCTCTCTCTATCCTCTCTCTCACTCACTTTCGTCTCACTTTCGTCTCTCTCATCAACTTTCCTCTCTCTCACTAACTTTCCTCTCTCTTTCCTCTCTCTCACTCACTTTCCTCTCACGTTCCACTCTCTCACTCACTTTCCTCTCTTTCCTCTATATTTCCTCTCACTTTCCTCTCTCTTACTCACTTTCCTCTCACTTTCCTCTCTCTCACTCACTTTCGTCTTTCTCACTCACTTTCTATGCACTTTCCTCTCACTTTCCTCTCAATTTCTTTTCTCTCACTCACTTTCCACTCACTTTCCTCCTTCTTCCCTCTCTCTCACTCACTTTCCAATCACTTTACTCTCACTTTCCTGTCACTCACTCAAATTCCTCTCACTTTCCTCTCTCTCATTCACTTTCCACTCACTTTCTACTCACTTTCCTCTCTCACTTACTTCACTCTCACGATCTTATCTCTTTCCTCTCTCTCACTCACTTTCCTCTCATGTTCCTCTCTCTCACTAAATATCCTCTCATGTTTCTCTCTCTCACCCACTTTCCTCTAACTTTCCTCTCTCCCTCTCACTTTCCTCTCGCTTTTCTCTTGTTCACTCATTTTCCACTCACTTTCCTCTCACTTTCCTCTCACTTTCCTCTCAATTTCTTTTCTCTCACTCATATTCCTCTCACTTTCCTCTCTCTCACTCACTTTCCACTCACTGTCTACTCACTTTCCTCTCTCTCACTCAATTTACTCTCACTTTCCTATCTCTTTGCTCTCTCTCACTCACTTTCCTCTCATGTTTCTCTCTCTCACTCACTTTCCTCTAACTTTCCTCTCTCCCTCTCACTTTCCTCTCGCTTTCCTCTTGTTCACTCATTTTCCACTCACTTTCCTCTCACTTTCCTCTCACTTTCCTCTCACTTTCCTCTCTCTCACTCACTTTTGTCTCTCTCACTCACTTTCTATGCACTTTCCTCTCACTTTCCTCTCAATTTCTTTTCTCTCACTCACTTTCCACTCACTTTCCTCCTTCTTCCCTCTCTCTCACTCACTTTCCAATCACTTTACTCTCACTTTCCTCTCTCTCACTCAATTTCAACTCACTTTCCTCCCTCTTCTCTCTCTCTCACTCACTTGACTCTCTATTTTCCTAGTTATTTGCTCTCTCTCTCTCACTATCCTCTTATGTTCCTCTCTCTCACTTACTTTCCTTTCACTTTCCTATCGCTTTCCTACATAAGGGACGCGGATGGCATTTGCTGTATGTTTGATGAGAAACTGCATATTGCAAATGTACGCTCCCTTACTAGACGTCCGAAATTGTTTCTAAAATAAGCCGACCGGCCGGGTCGGGCCGTGCCCTAGGGCCAAATCTTCCAGGAAGTCATCAAACGAACTTTCTCGGACTTTCGATGTCCGCTTAATAAAATAAATTCATTTTTTCATTTTTCCGCCCTTCATGTTAATCCCACCAGATGGCGAATGCCTTCATATTGCAAAATGTACAAAACATACACCTAATTGACCTGGCTTTTTTTCCTAAACCGAAAAGAGTTCAAGACGAAACTTGGTGGGCATGGGTTTGGCATAATGGGCAGTTGGCCTGAAACAGGATGGCGTCAGGGACTCACGGTTTTTGAGATAAGGCCCATTTTCTGGGATTAAAGGTGAAAAATGGAAATAGAGCACTAATTTGACAGCTTTACGTCAAAGTACATGAACCTACGGTGTAAGGAAAAAGAACCAGACATTTATCTCTTTTAATTTTCGATTAATTGTCAAATGTCCAATTCGTAATGTTGAGAAAAATATTTTTTCCCAAAAAGTTATGGATCCAGTTGCTGCGTGTTCAGACGGATCCGTTAAAGTGGGTTTCGGAGCTCTACGTGATTTCTGTGATTTTCTGTGATTTTCTGAAATCACACACATGCACAGTCAATGGGGAATGACACAGTGAGGGGCTTACAGACACACACTGCCTGCAATAGTTACTTTTGTTCGAACTATTAAAGAACCGTCAGACCTAGAGCTCTGAAACTTTAGAAACCTATTCTAGACCTTTAGTCGATCGTGCACGGTGAGCTACGGGGCTCTAGAAGGTTTTCAGGCCGAGAAACAGCCTCGTACATTTGCAATATTTTCAATTCATTTTTACATCACGAAAATGACAAAATTTCTAAAAGTCCCAGAGACACAAGGCTAGGTGCATTAGAACCGCCTCGGCCCATAGAGACGGACCCTAACGTTTCTGTCCGATAGCTCATTCAAGGACCCCGTAGCAACGCCCGGAAAACGTGGATTTTCAGCACCAATTAAGGTCGCTGCTCGGACTCCAAATGACCTATCGAGCCGAAACTTGAGATTCGGGGTCGCCTCAGCTAGGCCGACACATAATGTCGGAACTGGACCCGCAGCTAGAACGTGAACTCAGGTGTTTTACATTTTTACTATGATTTAAACAGAATTTTGAGCCTGCCCTGATATATGTGATTGTTGGCTTCTAAATGAGATGGGAAAAGTGGGTTTGGTGTCAGTTTTTATCAGTTTGGTGTCAGAATGAAATCTAATTGATTGATTGACGCTGACTTGCTCGTTGACTTTTGTACATTTGCAATATGTTTCAATAGGGCTGAAACATCACCAAAATGAGAGACTGAAATCAACACTAAAAAGGGCATCACCATAGTCTCTAGGCCATGCCGAGTTCAACGAGATGCCCCACTTGACTGTAGCTCGCTCTGACCTCATATACCGTGCAAAAAAGTAGGCCCAAAATGAAGCTTGGCCCTAAATGTCAGCTGATTTTGGGTGACAGCGGCAGACCCGTTTGGGTTAGAAGCACAATTCAACTTCAGGAATGTTCCTAAGGTCCTCCCGATCTGAGCAAGCCTAACCGTGACTGTGTGGCATTAACCTTTAACAGTAAAAACAGGGTATTTACATCAAACCGTTTGCTATGAAATCTCTCCCCATAGGAATACATTGCCTGCTCCCCTAAATTCAACCTGGTGCCTATGTGGGTTATGAACGTCTTATGAATCTGTCTTCGATAGCAATCCATCAGACCACTATGAGGTCTACCTGTGTTGATTCTAAGCTTCCTGGAGCAACCGGAAGTGGTAAAAATCACCCAAAAGGTGTTTTGATATACCCAACCTGCAGTTTGTGAAAAACAGACAATTCAACCCTGTGTAAATCAGTCAGTTCTTAACTTACAGACTTAAAACTCAGGATTCTGTAAAAGCCTACCCCAATGAGGATATGTGTCTACCTACAGCTTCCTGTGACAACCGGAAGTGCTTTAAAATGGGGTCATAGGTGCTGTTTCGAAGGGTTAAAAAGGTCACATCTTTCCAAAACTTCATATGTGTGATTAGGCAACCCCAATGAACTGTAAATGAGTCATTTCTCCCATCAGATTGACAAGAAAACCCTCAAACACACACACAAACACAGATATGGGATGGAGTGACACAGTGTGGGGCTTAAAGACACACAGAGCCTGCAATGGCATCACCATAGTCTCTAGGCCTTCCTGAGTTCAACGAGATGCCCCGCTTGACCGTAGCTCACTCGGTCTGACCGCAGCAACCGTTCCAAAAAGTAGGCCGAAAATGAAGCCTGGCCCTAAATTTCAGCTGCTTTTGGGTGACAGCGGCAGAACCGTTTGGGTTAGAAGCACGATTCGACTTCTGGAACGTTCCTTAGGACCTCCCGATCTGTGCAAGCATAACCTTGACCCTGTGGCATTAACCCTTAACAGTGAAAACAGGGTATTTACATCAAAACCGTTTGCTATGACATCTCTCCCCATAGGAATACATTGCCTGCTCCCCTAAATTCAACCTGGTGCCTATGTGGGTTATGAATGTCTTATGAACCTGTCTTCGATAGCAATCCATCAGACCACTATGAGGTCTACCTGTGTTGATTCTAAGCTTCCTGGAGCAACCGGAAGTGGTTAAATTCACCCTAAAGGTGTTTTACAGTACCCAACCTGCTGTTGGTGAAAAACAGACTTTCAAACCTGTGTTAATCAGTCAGTTCTTAACTTACAGACTTAAAACTCAGGATTCTGTTAAAGCCTACCCCAATGAGTATATGTGTGTACCTACAGCTTCCTGTGACAACCGGAAGTGCTTTAAATAGGGGTCATAGGTGCTGTTTCGAAGGGTTAAAAAGGTCACATCTTTCCAAAACTTCACATGTGTGATTAGGCAACCCCAATGAACTGTAAATCAGTCATTTCTCCCATCAGAATCCCTTGAAAACTCACACATGCACACAGTCCATGGGGAGTGACATAGTGTGGGGCTTACAGACACACACTGCCTGCAATAGTTACTTTCGCTCAACTATTAAAGAACCGTCAGACCTAGAGCTCTGAAACTTTAGAACCCTTTTCTAGAGCTTATGTCGATAGTGCACGGTGAGTTATGGGGCTCTAGAAGGTTCACAGGCCGAGAAACAGCCTTGTACATTTGCAATATTTTCAATTCATTTTTACATCACGAAAATGACAAAATTTCTAAAAGTCCCAGAGACACAAGGCTAGGTGCATTAGAACCGCCTCGGCCCATAGAGACGGACCCTAACGTTTCTGTCCGATAGCTCATTCAAGGACCCCATAGCAAAGCCCGGAAAACGTGGATTTTCAGCACCAATTAAGGTCGCTGCTCGGGCTCCGAATGACCTATCGATCCGAAACTCGGGATTTGGGGTCGCCTCAGATAGGCCGACACATAACGTCGGAACTGGACCCGCATCTAGAACGTAACTAGATGTTTTACGTTTTCATTATAGTGACTTTATGGCAGACCTTTGTCCATTTGCAATAAGTTAAAACCGTCAAGCCCGGCCATCCTGAGATCAACGGGCAGTCAATTGGGCTTTCCTGCAGTATTTTAGAGCTTGTCATATTCGTGATGTTAAAGCCCATTGAAACATATTGCAAATGTACTGTACATTTGCAATATGTTTCACTGTACATTTGCAATATGTTTCAATGGGCTTTTTTTTGACATGTTGAAATCAACACCAACGAGCTATGGACAGGTAGCACTATCAATCCTGGCCATCCTGAGATCAACGGGCAGTCAATTGACCAATCCTGAAGTATTTTAGAGCTTGTCATATTCGTGATGTTAACAGCCCATTGAAACATATTACAAATGTACTGTACATTTGCAATATGTTTCACTGTACATTTGCAATATGTTTCAATGGGCTTTTTGACATGTTGAAATCAACACCAACGAGCTATGGACAGGTAGCACTATCAATCCTGGCCATCCTGAGATCAACGGGCAGTCAATTGGCCATTCCTGAAGTATTTTAGAGCTTGTCATATTCGTGATGTTAACAGCCCATTGAAACATATTGCAAATGTACTGTACATTTGCAATATGTTTCACTGTACATTTGCAATATGTTTCAATGGGCTTTTTTTTGACATGTTGAAATCAACACCAACGAGCTATGGACAGGTAGCACTATCAATCCTGGCCATCCTGAGATCAACGGGCAGTCAATTGGCCATTCCTGAAGTATTTTAGAGCTTGTCATATTCGTGATGTTAAAAGCCCATTGAAACATATTGTACATTTGCAATATGTTTCAATGGGCTTTTAACGTCACGAATTTGACATGTTGAAATCAACACCAACGAGCGATGGAGAGGAACCATGATCACTTCCCGGCCATCCCGAGTTCAATGGGCCAGTCAATTGGGCATTTCTGCAGTATTTCGGGGCCTGTCAAATTTGTGAGGGTAAATGCCCATTGTAAGACATTGCAAATTGACAACCGTGTACCTGGTAATTGAAACGGGTAACCATGAGCATATTTTAAATATGAATGTCTTTAGGAGGGTGCAAGGTATCCCTGGCTGGTTAGGGAGCACCCCACCTGTGGCCATCCCAATGGGGGCACCCCTTGTCATTTTGGACGTTTTCAAAAATAGACCCTATAGGACGATTGAGGGCTTAACATAGTGATATATATCATTTTGTCAGTTTAAATGCCATTTGGACATTGCTCACTGACTTTTGGGTTCGGAAGCCGACTTCCTATGACGATATATGAAAATGGCTTTGACATTGACTTTTGACTTCCTATGGTAACATATTGCAAATGGACAAAACATAGGCCTTATGGACAAAAATCTTGTATAAAAATTTATAAAACTATATTAATAAAATTAGACAAGGGTATGTTTATACACATCTTATATACGTGTTATTATCAAAAATATCGTTAGAATCGCGAAAAACGGCCCAGAAAGCACTTTTTTAGGGGCGAGGTATTTTGATATTTTTTTTTGAAATGTCCAAATTTGACCCTTGGGTCTTGTCTTCATGTACATTTGCAATATGTTTTGCCCCGTTGGAACGCGCTCGCCACCTATAGTAATTTTGAGTTATTACACTTGGCATTTGCCGTATGCCGTTTGCCATAAGAAATGATTGAAATGGCGTACATTTGGGCACTCTTTTCCATCGTGTGTATGTTTGTTCCAATGGCAATATGTTGCCATTCATTTTTGTCCATTTCATGGGGGTATTCCCTTCCCTCTTGCTTTCCTCTCACTTTCCTGTCTCTCATTCACTTTCGTATTTCTCACTCACTTTCTACTCACTTTCCTCTCACTTTCCTCTCACTTTCCTCTCACTTTCTTCTCTCTCACTCACTTTCCACTCACTTTCCTCCTTCTTCCCTCTCTCTCACTCACTTTCCAATCACTTTACTCTCACTTTCCTCTCTCTCACTCACTTTCCACTCACTTTCTACACACTTACCTCTCTTGCACTCACTTTACTCTCACTTTCCCATCTCTTTGCTCTCTCTCACTCACTTTCCTCTCATGTTCCTCTCTCTCACTCATTTTCCTCTCACTTTTCACTCTCCCACTCACTTTCCCCTCGCTTTCCTCTTGCTCTCTCACTGTCCACTCACTTTCCTCTCACTTTCCTCTCTCTCACTCACCTTCCTCTCAATTTCCTCTCGCTTACCTCTCTCTCTCTCACTTTCCTCTCTCCCACTCACTTTCCTGTCGCTTTCCTCTTGGTAACTCACTCACTGTCCACTCACTTTCCTCTCACTTTCCTCTCACTTTCTTCTCTCTCACTCACTTTCCACTCACTTTCCTCCTTCTCCCCTCTCTCTCACTCACTTTCCAATCACTTTACTCTCACTTTCCTCTCTCTCACTAAAATTCCTCTCACTTTCCACTCACTTTCTACACACTTACCTCTCTTGCACTCACTTTACTCTCACTTTCCTATCTCTTTGCTCTCTCTCACTCACTTTCCTCTCATGTTCCTCTCTCTCACTCATTTTCCTCTCACTTTTCACTCTCCCACTCACTTTCCCCTCGCTTTCCTCTTGCTCTCTCACTGTCCACTCACTTTCCTCTCACTTTCCTCTCTCTCACTCACCTTCCTCTCACTTTCCTCTCGCTTACCTCTCTCTCTCTCACTTTCCTCTCTCCCACTCACTTTCCTCTCGCTTTCCTCTTGGTAACTCACTCACTGTCCACTCACTTTCCTCTCACTTTCCTCTCACTTTCTTCTCTCTCACTCACTTTCCACTCACTTTCCTCCTTCTCCCCTCTCTCTCACTCACTTTCCAATCACTTTACTCTCACTTTCTTCTCTCTCACTCACTTTCCACTCACTTTCCTCCTTCTCCCCTCTCTCTCACTCACTTTCCAATCACTTTACTCTCACTTTCCTCTCTCTCACTAAAATTCCTCTCACTTTCCACTCACTTTCTACACACTTACCTCTCTTGCACTCACTTTACTCTCACTTTCCTAACTCTTTGCTCTCGCTCACTCACTTTCCTCTCATGTTCCTCTCTCTCACTCATTTTCCTCTCACTTTTCACTCTCCCACTCACTTTCCCCTCGCTTTCCTCTTGCTCACTCACTGTCCACTCACTTTCCTCTCACTTTCCTCTCTCTCACTAACCTTCCTCTCACTTTCCTCTTGCTTACCTCTCTCTCTCTCACTTTCCTCTCTCCCACTCACTTTCCCCTCGCTTTCCTCTTGCTCACTCACTGTCCACTCACTTTCCTCTCACTTTCCTCTTTCTCACTCACCTTCCTCTCACTTTCCTCTTGCTTACCTCTCTCTCTCTCACTTTCCTCTCTCCCACTCACTTTCCTCTCGCTTTCCTCTTGGTCACTCACTCACTGTCCACTCACTTTTCTCTCACTTTCCTCTCACTTTCTTCTCTCTCACTAAAATTCCTCTCACTTTCCACTCACTTTCTACTCACTTACCTCTCTCTCACTTACTTTACTCTCACTTTCCTATCTCTTTGCTCTCTCTCACTCACTTTCCTCTCATGTTCCTCTCTCTCACTAACTTTCCTCTCACTTTCCACTCTCACTCACTTTCCTCTCTCTTTCCTCTCTCTCACTCACTTTCCTTTCACGTTCCTCTCTCTCACCCAATTTCCTCTCTCTCGCTCACATTTCTCCCTCTCAGTCATTTCCTCTTTCTCACTCACTTTCCTCTCTCTCACTCAATTTTCTCTCTCTTTCCTCTCTCTCACTCACTTTCCTGTCTATTTCAACTCACTTTCCTCTCTCTCACTCACTTCTTACTCACTTTCCTCTCACTTTCCTCTCAAATTCAAATTCAAATTCAAGCTGCTTTAATGGCATGAAAAACATTCTGTCAATATTGCCAAAGCAACAATGCATACAATATACATTGTAATGTTTTTTAAACATTAACAAATAATAATATAAAATGGTAGTAAATAATCATACATAATTAAATACAAAAATAATAACAATAAAATGGTAACAGTCAATAGTAGAAATGTAATAAATTGAAAACATCTAAATATGGAAAATTAAAATATAACTAACTTATAACTAAATAACGGTAATCTACATCTGTACCACAACTACCATCATCATCACTACTACTGCCATCATCATTAATCTGCCATCATTACCATTACTACCCATACCACTACTATACGGAAGGATAAATAACAATAATAATGTTAGTAACAATAACAGTAATAACAATAACAGCAATAATAAGTAAATTACTGCTTACTATGCAGATGTTACTATTCAGTGTCCCTCAGGCTATGGCAGGCATACATATTTGGCTGCAAGAGGAGCTATTGCTCCTTCGCCCATGAGCATTTTTAGTTTTTCCTCTGGGTTTAATGAGTTAAAATTTGGAATAAATATAGTAATTTCTGGGAATAATGTATCTCTTGGTGAGGAATATGTATCACAGTAAAGGAGAAAGTGCATCTCTGTTTCTACCTCCCCTGTCGTGCAGTGACCACATACACTGCACGAGCCATATCTTTTTATGTCTGCCGGTTTCTATTGCCAATCGGTGGTCACTCAGCCTGTACTTGGTAAGGATCTGTCTCTGCTTCGTATCTCTGACAGAGTAGAGATAATCAGCCAATTCATATTCTCTGTTTAGGGTCAGATAGCAATTTAGTCGGCTTTGGGATTTTGTTTTGTTTTTCCAATGTTGTAAATATGAGTCTTTTGATTGGTTCATGATTTTGTTTATTGGAAATCTTTATTTTGAAGCAGTGCTGGTGTCAGCTTGGTTGGTTAGGTCCAACACCAGCTGACTGAGAGGGCTAGTTTCTGGGCTCAGCTCTTGGGTTTGAAGTGCTTTAAATTGCAGACTTGAATTTAGATGTCGCCAAAATTTTAATGATCTTTTCTGTATTTTCATTACCACTGGGAAAGCGGCCCAATTCTGCCCTACATGCATTAGTTGGTGTATTTCTCTGGACTTGTAGACTTTTCCGACAGAATTATGCATGTAGGGCTTCAATTGGATGTTTGTCCCACCTTTTAAAGTCCAGTTTATTGAGTGGCCTCCAAACCTCACTTTCGTAAAGAGCTATTGGTAGGATTACACTGTCAAATATTTTGGTCCAAATTCGAATTGGGATGTTGATTTTGAATAATTTCATTTTATTGCATACAATGCTCTGCGGGCTTTTTCTTTGAGTGCATTCACTGCCATATTAAAGTTTCCCAATGCAGATATGGTCAGACCAAGGTATGTGTAATTTTTAGTGCGTTCAATTATGGTGTTGTTCAGGGTGAATTTATATTTGTGTTTTTGACATCTGGGCTTTTTTTTTGAAAAATCATGATTTTTGTCTGCTAATTCATTGATATAAATGTTGAAAATATTTGGACTCAAACTGGCTTGTCTCACACCTTGACTTTGTGAAAAGAATGATGTTCTTTGGTTTTTGATTTACTGTTTGGAGCCCATCTGTACGATTCGTTTATGTTGTAGAGTTTATTGGGCTGTTTTTTTGAATGAATATTGCCGGTTAATTTCTTGAGAAACACGTTGATCTGACTGTGATCTGACAATGGTGTCTGTGGTCTGACAGTGAATGCGCTAATGGATGAGGGGTCAATGTCAGTGATGGCATAATTGACTACACTTGTCCCAGAGCTGAGCAGTAAGTAAACTGACCTAAAGAGTCCCCTCTGATTCTACCATTAAGCATGTACAGGCCTAAGGCTCGACAGAGATGCACTAACTCCTTCCCATTTTTGTTCAGTATTTGGTCAGGACTGTTTCTATTATTTATAATAGGGCTGCTGTACAAGGAGGGGTGTCCAAATATGTGGTGGTTACCTCCCGCATCAGTGTAGTCAGGCTCAGAACCTGTTCTTGCATTAAAATCTCCACAAAGAAGCACTTTACCCTCTGCCTGAAATGTAATGATTTCTGTATGGAGATTGTCAAAAAACTGATCATCATAAAATGATGAATCTGAAGGAGGAGCGTAAGCTGCACATATGTATACATCATTGTCACAATAGATTGTACCTTTGTTAAGTTTTAACCAAATGTGATTAGTACCTTTTTTCATTTCATTCAGTGCTAAGTCCTGCTTATGCCAAATGATGATTCCACCTGAGTCTCGGCCCCGTTTAACATTTTTATGTTTGATTGATGGTAGTAAACTTTCTCTATAGCCTGAGGGACACTGAGTATCTATGTCTCCACGACACCATGTTTCCAGTAGGATTATGATGTCCTGTCCCTTGATGTTTTTAATCAATTCTGGATTTTTTGTTTTATAACCAAAATATGAAGAGTAAAGGCCCTGAATATTCCATGAGCTGATAGTTAATGATCTCATTTTAATAAGTGATATTCACTGGTTTGAGTAAAGTACATTGACATTTTTTTTTTTATAATAATAATAATAATACCATTACATATAATTATTATTATAATACCAGTGCCAATAAAATAAAGGATAGTTGTAAAAAAAATAATAGAATGGAATAAGATTGTACTTATTTTTTTGGGCAATCTAATGCAATCTGCAAGTGTGTGTGTGAGTGTGTGTGTGTGTGTTTGTGTGTGTTTGTGTGTGTGAATTAAAGGGTCTGTCTTGCCCAGTAGTTTGCATATTAGATGCAGTAGTTGGAGCACCTCTCCTATCTCTAATTGTTCTAGGTGTCTTTTGCCAGAGGTTACCTCAGCATATGTAGGCTGATGATCTGAATGATTCATGGTGTGGACTGCATCATGTGGTGTACTTCTCTGAAGGACAGTGTTCTGCCCAACCCTAGAGTAGTGGTCAGTGCTGTGTTGTGATGGGCCAGGTCCAGTCGAGCTGTGTTGTGATGGGACGGGTCTAGTAGAGCTGTGTTGTGATGGGCCTGGTCCAGTAGAGCTGTCCTGAGGCAGGTCTGGTCTGGTAAATCTGTGCTACGTTTTGCCTGGTCTAGTAGAGCTGTGTTTTGATGGGCCTGGTCTAGTAGAGCTGTCCTCTCTCTCTCTCTCTCTCTCTCTCTCTCTCTCTCTCTCTCTCTCTCTCTCTCTCTCTCTCTCTCTCTCTCTCTCTCTCTCTCTCTCTCTCTCCCGCACCCGCCCACCCGCCTAGCATCACTACTCTGGATGGTTCTAAATTAAATCTAGAGTCCGCTTCCTATTTCACAACAAAGCCTCCTTCACTCATGCCGCCAAACATACCCTCGTAAAACTGACTATCCTACCGATCCTTGACTTCGGCGATATCATTTACAAAATAGCCTCCAACACTCTACTCAGCAAATTGGATGCAGTCTATCACAGTGCCATCCGTTTTGTCACCAAAGCCCCACATACTACCCACCACTGTGACCTGTATGCTCTCGTTGGCTGGTCCTCGCTACATATTTGTCGCCAAACCCACTGGCTCCAGGTCATCTATAAGTCTTTGATAGGTAAAGCTCCGCCTTATCTCAGCTCACTGGTCACCATAGCAACACCCACCCGTAGCACTCGCTCCAGCAGGTATATTTCATTGGTCATCCCCAAAGGCAACAGCTCATTTGGCCACCTTTCCTTCCAGTTCTTTGCTGCCAATGACTGGAACGAATTTCAATAATTACTGAAGTTGGAGACTTTTCTCTCCCTCACTAACTTTAAGCGTCAGCTGTCAGAGAAGCTTACCGATTGCTACAGCTGTACACAGCCCATCTGTAAATAGCCCATCCAACCAACTACCTACCTCATCCCCATATTTGTTTTTGTTTTTCTGCTCTTTTGCACACCAGTATTTCTACTTGAACATCCTCATCTGCACATATATCACTCCAGTGTAAATTGCTAAATTGTAATTACTTATATTTATTTATTGCCTCACCTCCTTACTTCATTTGTACACACTGTATACAGATTTTTCTATTGTGTTGTTGACTGTACGTTTGTTTCTCCCATGTGTAACTCTGTGTTGTTGTTTTTGTTGCACTGCTTTTTTTAAATCTTGGCCAGGTCGCAGTTGTAAATGAGAACATGTTCTCAACTGGCCTACCTGGTTAAATAAAGGTGAAATAAAATCAAATAAAAATGCAGTTTTGTTTTGACTGTGTTGCAATTTGTTTTGATCTGATTGATTGGATGTTCTGGTCCTGAGGCTTCAGTGTGTTAGTAGAACAGGTTTGTGAACTCAGGACAAGCTGGATGAGGGGACTTTTTTCTTTGCTCAGCTCTTGGTATTGCAGGGCTTGGTAATGATATGATAGGTGGTCAATGTATTTTAGATGTTTCCAAAACTTTTATTTTTATTATTTTTATTTGTATTATTAGTGGATATTGGCCTAATTCTGTCCTGTATGCATTGTTTGTACTGTAGTTTTCCTTTCTGAAAATGTAGGAGAATCTTACAGAACTCAATGGAGTGTTTGTCCCATTGGGTGAAATCTTGTTTTGCAAATGGACCCCACACCTCACTGCCATTAACTTGTTAGGGAGTGGCAGCTGAGGGGTCGGTTTTGGAGAGCCTGGCGTGCCCAAAGTAAAATGCCTCCCATTCAGGCCCAGAAAATAGGATATGCACATATTTAGTACCATTGGATAGGAAACATTCTGAATTTTCCAAAAGTGTTAACCATTTGTCTGTGAGTGAAACAGAACGCAAATATGGCAGGCGAAAACCCGAGGAATTTCTGTCCTGGAAAAAGTGATTTTGACACATTGCTCATTTGGAACCCCTCCCTCATGAAAATGACCATATAAGGGCATATGAATGCAGTACCCATCGCTTCCTTTAGATGTCAACAGTCTCGAGATAGTGTACATTTTCAATTTGGATGAATTAGACTAGAGAAGAAGAGCAAACCAAGAAGTGTACTTTTTATGTCAACAGTACCCAGTGCGTGTTCCCGACAAGGCGCGCAGTGTCTTTTTTACCGTCTTTATCGATCAGTTTATATTCCGGTTGATTTATAATAGTAAATATACGTAAAAGTGTTCCTAAGGATACATTTAAAACTATGTTTGATTGTTCTTGGACAAGTTTATAGGTATAAGATGAACGAGTTTGCGTCACGTTTCAATGGAGGAGTGGAGGCTGTCATTTCTGATTATAACGCGCGAACCAAATGGAGATTTATGGATAAAATACATTACTTTTTCTAACAAAAGAACCATGGATTGTCTTCGTTGGACACTTAGGATGACCTCAGCAGAAGTTCTTCAACAGGTAATTGATTTGTTTTCGCTGTGAAATGTGTTATGTGTGTGCCATGATGGCTAATGGATTCATGGCTATGGGAAAAATATGTGAGGTGCTACCCTCAAACAATCAAATGTGCTGCTTTCGCCATAAAGCCTTTTTGAAATCTGACAACGCTGTGATATTGCCAAGAAACAGAGCTTTTGATGAGTGTGGAACACTTGTATATTGGTGGATGTTTAATAATTCAACTTTTGGATTTTGAATTTGGCGCCTTGCATTTCCCAGCAATCCCTGAGAGGTTAAGTGCAATTGGTTCAAGTGTTGCATAGTCATCAAAAGCTCTGCTTTTTGGCAATATCACAGCGTTGTCAGATTTCAAAAAGGCTTTACGGCGAAAGCACCACATTTGATTGTTTGAGGATAGCACCCCACATATTTTTCCCATTACCATAAATTCATAAGCCTTCACGGTTCACACATAACACATTTCACAGCAAAAACAAATCAATTACCTTTTGAAGAACTTCTGCTGAGGGCTTCCCAAGTGTCCAACAAAGACAATCCATGGTTCTTTTGTTAGAAAAAGTAATGTATTATATCCATAAATCTCTGTTTGGTTGGCGCGTTATAATGAGAAAATACAGCGTTGACTCCTCCATTGAAACGTGAAGAGAACTCGTTCAACTTATACCTATAAACTTGTCCAAGAACAATCAAACATAATTGATAACGTATCCTTAGGAACACGTTTATGTATAAATAGTATAATATTTCAACCGGAATATAAACTGGGCGATAAGAAAGGAAAAAAACACAGAGCGCGCCAGCCGGGAACGCGCATTTTCCTCTATTGACATATGTGTGGCCACTTCCTTATTCGTCTTCTTCTACAATCTAAAAGCAGCTAAAAAGAATCAAAACACTTTCTTGAGACTGTTGACATCCAGAGGAAGCAATAGGTACTGCATTCATATGCCCTTATCTGGGCATTTTCATAAGAGAGGGGTTCCAAATGAGGCAATGTTTCAAAATCACTTTTTTCAGGACAGAAATTCCTCGGATTTTTGCCTGCCATATCCGTTCCGTTATACTCACAGACAGAATGTTAACACTTTTAGAAACTTCAGAGTGTTTCCTATCCAATGGTACTAAATATGTGCACATCCTATTTTCTGGGCCTGAATGGCAGGCATTTTCCTTTGGGCATGCCAGGCTCTCCAAAACCGTCACCTCGTGCGCTGCTCCCAAAGAAGTTAAAGAAATCTGTTATTTTCTTCCCAATGTTTGATGCTACACGTATTTCCTTATGTCCTTATGTCATATGTTTTACCCCACTTTCAATAACTTGGTAGAACAGTCCAAATATAATGAAATAATTTTAGGAAGTCAATAAAAAAAGCATAACCTTGGGTTTTATTTTGGTGGACATGTTTCTCTCTCTCCCATGCATGTGATACCAAACAGACACATACAGCTGAAGTTTACATACACCTATATTTGAACTCAGTTTTTCACAATTCCTGACATTCAATCCTAGTAAGAATTCCCTGTCATATGTCAGTTAGTACTTCCAACTTCCGGCGCCGACAGAGATGGCAGCCTCGCTTCACGTTCTCAGGAAAACCATGCAGTATTTTGATTTTTTATGTATTACTTCTTACATTGTTACCCCGGGAAATATAAAGTTTTATTACATACAACCGGGAGGAACTATTGGATATAAGAGCAGCGTCAACATACCAACATTACGACCAGGAATACGACTTTCCCGAAGCGGATTCTCTGTTTAGTACCCCAACCAGGACAACAGACTGGATCGCACCCGGCGACTCAAAACAACGGCGGTGCAGGAGAAGGGGGAAACGCGGCGGTCTTTTGGTCAAGCTACGTCAACGGGCGCATCGTGCACCTCTCCCGAGTATTTTAATTGCCAATGTACAGTCTCTGGACAACAAAGTAGACGAAATCAGATCGAGGGTTGCCTTTCAGAGAGACATCCGAGACTGCAACGTTCTTTGCTTCACGGAAACATGGCGGGTGGGGGTGTGTGTCTTATGATTAACGAGACGTGGTGTGATCATAACAACATACAGGAAGTCCTTTTGTTCACCTGACATAGAATTCCTTACAATCAAATGCCGACCGCATTATCTAGCAAGAGAATTCTCCTCGATTATAATCACAGCCGTGTACATCCCCCCTCAAGCTGATACATCGACGGCACTGAAAGAAATTCATTTCACACTAGGTAAATTGGAAACCACATATCCTGAGGCTGCATTTATTGTTGCTGGGGATTTTAATAAGGCTAATTTGAAAACAAGGCTCCTAAAACTTTACCAGCATATCGAATGTGCCATATCAAATGGTAAAATCCTGGATCATTGTTATTCCAACTTCCGTGATGCATACAAGGCTATTCTTCACTGCAGCCAATGTGAGAAAAACATTTAAATGTGTTAACCCTCGCAAGGCTGCCGGCCCAGATGGCATCCCTGGCCGTGTCCTCAGAGCATGCGCAGACCAGCTGGCTGGTGTGTTTACGGACATATTCAATCAGTCCCTATCCCAGTCTGCTGTTCCCACATGCTTCAAGAGGGCCACCATTGTTCCTGCTCCCAAGAAAGCGAAGGTAACTGAGCTAAATGACTATCGCCCCGTAGCACTCACTTCCGTCATCATGAAGTGCTTTGAGAGATTAGTCAAGGATCATATCACCTCCATCCTGCCAGACACCCTGGACCCACTCCAACGCAATCGCAATCACACTGCATACTGCCCTAACGCATCTGGACAAGAGGAATACTTATGTAAGAATGCTGTTCATCGACTACAGCTCAGCATTTAACACCATAGTTCCCTCCAAGCTCGTCATTAAGCTCGAGACCCTAGGTCTCGACCCAGCCCTGTGCAACTGGGTCCTGGACTTCCTGACGGACCGGCCCCAGGTCGTGAGGGTAGGAAACAACATCTCCACCCCGCTGATCCTCAACACTGGGGCCCCACAAGGGTGCGTTCTCAGCCCTCTCCTGTACTCCCTGTTTACCCATGACTGCGTGGCCAAGCATGCATCCAACTCAATCATCAAGTTTGCTGACGACACTACAGTGGTGGGCTTGATTACCAACAACGACGAGACGACCTACAGGGAGGAGGTGAGGGCCCTCGGAGTGTGGTGTCAGGAAAATAACCTCTCACTCAATGTCAACAAAACAAAGGAGATGATCGTGGACTTCAGGAAACAGGAGAGAGTGCACCCCCCTATCCACATCGAGGGGACAGTAGTGGAGAAGGTGGAAGGTTATAAGTTCCTCGGCGTACACATCACGGACAAACTGAAATGGTCCACCCACACAGACAGCGTGGTGAAGAAGGCGCAACAGCGCCTCTTCAACCTCAGGAGGCTGAAGAAATTCGGCTTGTCACCAAAATCACTCACAAACTTCTATAGATGCACAATCGAGAGCATCCTGTCGGGCTGTATCACCGCCTGGTACGGCAACTGCTCCGCCCACAACCGTAAGGCTCTCCAGAGGGTAGTGAGGACTGCACAACGCATCACCGGGGGTAACCTACCTGCCCTTCCTGGACACCTACACCACCAGATGTCACAGGAAGGCCAAAAAGATCATCAAGGACAACAACCACCCGAGCCACTGCCTGTTCACCCCGCTATCATCCAGAAGGCGAGGTCAGTACAGGTGCATCAAAGCTGGGACCGAGAGACTGAAAAACAGCTTCTACCTCAAGGCCATCAGACTGTTAAACAGCCATCACTAAGATTGAGTGGCTGCTGCCAACATACTGACTTAAATCTCTAGCCATTTAAAACATAGGAATTGGATTTAAGAAATGTATCACTAGCCACGTTAAACAATTTTGTATATAATGTTTACATACCCGACATACTCATATCAAATGTATACACTGTACTCTAAACCATCTACTGAATCTTGCCTATGCCGTTCGGCCATCGACCCAAATCTCTAGACACTTTAATAATTATAATTGAATGGAATAAATATCAATAGCCACTTTAAACAATGCCATTTATATAATGTTTACATATCCTACATTACTCATCTCATATACATATATATATGTGTATATATTGTACTCCATACCATCTACTGCATCTTGCCTATGCCGGTCAGCCATTGCTCATCCATATATTTATATGTACATACTCGTATTCATTCCTTTACTCTTGTGTGTATAAGGTAGTTGTTGTGAATTTGTTAGATTACTTGTTAGATACTACTGCATGGTCGGAACTAGAAGCACAAGCATTTCGCTACACTCGCATTAACATCTGCTAACCATATGTATGTGACAAATACAATTTGATTTGATTTGATTTAGTATCGCCACTTTATTTTAAGAAAGTGAAATGTCAGAATAATAGTAGAGAAATATTTATTTCAGCTTTATTGCTTTCATCACATTCCCAGTGGGACAGAAGTTTACATACACTCAATTAGTATTTGGTAGCATTGCCTTTAAATTGTTTAACTTGGGTCAAACGTTTCGGGTAGCCTTCCACAAGCTTCCCACAATAAGTTGGGTGAATTTTGGTCCATTCCTCCTGACAGAGCTGGTGTAACTGAGTCAGGTTTGTAGGCCTCCTTGCTCGCACACGCTTTTTCAGTTCCTCCCACAATTGTTCTATGGGATTGAGGTCAGGGCTTTGTGATGGCCACTCCAATACCTTGACTTTGTTGTCCTTAAGCCATTTTGCCACAACTTTGGAAGTATGCTTGGGGTCATTGTCCATTTGGAAGACCCATTTGCGACCAAGCTTTAACTTCCAGACTGATGTCTTGAGACGTTGCTTCAATATATCCACATTATTTTCCTGCCTCATGATGCCATCTATTTTGTGAAGTGCACCAGTCCTTCCTGCAGCAAAGCACCCCCACAACATGATGCTAAAACCCCCGTGCTTCACGGTTGGGATGGTGTTCTTCAGCTTGCAAGCCTCCCTCTTTTTCTCCAAACATAACGATGGTCATTATGGCCAAACAGTTATATTTTTGTTTCATCAGACCAGAGGACATTTCTCCAAAAAGGAGGATCTTTGTCCCATGTGCAGTTGCAAACCGTAGTCTATTTTTTTTATGGCTGTTTTGGAACAGTGGCTTCTTCCTTGCTGAGCGGCCTTTCAGGTTATGTCGATATAGGGCTCGTTTTACTATGGATATAGATACTTTTTTACCTGTTTCCTCCAGCATCTTCACAAGGTCCTTTGCTGTTGTTCTGGGATTGATTTGCACTTTTCGCACCAAAGTACGTTCATCTCTAGGAGACAGAACGCGTCTCCTTCCTGAGCGGTAAGACGGCTGCGTGGTCCCATGGTGTTTATATTTGCGTACTATTGTTTGTACAGATGAATGTGGTACCTTCAGGTTTTTGGAAATTGCTCCCAAGGATGAACCAGATGTGTGGAGGTCAGACTTTTTTTTCTGAGGTCTTGGCTGATTTCTTTAGATTTTCCCATGATGTCAAGCAAAGAGGCACTGAGTTTGAAGGTAGGCCTTGAAATACATCCACAGGTACACCTTCAATTGACTCAAAGTATGTCAATTAGCCTATCAGAAGCTTCCAAACTCATTACATCATTTTCTGGAATTTTCCAAGCTGTTTAAAGGTACAGTCAACTTAACTACCAGGTAGAAACAAAAACCAGAAGTGTTTACGTTCTCCAGGACCTGAATTAACATCCCTGGTCTATGGTCTCTTCCTGATAAAGGTTGTGATAGTAGTTACCATAGAAACGTATTGACTAGAGGGCACAATAAGTTGATACTACCACCGTAAGCAAACTGTTAATTGAAACTTCCCAACTTTATCCAGCAGCATGCAATGTAACATCACTTAGACTGAAAGTGTCCGGTCTATCCATTGTAACTCTATGGATGTGGTCTTGTGGAGCGTTGTCATGTTCTTCTTGCAGAGAGATGACGTCCCCCCTCGGCTAGCAGGGCCCCAGATGCCTGCAGCACCACTGGTCTGCAGTTGGTCACCGGCCTGTTCTACTGATCCTCCCACACAAATTGGTTCCCTCTGTGCACATGTATCTGGCCACAGGACACAAATAACTAGATTCAGCTCCCTGTAATGACATACAGTGGACAAAAAAAAAAGTCTGCAATTTTGAAGGGATGAAGAAATGACAACTTTCATCTTGCATACTGGGGCTCATATTAACCAGCTGATAGGACTGTCATATTAACCAGCTGATAGAACTGTGATATTAACCAGCTGATAGGACTGTCATATTAACCAGCTGATAGGACTGTCATATTAACCAGCTGATAGGACTGTCATATTAACCAGCTGATAGAACTGTGATATTAACCAGCTGATAGGACTGTCATATTAACCAGCTGATAGGACTGTCATATTAACCAGCTGATAGGACTGTCATATTAACCAGCTGATAGAACTATGATATTAACCAGCTGATAGGACTGTCATATTAACCAGCTGATAGGACTGTCATATTAACCAGCTGATAGAACTGTGATATTAACCAGCTGATAGGACTGTCATATTAACCAGCTGACAGGACTGTCATATTAACCAGCTGATAGCACTGTCATATTAACCAGCTGATAGGACTGTGATATTAACCAGCTGATAGAACTATGATATTAACCAGCTGATAGGACTGTCATATTAACCAGCTGATAGGACTGTCATATTAACCAGCTGATAGGACTGTCATATTAACCAACTGATAGGACTGTCATATTAACCAGCTGATAGGACTGTCATATAAACCAGCTGATAGGACTGTCATATTAACCAGCTGATAGGACTGTCATATTAACCAGCTGATAGGACTGTCATATTAACCAGCTGATAGGACTGTCACGCTCCTGAAGAGGCCTCTGGCCCCGGGGGATGAGAATTCTAAACTCCTCCAGACTCCAGAAAGGGAAGAGGAGAGCACACAGGCAGCACTAACCCCTCCGAAGCCCCCCAAGGCGCTCGCAGGGGGGCTGCCTTCAAATGGGAAACAATGTTTTGTCATGTTTTCCACCTCAAGGCGCTGTACCATTTCACGTCAATAACCATAACATTGTGTAACTCAAGGTCAACCAATTGCAGGGGAATGTAAAGTGAGGCATCGAAGGCACGACTCAATCTTAGAGTCTGTTTTGTCTGTCCTTATACAATAGGCTACTGTAGGTTGCGGTGTGCTGTCTTGCTGTACGATACACCAAATCTGAGAATTTGCAGAGAGCAACAGCAATGAATCATTTCAAACTGTTTTTAGTCATTCTTTTCTCCACTCAAGACACAACAAAACCGAAATCCACCACTCACGTCTCTTTCTAGCCCTGCTTTCCCCTTTATTGCAATCATGTGTGTAACTTCAGCCACACTGTGTACACTCTGTGGGAGGGGAAGATTGAGACGGACTGATCGCGTTTTTAAACGGGTCTGTTTGCTATTAGGCCCCTCAGGTGTGTGTGTGTGCGTGTGTGTGTGTGTGCGTGTGTGTGTAAGTGTGCATGTGTGTGTAAGTGTGCATGTATATGTGTGTGTGTGTGTGTGTGTGTGTGTGTGTGTGTGTGCATACGTACGTGTGTTATTCCAGGAGGGCTTCAGAACAGAGGACCAGTCTGTCTCTAGCAGCATCTGGGTGGAATGTGAACAGGGCTGGGGCTGCTGGGGTGACATGAGGTTCCAGCCCCAGGCCTTCAGCCAGGCCAGGTAACTCAGAGTTCAACAGGAAATGGACTTAAAGGATATGGACGGGCTTTGCGATGTCTGGAAGTGCCCCACTGTTTTGTCTGGGAGAACAGTTGACCTGGAATGGGAGGGCTACGGTTTACAATAATGAGCAGGTGATGTGTTAGAGACCAGGGGACAATGGTTTCCTTCTACTCGGTAAGACAGTGCATTATGGTTTATATGCAGTGGGGTACAGTACTGTGCAGGACAGCACACCCTACAGGGAATAGAAATGATGAACATGAACAAAGACTGCATCCACTTATCATTAGTCAGTCATCGGATATCTGCCATCAATAATGATCTCATTTGTGACCAATCAAAATCCTCATTATCCTCTTTCACAAGAGAAGGACAAGATCTACAGCATGCATGTTCTTTCTACAAGGGTTGCTTTGTTTCAATGAAAGTACATCACAATCATGTCCAACAGATGACACGGTAACAAACATTAAAAAAAAAACATTATTATATGGGCATATGGATGTTATACTGTGCTGGTTGGAAAACCATAATCTTTCCTGCAGACTGACGAATGATAAACCCCCCCCAAAATTAGCAGATGTCTTAAATAAAATATCAGCGCAGCGAGACAAGCAGGGAAAATAGACATAGAAATGCTGTTGGCATGCTCAACCGATGTCGCTCATACAGCTTTCAACCAGTTTTCCCCACTAAGCAATGAGAAGGATTCAGTGCCCGAGCTTTCTTAGGTCTTTCCTCCACCCGTTACGGGGTCTGAGCCGCCGAAGCCTCCCACCATTAGCCCTGACAAATTGAAAACGTTAGTCATTGGCGACTCCATTACCCGCAATATTAGACTTAAAACGAATCCTCCAGCGTTCATACATTGTTTACCAGAGGGCAGGGCTACTGACTAATCTGGCTAATCTGACGATGGTGCTGGCTGAGACTAAAACTGCCCAGTGTAGAGAGTATAGGGATAATGTTACCCACTTCGGCATCAACGATGTTAGGATGTTAGGTTGGTTCTACAGCTGCACCATCGAGAGCATCCTGACGAGCTGCATCACTGCCTGGTATGGCAACTGCTCGGCCTCCGACCGAAAGGCACTACAGAGGGTAATGCGTACGGCATACTACATCACTGGGGCCAAGCTTCCTGCCATCCAGGACCTCTATACCAGGCGGTGTCAGAGGAAGGCCCTAAAAATTGTCCAGCCACGGCAAGCGGTACCGGAGCGCCAAGTCTAGGTCCAAGAGGCTTCTTAACAGCTTCTACCCCCAAGCCATAAGACTCCAGAACATCTAATCAAATGGCCACCCAGACTATTTTCACTGCCCCTCCCCCCCTCTTTTACGCTGCTCCTACTCTCTGTTATTATCTATGCATAGTTACCTTAATAACTCTACCTACATGTACATATTACCTCAATTACCTCGATTAACTGGTGCCCCTGCACTTTGACTCTGAACAGGTACCCCCGTATATAGCCTCACTATTGTTATTTTACTACTTATTTGTAAAAAAATATATATTTTTTTCTTCTTAAAACTGCATTGTTGCTTAAGGGCTTGTAAGCATTTCACTGTAAGGTCTACACCTTTTGTATCCGGCGCATGTGACACAACATTTGACTTGATTTGAAACAGTCAGAGGTCACCAAGTGCAACATAGCTTCAGCGTGGAACTAGCTAGAAAGATGTGTCGGTACCAAGTTGTTGTCTCTGAGTGATGAGCTCTACAGCAGACTCACACCTCTAAAATATAGAATTTCTAGATAATTGGCCCTCTTTCTGAGACTCGCCCACAAACAGGACCAAGCCTGGCCTGCTGAGGAGTGACAGACTCCATCCTAGCTGGAGGTGTTCTCATCTTATCTATCAACATAGACAGGTTTCTAACTCCTCTAGCGCCATGAGATAGGGTGCAGGCCAGGCAGCAGGCTGTTAGCCAGCCTGCCAGCTTACTGGAGTCTGCCCCTAGCACAGTGAGTGTAGTCAGCTCAGCTATCTCCATTGAGACTGTGTCTGTGCCTCGATTTAGGAAGGGAAAACTAAACATGGTGGTGTTCACCTTAGCAATCTCACTGGAATAAAGACCTCTTACATTCCAATCATTAATTAAAGAGATTATGATAGTACCTCACATCTCAAAATGGGACTACTTAATATTAGATCCCTCACTTCCAAGGCAGTCATAGTCAATTAACTAATCACAGATGTTAAACTTAATGTGATTGGCCTGACTGAAACCTGGCTTAAGCCTAATACATTTACTGTGCTAAATGAAGCCTCTCCTCCTGGTTACACTAGTGACCATATCCCCCGTGCATCCCGCAAAGACGGAGGTGTTGCTAACATTTATGACAGCAAATTCCGATTTGCGCAGAAAAAGATGACTGTGTTTTAATCTTTTGAGGTTCTAGTCATGAAATCTATGCAGCCTACTCAATCACTTTTACAGCTACTGTTTACAGGCCTCCTAGGCCGTATACAACATTTATCACTGAGTAACCTGAATTCCTATCGGACCTCATAGTCACGGCAGATAATATTCACATTTTTGTTGTCCACAGTCCACAGACGCACTCCAAAAGGCTTTCAGTGCCATCATCGACTCAGTGTTTTTTTTCAAACGTCTCAGGACCTACACATTGCCACAATCATACCCTGGATCTAGTTATGTCCCGTGGAATAGATATTGTGTTTTTTCCTTATAATCCTGGACTATCAGACCACCATCTTATTATGTTTTCAATCTCAATTAATAATTTGTTTAGACTCCAACCAAGGATTTTCAAAAGCCATGCTATAAATTCTTGGACAATCCAAAGATTCCTAGTGTCCTTCCAGGCTCCCTACACCTACTCAAGGACATTGGAGTACAAAAATAATTTAAAACTACTTAGGGAGTGGTGGGGCGCCCACTCCCAACACTACCTGGTGAAATGCAAGACGCCAAATTCTAAATCCAAAAGTTGAATTATTAAACATTCATCAATATACAAGTATTGCATAGTCATCAAAAGCTCTGCTTCTTGGCAATATCACAGCGTTGTCAGATTTCAAAAAGGCTTTACGGCAAAAGCACTACATTTGATTATTTGAGGGTAGCACCTCCAATATTTTCCATTAGCATAAATTCATAAACCATCGCGGTTCACACAAAACACATCTCACAGCGAAAACAAATCCCTTACCTACAGAAGAACTTCTGCTGAGGGCATCCCAAGTGTCCAACGAAGACAATCCATGGTTCTTTTGTTAGAAAAAGTCATTTATTATATCCATAAATCTCTGTTTGGTTGGTGCGTTATGATCAGTAAATACAGCGTCCACTCGCCCATTGAACCGTAAAGAGAACTCGTTCAACCTATACCTATACACTTGTCCAAGAACAATCAAACATCATTGATAATGTATCCTTAGGAACACTTTTATGTATATTTACTATAAAATTTAAACTGGATTATAAACTGGACGATAGGAAAGGAAAAAACCACAGCGCGCGCGAGCCCGTGAACGCGCATCCTCTTCTGTTTACATCTGGTGACCACTTCCCAATTCTTCTTATTTTACCATCCAGAGCAACTAAACATCATCAAACACTGTCTAGAGACTGTTGACATCCAGTGGAAGCAACAGGTACTGCAATCTTACTCCCATATAAGGTCGTTTTCAATAGGGATGGGTTCACAATGAGGCAGAAATTCCTCTGGTTTTTGCCTGCTATATCCGTTCTGTTATACTCACAGACAATATTTTAACACTCTTAGAAACTTCAGAGTGTTTCCTATCCAATAGTAGTAATTATGTGCATATCCTATTTTCTGGGCCTGAGTGGGAGGCATTTTACTTTGTTCACTCCAGACTCTCCAAAACCGTCACCTCGGGAGCCGCTCCCTAAGAAGTTAACTAACCACTAACCCTTTAACTAACTGAGAATGTAAACTTAAAATAGCATAATACCCTAGATGCGGTCACACCGCTAACAACAAAATAATGTGTGACAAGAAACTAGCTGGTATACAGAAAATACCCAAGCCCTGAAGCAAATTACACCGGCTCCGACACTCTTTGGATGTGGCAAGGGTTGCAAACTATTACAGACTACAAAGGGAAGCACAGCCGCAAGCTGCCCAGTGACATGAGCCAACCAGATGAGCTAAATTACTTCTATGCTCGCTTTGAGGCAAGTAACACTGAAGCATGCATGAGAGCATCAGCTGTTCCAGATGACTGTGTGATCACGCTCTCCGTAGCCGATGTCAGTAAGACCTTTAAACAGATCAACATTCACAAGGCCACAGCGCCAGATGGATTACCAGGAAGTGTACACCGAGCATGCGCTGACCAACTGGCAAGTGTCTTCACTGACATTTTCAACCTGTCTGTAATACAAACATGTTTCAAGCAGACCACCATAGTCCCTGTGCCCAAGAACACTAAGGTAACCTGCCTAAATTACTACCGACCCATAGCACTCACGTCTGTAGCCATGAAGTGATTTGAAAGGCTGGTCATGGCTCACATCAACACCATTATCCCAGAAACCCTAGACCCACTCCAATTTGAATACCACCCCAACAGATCCACAGATGATACAATCTCTACTGCACTCCACACTGCCCTTTCCCACCTGGACAAAAGGAACAACTATGTGAGAATGCTATTCATTGACTACAGCTCAGCGTTCAACACCGTGGTGCCCTCAAAACTCATCACTAAGCTAAGGACCCTGGGAGCTAACATTGCCCTCTGCAACTGGATCCTGGACTTCCTGACGGGCCACCCCCAGGTGGTAAGGGTTGGTAACAACACATCCGCTATGCTGATCCTCAACACGAGGGCCCCTCAGGGGTGGGTGCTTAGTCCCCTCCTGTACTCCCTGTTCACTCATGACTGCATGGCCAGGCACGACTCCAACACCATCATCAAGTTTGCCAATGACACAACAGTGGTAGGCCTGATCTCCACAATGATGAGACAGCCTATAGGGAGGTCAGAAATCTGGCCTTGTGGTGCCAGTACAACAACCTCTCCCTCAACATGATCAAGACAAAGGAGATGATTGTGGACTACAGGAAAAGGAGGACCGAGCACGCCCCCATTCTCATCGACGGATTAGGTTGAGAGCTTCAAGTTCCTTGGTGTCCACATCAACAACCAACTAACATGGTCCAAGCACACCAAGACAGTTGTAATGAGGGCACGACAAAGCCTATTCCCCCTCAGGAGACTGAAAAGATTTGGCATGGGTCCTCAGATCCCCAAAATGTTCTACAGCTGCATCATCGAGAGCATCCTGATGAGCTGCATCACTGCCTGGTATGGCAACGGCTCGGCCTCCGACCACAAGGCACTGCAGAGGGTAGTGCGTACGGCCCAGTACATCACTGGAGCCAAGCTTCCTGCCATCCAAGACCTCTATAACAGGCGGTGTCAGAGGAAGGCCCTAAAGATTGTCAAAGACTCCAGTTACCCTAGTCATGGCCTGTTCTCTCTGCTACTGCACGGCAAGCGGTACCGGAGTGCCAAGTCTAGGTCCAAAAGGCTTCTTAACAGCTTCTACCCCCAAGCCATAAGACTCCTGAACAATGGCAAAACCTAACTAGACACGAATGGCAAAACCTAACTAGACACGAAAGACAAGAACCTGACTTAACACGATAACCATAACATAAGCAATAACCCACAAAACTAAAGTGCAAACCCCAAACATATATATGGTTCCCAATTAGAGGTAACGAGACTCAGCTGCCTCTAATTGGGAACCATTTTATCCCAACATAGAAATAGATACCATAGAACAGACAAACCCTACACCAAAACGAAACCAAAACGCTCCAGCCCGTCATCTCAGGCCTGGGCGTTACAGTACCCCCCCCCCCAAAGGCGCGGACTCCGACCGCGCCACCCAAAAGTCCATGGGGGGGTCTTCGGGTGGGTTTTCCCTTTGTCCCAGGTGGCGGCTCCGGTGCTGGCCGTGCTGGTCTGAAGTCACGCACCGGAGGCCCTGGACCATTTGCTGGACTGAGGACCCTCTCTGGCGGGCCCGGGCTGGGGACCCTCACTGGCGGACCCGGGCTGGGGACCCTCACTGGCGCTCTGGTGCGGGAGCAGGACCTGGCCGTGCCGGACCCACGATGCTCACGGAATTCTGGTGCGTGGAGCTGGAACTGGTCGTACTGGACTCGTGATGCTCACTGGAACTCTGGTGCGTGGAGCAGGAACTGGCCGTACTGGACTCATGATGCTCACGGGAACTCTGGTGCGTGGAGCAGGAACCGGTCGTACTGGACTCGTGATGCTCACTGGAACTCTGGTGTGTGGAGCAGGAACTGGCAGTACTGGACTCGTGATGCTCACTGGAACTCTGGTGCGTGGAGCAGGAACTGGCAGTACCGTACTCGTGATGCTCATTGGAACTCTGGTGCGTGGAGCAGGAACTGGCAGTACCGGACTCGTGATGCTCACTCTGGTGCGGGGAGCGGGAACAGGCCGAACTGGGCTCGGGACGCGCACTCTGGTGCGGGGAGCGGGAACAGGCCGAACTGGGCTCGTGGCGCGCACTCTGGTGCGAGGGCGGAACCGGCCGTGCTGGGCTCGTGGCGCACTCTGGTGCGAGGAGCAGGAACAGGGCGTGCTGGACTCTCTAGCGCCGCAGGGGAGCCTGGTGCGCGGGCGAACAAGGCGTGCTGGACTCTCTAAGCGCCGCGGGGAGCCTGGTGCGTGGGCGGAACAGGGCGTGCTGGACTCTCTAAGCACACGGGAGCCTGGTGCGCGGAGCGGAACAGGGCGTGCTGGACTCTCTAAGCGCACGGGGGTCTGATGCGTGGAGCAGGGACAGGACGTGGCGGGCTCTGAAGGCGCACTGGGGGCCTGATGCGTGGAGCAGGGACAGGACATGCCGGGCTCTGAAGGCGCACAGGGGGCCTGATGCGTGGAGCAGGGACAGGACATGCCGGGCTCTGAAGGCGCACAGGGGGCATGATGCGTGGAGCAGAGACAGGACGTGTTGAATCCACAACACGGACATGGATCGTGGAGCATGGAACAGGTACAGGGCGTGTTGACTCCACAACACGTGCTGGGATCTTGGAACTTCGGAACAGGGACTGGGCGTGTTGACTCCACAACACGAACTGGGATCTTGGAACTCGGAACAGGGACTGGACGCGTTGACTCCACAACACAAACTGGGATCTTGGAACTCGGAACAGGGACTGGACGTGTTGACTCCACAACACGAACTGAGATCTTGGAACTCGGAACAGGGACTGGACGTGTTGACTCCACAACACGAACTGGGATCTTGGAACTCGGAACAGGGACTGGACGTGTTGACTCCACAACACAAACTGGGATCTTGGAACGTGGAACATGTTATAACCATAACATAAGCAATAACCCACAAAACTAAAGTGCAAACCCCAAACATATATATGGTTCCCAATTAGAGGTAACGAGACTCAGCTGCCTCTAATTGGGAACCATTATCTCAACATAGAAATAGACACCATAGAACAGACAAACCCTACACCAAAACGAAAACAAAAATTCTTTAGGGTGGAAAAAGCTGTTGATCAGCAACTCACTGCCTTCCTGAAGACAAATCGTGTATACAAAACACTCCAGTCTGGATTTAGACCCCATCATAGTACTGAGACTGAACTCATGAAGGTGGTAAATGACCTTTTAATAGCTCTGCATCTGTTCTCATGCTCCTATACCTTAGTGCTGCTTTTGACACCATTGATCACCACATTATTTTGGAGAGATTGGAAATCCCGTGGACAATTTCTTGCCTGGTTTATATATTTTCTTTTGGAAAGATATCAGTTCGTCTCTGTGGATGGTTTGACCTCCGACAAATCAATGGTAAGTTTCGGTGTTCCTCAAAGTTCCTTTCTAGGACCACTATTGTTTTCACTATACAGTATATGCTAGCTCTTGGTGATGTCATTCGGAAACACAATGTCAACTTTCACTGCTATGCAGAAGACACAGCTGTACATTTCGATTAAACATAGTGAAGGCCTAAAGTTGTCTTCCATGGAATCCTGTGTCCTGGGTGTAGGTAAATCAATTACCTGTTGAAGAACTTCTGCTGAGGTCTTCCCAAGTGTCCAACAAAGACAAAACTCACAAAAGGTTCTTTTGTTAGAAAAAGTCATGTATTATATCCATAAATCTCCGTTTGGTTTGCGCGTTATAATCAGAAACTACAGCGTCCATTGAAACGTGAAGAGAACTCGTTCAACTTATACCTATAAACTTGTCCAAGAACAATCAAACATCATTTTTAATGTATTCTTAGGAACACTTTTATGTATATTTACTATAATAATTCAACCGGAATATAAACTGGGCTATAAGAAAGGAAAAAACCACAGAGAGCGCATGGCGAGAGCTCGCGTTATCTTCTATTGACATCTCTGGGGACACTTCCTGATTCCTCTTCTTCTCTGCTCTAATAGCATCTAAAAAAAATCTGAACACTGTCTCGAGACTGTTGACATCCAGAGGAAGCGATAGGTACTGCATTCATATGCCCTTATATGGGCATTTTCATAAGGGAGGGGTTCCAAATGAGCAATGTGTCAAAACCACTTTTTCCAGTACCAAAATTCCTTGGGGTTTCACCTGCCATATCCGTTCTGTTTTACTCACAGACAAATGGTTAACACCTTTAGACAATTCAGAGTGTTTCCTATCCAATGGTACTAAATATGTGCATATCCTATTTTCTGGGCCTGAATGGGAGGCTTTTTACTTTGGGCACGCCAGGGTCTCGAAAACGGTCACCTCATGCGCTGCTCCGTAAGAAGTTAAAGCTTGTGAGGGAGATAAGTGTCTCCAGTTTCGGAGATTTTTGTAGTTTGTTCCAGTCATTGGCAGCAGAGAACTGGAAGGAGAGTCGGCCAAAAGAGGAATTGGCTTTGGGGGGTGACCAGTGAGATATACCTGCTGGAGTGCGTGCTACGGGTTGGTGCTGCTATGGTGACCAGCGAGCTGAGATAAGGCGCGACTTTACCTAGCAGGGACTTGTAGATGACCTGGAGCCAGTGGGTCTGGTGACAAGTGTAAAGCAAGGGCCAGCCAACGAGAACGTACAGGTCGCAGTGGTGGAATGTATATGGGGCTTTGGTAACAAAACGGATGGCACTGTGATAGACTGCATCCAATTTGTTGAGTAGAGTATTGGAGGCTATTTTGTAAATGACATCACCGAAGTCGAGGATCTGTAGGATGGTCAGTTTTACGAGGGTATGTTTGGCAGCATGAGTGAAGGATGCTTTGTTGTGAAATAGGAAGCCAATTCTAGATTTAATTTTAGATTGGAGATGTTTGATGTGAGTCTGGAAGGTGAGTTTACAGTCTAACCAGACACCTAGATATTTGTAGTTGTCCACATAATCTAAGACAGAACTGTCCAGAGTAGTGATGCTGGATGGGGGGACAGGTGCGGGCAGTGATCGGTTGAAGAGAATGCATTTAGTTTTACTTGTGTTTAAGAGCAGTTGAAGGCCACGGAAGGAGAGTTGTATGGCATTGAAGCTCATCTGGAGGGTAGTTAACACAGTGTCCAACGAGGGGCCAGAAGTATTACAGAATGGTGTCGTCTGCGTAGAGGTGGATCAGAGACTCACCTGCAGCAAGAGCGACATCGTTGATGTATACAGAGAAGACAGTCGGCCCAAGAATTGAACCCTGTGGCACCCCCATAGAGACTGCCAGAGGCCAGGACAACAGGCCCTCTGATTTGACACACTGAACTCTATCGGAGAAGTAGTTGGTGAACCATGCGAGGCAATCATTTGAGAAACCAAGGCTGTCGAGTCTGCCGATAAGGATGTGGTGATTGACAGAGTCGAAAGCCTTGGCCAGATCAATGAATACGGCTGCACAGTAATGTCTCTTATCGATGGCGGTTATGATGTTGTTTAGGACCTTGAGCGTGGCTGAGGTGCACCCATGACCAGCTCTGAAACCAGATTGTATAGCGGAGAAGGGACGGTGGGATTCGAAATGGTCGGTAATCTGTTTGTTAACTTGGCTTTCAACAGACCTTAGAAAGGCAGGGTAGGATAGATATAGGTCTGTAGCAGTTTGGGTCAAGAGTGTCTCCCCCTTTGAAGAGGGGGATAACCGCAGCTGCTTTCCATTCTTTGGGAATCTCAGACGACATGAAAGAGAGGTTGAATAGGTTAGTAATAGGGGTTGCAACAATTTCGGCAGATAATTTTAGAAAGAAAGGGTCCAGATTGTCTAGCCCGGCTGATTTGTAGGGGTCCCGATTTTGCAGCTATTTCAGAACATCAACTAACTGGATTTGGGAGAAGGAGAAATGGGGGAGGCTTTGGCGAGTTTCTGAGGGGGGTGCAGGGCTGTTGACCGGGGTAGGGGTAGCCAGGTGGAAAGCATGGCCAGCCGTAGAAAACTGCTTAATGAAATTCTCAATTATTGTGGGTTTATCGGTGGTGACAGCGTTTCTTATACTCAGTGCAGTGGGCAGCTGGGAGGAGGTGCTCTTATTCTCCATAGACTTTACAGTGTCCCAGAACCTTTTTGAGTTTGTGTTACAGGAAGCAAATTTCTGCTTGCAAAAGCTAGCCTTGGCTTTCCTAACTGCCAGTGTATATTGGTTCCTGACTTCCCTGGAAAGTTGCATATCATGGGGGCTGTTCGATGCTAATGCAGAACGCCACAGGATGTTTTTGTGCTGGTCAAGGGCAGTCAGGTCTGGAGAGAACCAAGGGCTATATCTGTTCCTGGTTCAAAATTTCTTGAATGGGGCATGCTTATTTAAGATGGTAAGGGAAGACCCCCATGAAATGGACAAAAATGCCATTGGACGAAACATACACACGATTGAAAAGAGTGCCCAAATGTACGGCAGATCAATCATTTCTTATGGCAAATGGCATATGGCAAATGCCAAATGTAATAACTCAAAATTACTATAGGTGGCGAGCGCGTTCCAACGGGGCAAATCATATTGCATATGTCCATGAAGTCAAGACCCAAGGGTCAAATTTGGACATTTCAAAAAAATATATCAAAATACCTACGCCCCCTATAAAAGTACTTTCTGGGCCGTTTTTCGCTATTCTTTCGTTTTTTTTTTTTTTATAATAACACGTATATAAGATGTGTATAAACATACCTTTGTCTAATTTTATTGATTTAGTTTTATTAACTTTATTGTCCATAAGGCCTATGTTTTGTCCATTTGCAATATGTTACCATAGGAAGTCAAAAGTCAATGTCCAAATGAAATATGTTTTGTCCATTTGCAATATGTTACCATAGAAAGTCAAAAGTCAATGAACCATGTCCAAATGGCATAAGAAATATACAAATGCAATAAGATTCCATACAAAAGTATTGAAAGTGCCAAATCATGATGTTATTTCCATTTACATACATATCGGCTTCCGAACCCAAAAGTCAGTGAGCAATGTCCACATGGCATTTAAACTGACAAAATGATATATATCACTATGTTAAGCCCTCAATCATCCTATAGGGTCTATTTCTTGAAAAACGTCCAAAATGACCAGGGGTGCCTACATTGGGATGGCCACAGGTGGAGGTGCTCCCTAACCAGCCAGGGATACCTTGCACCCTCCTAAAGACATTAATATTTAAAATATGCTCATGGTTACCCGTTTCAATTACCAGGTACACGGTTATGACAAGTTCTAAAATCCTGCAGGAATGGCCAATTGACTGCCCGTTGATCTCAGGATGGCCAGGATTGATAGTGGTACCTGTCCATAGCTCGTTGGTGTTGATTTCAACATGTCATTTTCGTGATGTTAAAAGCGCATTGAAACATATTGCAAATGTACAGTGAAACATATTGCAAATGTACAGTACATTTGCAATATGTTTCAATGGGTTGTTAACATCACGAATATGACAAGCTCTAAAATACTGCAGGAATGGCCAATTGACTGCCCGTTGATCTCGGTATGGCCAGGATTGATAGTGGTACCTCTCCATCGCTCATTGGTGTTGATTTCAGCGTGTCATATTCGTGATGTTAAAAGCCCATTGAAACATATTGCAAATGTACAGTACATTTGCAATATGTTTCAATGGGCTTTTAACATCACGAATTTGACAAGCTCTAAAACACTGCAGAAATGCCCAAAATGACTGGCCCATTGACCTCGGGATGGCCGGGCTCAACGGTTTTAACTTATTTCAAATGGACAAAAGTCTGCCATCAAGTCACTATAATAAAAACATAAAACACCTAGTTACGTTCTAGTTGCGGGTCCAGTTCCGACGTTATGTGTCGGCCTAGCTGAGGCGACCCCAAATCCCGAGTTTCGGCTCGATAGGTCATTCGGAGCCCGAGCAGCGACCTTAATTGTTGCTGAAAATCCACGTTTTCCGGGCGTTGCTATGGGGTCCTTGAATGAGCTATCGGACAGAAACGTTAGTTTCTAATGCACCTAACCTTGTGTCTCTGGGACTTTTAGAAATTTTGTCATTTTCGTGATGTAAAAATGAATTGAAAATATTGCAAATGTACAAGGCTGTTTCTCGGCCTGTGAACCTTCTAGAGCCCCTTAACTCACCGTGCACTATCGACATAAGCTCTAGAAAAGGGTTATAACGTTTCAGAGCTCTAGGTCTGACGTTTCTTTAATAGTTCGAACGAAAGTAACTATTTCAGGCAGTGTGTGTCTGTAAGCCCCACACTATGTCACTCCCCATGGACTGTGTGCATGTGTGAGTTTTTCAAGGGATTCTGATGGGAGAAATTACTGATTTACAGTTCATTGGGGTTGCCTAATCACACATGTGAAGTTTTGGAAAGATGCGACCTTTTTAACCCTTCGAAACAGACCCTATGACCCCAATTTAAGGCATTTCCAGTTGTCACAGGAAGCTCCAGGTTGACACATATCCTCATTGGGGTAGGCTTTTACAGAATCCTGAGTTTTAAGTCTGTAAGTTAAGAACTGACTGATTCACACAAGTTTGAAAGTCTGTTTTTCACCAACAGCAGGTTGGGTACTGTAAAACACCTTTAGGGTGAATTTAACCACTTCCGGTTGCTCCAGGAAGCTTAGAATCAACACAGGTAGACCTCATAGTGGCCTGATGGATTGCCATTAAAGACAGGTTCGTAAGGCATTCATAACCCACATAGGCACCAGGTTGAATTTAGGCGAGCAGGCAATGTATTCCTATGGGGAGAGATGTCATAGCAAACGGTTTGATGTAAATACCCTGTTTTCACTGTTAAGGGTTAAGGCCACACAGTCACGGTTAGGCTTGCACAGATCGGGAGGTCCCAAGGAACGTTCCTGAAGTCGAATCGTGCTTCTAACCCAAACGGTTCTGCCGCTGTCACCCAAAAGCAGCTGAAATTTAGGGCCAGGCTTCATTTTGGGCCTACTTTTTGGCACGGTTGCTGCGGTCAGAGCGAGCTACAGTCAAGTGGGGCGTCTCGTTGAACTCGGCACGGCCTAGAGACTATGGTGATGCCCTTTTTAGTGTTGATTTCAGTCTGTCATTTTGGTGATGTTTCAGCCCTATTCAATCTTATTGCAAATGTACAAAAGTCAGCGAGCAAGTCAGCGTCCATCAGTCAATTAGATATCATTCTGACACCAAACTGATAAAAACGGACACCAAACCCACGTTTTCCAACTCGTTTAGAAGCCAACTATCACATATATCAGGGCAGGCTCAAAATTCACAGCGTCTTCTGTTTAAATCATAGTAAAAATGTAAAACACCTAGTTACGTTCTAGCTGCGGGTCCAGTTCCGACAATATGTGTAGGCCTAGCTGAGGCGACCCCGAATCTCGAGTTTCGGCTCGATAGGTCATTTGGAGTCCGAGCAGCGACCTTAATTGTTGCTTAAAATCCACGTTTTCCGGGCGTTGCTACGGGTCCTTGAATGAGCTATTGGACAGAAATGTTAGGGTCCGTCTCTATGGGCCGAGGCGGTTCTAATGCACCTAGCCTTGTGACTCTGGGACTTTTAGAAATGTTGTCATTTTCGTGATGTAAAAATGAATTGAAAATATTGCAAATGTACGAGGCTGTTTCTCGGCCTGAGAACCTTCTAGAGCCCCATAACTCACCGTGCACGATTGACTAAAGGTCTAAAGGTCTAGAATAAAGGTCTAGAATCAAAAATTAAAACAGATAAATGTCTGGTTCTTTTTTTCCTTACACCATAGGTTCATGTACCTTGTAAAGCTGTAAAGCTGTCAAATTAATGCTCTATTTCCATTTTTCACCTTTAATCCCAGAAAATGGGCCTTAACTCAAAAACCGTGAGTCCCTGACGCCATTCTGTTTCAGGGCCAACTGCCCATTTGGCCAAACCCATGCCCACCAAGTTTCGTCTTCGAAGTCTTTTCGGTTTAGGAGAAAAAGCCAGGTCAATTAGGTGTATGTTTTGTACATTTGCAATAAGAAGGCATTCGCCATCTGGTGGGATTAACATGAAGGGCGGAAAAATGACAAAAATGAATTTATTTTATTAAACGGACATCGAAAGTCCGAGAAAGTGAGGGAGAGAGAGTAACATAACGGAAAGTGAGTAAGAGACAGCAAAGAGATAGGGAAGTGAGAGAAAATTAAGTGAGAGAGAAAAACGTGAGTAAAATGGAGTGGAAAGTGAGTGAGAGAGAGGAAACTGAGAGGAAAGTGAGTGGAGAATGAGTGAGATAGAGGTAAGAAAGTGGAAAGTGAGTGGAAAGTGAGTGTGAAAGAAGAAAGTGAGAGGAAAGTGAGTAGAAAGCGAGTGAGAGAGTGGAAAGAGAGAGGAAAGTTAGTGAGAGAGTGGAAAGTGAGAGGAAAGTGAGTGAGAGAGAGGAATATGAGAGGAAAGTGAGTGAGAGAGAGGAAAGAGATAAGATAGTGAGAGTGAAGTAAGTGAGAGAGAGGAAAGTGAGTAGAAAGTGAGTGGAAAGTGAATGAGAGAGTGGAAAGTGAGAGGAATTTGAGTGAGTGACAGGAAAGTGAGAGGAAAGTGAGAGGAACGTGAGTGGAAGTGAGTGAGAGAGAGTGAAGAGGGAGGAAAGTGAGTGGAAAGTGAGTGAGAGAGAGGAACATGAGAGGAAAGTGAGTGAGAGAGAGCAAAGAGAAAGGAAAGTGAGAGTAAATTGAGTGAGAGAGAGGAAAGTGAGAGGAAAGTGAGAGGAAAGTGAGTGGACAGTGAGTGAACAAGAGGAAAGCGAGAGGAAAGTGAGAGGGAGAGAGGAAAGTGAGAGGAAAGTGAGTTGAAAGTGATTGAGAGAGAGGAAAGTGAGAGAGAGAGAGAGAGAGAGAGAGAGAGAGAGAGAGACAGAGAGGAAAGTGAGAGGAAAGTGAGTAAGAGAGAGCAAAGAGAGAGGAAAGTTAGTGAGAGAGAGGAAAGTTAATGAGAGAGAGGAAAGTGAGAGGAAAGTGAGTGAGAGAGAGGATAGAGAGAGGAAAGTGAGTGAGAGAGAGGAAAGTGAGAGAGAGAGAGGTAAGTGAGAGGAAAGTGAGAGGAAGAGGAGTGAGATAGAGGAAAGTGACAGGAAAGTTAGACGAAAGTGAGGGGACAGTAAGTGAGCAAGAGGAAAGCGACATGAAAGTGAGAGGAAAGTGAATGAGAGAGAGGAACATGAGAGGAAAGTGAGTGAGAGACAGGAAAGAGATAGAAAAGTGAGAGTAAAGTGAGTGAGAGAGAGAAGAGGGAGGAAAGTGAGTGGAAAATGAGTGAGAGAGAGGAAAGTGAGAGTAAAGTGATTTAAAGTGAGTGAGAGAGAGTGAAGAAGGAGGAAAGTGAGTGGAAAGTGAGTGAGAGAAGTAAGAAGGAGGAAAGTGTGAGGAAAGTGAGTGAGAGAGAGGAACATGAGAGGAAAGTGAGTGAGAGAGAGGAAAGAGATAAGATAGTGAGAGTGAAGTAAGTGAGAGAGAGAGCATTGAGAGGAAAGTGGGTGAGAGAGAGGAACGTGAGAGGAAATAGAGAGGAAAGTGAGTGAGAGAGAGGAGAGGAAAGTGAGTGAGAGAGAGGAAAGAGAGAGGAAAGTTAGTGAGAGAGAGGAAAGTTAATGAGAGAGAGGAAAGTGAGAGGAAAGTGAGTGAGAGAGAGGATAGAGAGAGGAAAGTGAGTGAGAGAGAGGAAAGTGAGAGAGAGAGTTAAGCGAGGAGAGGAGAGTGTAGAGGAAGCTGAGTGAGAGAGAGGAAAGTGACAGGAAAGTGAGAGGAAAGTGAGGGGACAATGAGTGAGCAAGAGGAAAGCGATAGGAAAGTGAGAGGAAAGTAAGTGAGAGAGAGAAACATAAGAGGATAGTGAGAGAGAGAGCAAAGAACTAGGAAAATAGAGAGCAAAGTGAGTGAGAGAGAGAGAAGAGGGAGGAAAGTGAGTTGAAATTGAGTGAGAGAGAGGAAAGTGAGAGAAAAGTGATTGGAAAGTGAGTGAGAGAAGTAAGAAGGAGGAAAGTGTGAGGAAAGTGAGTGAGAGAGAGGAACATGAGAGGAAAGTGAGTGAGAGAGAGGAAAGAGATAAGATAGTGAGAGTGAAGTAAGTGAGAGAGAGAACGTGAGAGGAAAGTGAGTGAGAGAGAGGAACGTGAGAGGAAATAGAGAGGAAAGTGAGTGAGAGAGAGAACGTGAGAGGAAAGTGAGTGAGAGAGAGGAAAGAGAGAGGGAAAGTTAGTGAGAGAGAGGAAAGTTAATGAGAGAGAGGAAAGTGAGAGGAAAGTGAGTGAGAGAGAGGATAGAGAGAGGAAAGTGAGTGAGAGAGAGGAAAGTGAGAGAGAGAGAGTTAAGCGAGAGGAAAGTGTAGAGGAAGCTGAGTGAGAGAGAGGAAAGTGACAGGAAAGTGAGAGGAAAGTGAGGGGACAATGAGTGAGCAAGAGGAAAGCGATAGGAAAGTGAGAGGAAAGTAAGTGAGAGAGAGAAACATAAGAGGATAGTGAGAGAGAGAGCAAAGAACTAGGAAAATAGAGAGCAAAGTGAGTGAGAGAGAGAGAAGAGGGAGGAAAGTGAGTTGAAATTGAGTGAGAGAGAGGAAAGTGAGAGAAAAGTGATTTGAAAGTGAGTGAGAGAGAGGGAAGAAGGAGGAAAGTGAGTAGAAAGTGAGTGAGAGAAAAGAAATTGAGAGGAAAGTGAGAGGAACGTGAGTGGACAGTGAGTGAACAAGAGGAAAGCGAGAGGAAAGTGAGAGGGAGAGAGGAAAGTTAGAGGAAAGTGAGTGAGAGAGAGGAACATGAGAGGAAAGTGAGTGAAAGAGAGGAAAGAGATCAGATAGTGAGAGTGAAGTAAGTGAGAGAGAGGAAAGTGAGTAGAAAGTGAGTGGAAAGTGAGTGAGAGAGAGGAAAGTGACAGGAAAGTGAGGGGACAGTGAGTGAGCAAGAGGAAAGCGAGATGAAAGTGAGAGGAAAGTGAATGAGAGATAGGAACATGAGAGGAAAGGGAGTGAGAGAGAGGAAAGAGATAGGAAAGTGAGAGTAAAGTGATTTAAAGTGAGTGAGAAAGACGAAAGTGAGTGTGAGAGAGGAAAGTAAGAGGTAAGCGAGAGGAAAGTGAGTGAGAAAGACGAAAGTGAGTGCGAGAGAGGAAAGTGAGAGGTAAGCGAGAGGAAAGTGAGTGGACAGTGAGTGAACATTAGGAAAGCGAGAGGAAAGTGAGAGGGAGATTGGGAAGTGAGAGGAAAGTCAGTGAGAGATAGGAACATAAGAGGAAAGTGAGTGAGAGAGTGGAAAGAGATAAGAAAGTGAGAGTGAAGTAAGTGAGAGAGAGGGAAGAGTGAGTTGAAGGTTAGTGGAAAGTGAGTGAGAGAAAGGAAAGTGAGAGGAAAGTGAGTGGACTTTGAGTGAGAGAGAGGAAAGTGAGAGGAAGGTGAGAGGAAAGTGGGTGGAAAGTGAGTGAGAGAGACGAAAGTGAGTGAGAGAGAGGAAGGTGAGAGGAAAGTGAGTGGACAGTGAGTGAACAAGAGGAAAGCGAGAGGAAAGTGAGAGGGAGAGAGGAAAGTGAGAGGAAAGTGTGTTGAAAGTGATTGAGAGAGAGGAAAGTGAGAGAGATTAATGAGAGAGAGGAAGTGAGAGGAAAGTGTGTGGAAGTGGTGAGAGAGAGGAACATGAGAGGAAAGTGAGTGAGAGAGAGCAAAGAGATAGGAAAGTGAGAGTAAATTGAGTGAGAGTGAGGAAAGTGGAGTAGACAGTGAGTGGAAAGTGAGTGAGAGAGAAGGAAAGTGAGAGGAAATAGAGAGGAAAGAGATGAAAGTGAGTGAGAGAGAGGAAAGTGAGAGGAAAGTGAGAGGAAAGTGAGAGGAAAGTGAGTGGAAGTGAGTGAGAGAGAGGAACATGAGAGGAAAGTGAGTGAGAGAGAGCAAAGAGATAGGAAAGTGAGAGTAAGTTGAGTGAGAGTGAGGAAAGTGAGTAGACAGTGAGTGGAAAGTGAGTGAGAGAGAAGGAAAGTGAGAGGAAATAGAGAGGAAAGAGATGAAAGTGAGTGAGAGAGAGGAAAGTTGGAGGAAAGTGAGTGAGAGACAGGAACATGAGAGGAAAGTGAGTGAGAGAGAGGAAAGAGATAAGATAGTGAGAGTGAAGTAAGTGAGAGAGAGGAAAGTGAGTAGAAAGTGAGTGGAAAGTTAGTGAGAGATAGGAAAGTGAGAGGAATGAGTGAGTGAGAGTAAAGTGAGAGTAAAGTGAGAGGAAAGTGAGTGGAAAGTGAGTGAGAAAGAGATAAGAGGGAGGAAAGTGAGTGGAAAGTGAGTGAGTGAAAAGAAAGTGAGAGGAAAGTGAGAGGAAAGTGTGTAGAAAGTGAGTGAGAAATACAAAAGTGAGTGAGAGAGAGGAAAGTGAGAGGAAAGTGAGAGGGAGAGAGGAAAGTTAGAGGAAAGTGAGTGAGAGAGAGGAACATGAGAGGAAAGTGAGTGAAAGAGAGGAAAGAGATCAGATAGTGAGAGTGAAGTAAGTGAGAGAGAGGAAAGTGAGTAGAAAGTGAGTGGAAAGTGAGTGAGAGAGAGGAAAGTGACAGGAAAGTGAGGGGACAGTGAGTGAGCAAGAGGAAAGCGAGATGAAAGTGAGAGGAAAGTGAATGAGAGATAGGAACATGAGAGGAAAGGGAGTGAGAGAGAGGAAAGAAATAGGAAAGTGAGAGTAAAGTGATTTAAAGTGAGTGAGAAAGACGAGAGTGAGTGAGTGAGAGAGGAAAGTGAGAGGTGCGAGAGGAAAGTGAGTGAGAAAGGCGAAAGTGAGTCTTGAGAGAGGAAAGTGAGAGGTAGCGAGAGGAAAGTGAGTGGACAGTGAGTGAACATTAGGAAAGCGAGAGGAAAGTGAGAGGGAGAGAGGGAAGTGAGAGGAAAGTCAGTGAGAGATAGGAACATAAGAGGAAAGTGAGTGAGAGAGTGGAAAGAGATAAGAAAGTGAGAGTGAAGTAAGTGAGAGAGAGGAAAGTGAGTTGAAAGTTAGTGGAAAGTGAGTGAGAGAAAGGAAAGTGAGAGGAAAGTGAGTGGACTTTGAGTGAGAGAGAGGAAAGTGAGAGGAAGGTGAGAGGAAAGTGGGTGGAAAGTGAGTGAGAGAGACGAAAGTGAGTGAGAGAGAGGAAGGTGAGAGGAAAGTGAGTGGACAGTGAGTGAACAAGAGGAAAGCGAGAGGAAAGTGAGAGGGAGAGAGGAAAGTGAGAGGAAAGTGTGTTGAAAGTGATTGAGAGAGAGGAAAGTGAGAGAGATTAATGAGAGAGAGGAAAGTGAGAGGAAAGTGTGTGGAAGTGAGTGAGAGAGAGGAACATGAGAGGAAAGTGAGTGAGAGAGAGCAAAGAGATAGGAAAGTGAGAGTAAATTGAGGGAGAGTGAGGAAAGTGAGTAGACAGTGAGTGGAAAGTGAGTGAGAGAGAAGGAAAGTGAGAGGAAATAGAGAGGAAAGAGATGAAAGTGAGTGAGAGAGAGGAAAGTTAGAGGAAAGTGAGTGAGAGACAGGAACATGAGAGGAAAGTGAGTGAGAGAGAGGAAAGAGATAAGATAGTGAGAGTGAAGTAAGTGAGAGAGAGGAAAGTGAGTAGAAAGTGAGTGGAAAGTGAGTGAGAGATAGGAAAGTGAGAGGAATTTGAGTGAGTGAGAGTAAAGTGAGAGGAAAGTGAGTGGAAAGTGAGTGAGAAAGAGATAAGAGGGAGGAAAGTGAGTGGAAAGTGAGTAAGAGAAAAGAAAGTGAGAGGAAAGTGAGAGGAAAGTGTGTAGAAAGTGAGTGAGAAATACGAAAGTGAGTGAGAGAGAGGAAAGTGAGAGGAAAGTGAGAGGAAAGTGAGAGGAAAGTGAGTGGAAGTGCGTGAGAGAGAGGAACATGAGAGGAAAGTGAGTGAGAGAGAGCAAAGAGATAGGAAAGTGAGAGTAAGTTGAGTGAGAGTGAGGAAAGTGAGTAGACAGTGAGTGGAAAGTGAGTGAGAGAGAAGGAAAGTGAGAGGAAATAGAGAGGAAAGAGATGAAAGTGAGTGAGAGAGAGGAAAGTTGGAGGAAAGTGAGTGAGAGACAGGAACATGAGAGGAAAGTGAGTGAGAGAGAGGAAAGAGATAAGATAGTGAGAGTGAAGTAAGTGAGAGAGAGGAAAGTGAGTAGAAAGTGAGTGGAAAGTGAGTGAGAGATAGGAAAGTGAGAGGAATTTGAGTGAGTGAGAGTAAAGTGAGAGGAAAGTGAGTGGAAAGTGAGGAAAGTGAGGGAGGAAAGTGAGTGGAAAGTGAGTGAGTGAAAGAGAAAGTGAGAGGAAAGTGAGAGGAAAGTGTAGAAAGTGAGTGAGAAATGAAAGTGAGGAGAGAGAGGAAAGTGAGAGGAAAGTGAGTGAGAGGAAAGTGAGGAAAGTGAGAGAGAGAGAAAGTGAGAGAAAAGAGAGAGAGGAAAGTGAGAGGAAAGTGAGTGAGTGAGAGAGAGGAAAGTGAGAGGAAAGTGAGAGAGAGAAAGAGAGGAAAGTGAGAGGAAAGTGAGAGAGGAGAGAAAGAGTGGACAGTGAGTGAGAGAGAGGAAAGTGAGAGGAAAGTGAGAGGAAAGAGAGAAAGGAGTGAGAGAGAGGAAAGTGAGGAAAGTGAGTGAGAGAGGAACATGAGAGGAAAGTGAGTGAGAGAGAGGAAAGAGATCAGATATTGAGAGTGAAGTAAGTGAGAGAGAGGAAAGTGGAGTAGAACGTGGAGTGGAAAGTGAGTGAGAGAGAGGAAAGTGACAGGAAAGTGAGGGGACAGTGAGTGAGCAAGAGGAAAGCGAGATGAAAGTGAGAGGAAAGTGAATGAGAGAGATAGGAACATGAGGAGGAAGAGTGGGTGAGAGAGAAGAGATAGGAAAGTGAGAGTAAAGTGATTTAAAGTGGGTGAGAGAGAGTGAAGAAGGAGGAATGTGAGGTGGAAAGTGAGTGAGAGAGAGGGTAAAAAGGAGGAAAGTGAGTGGAAAGTTAGTGAGAGAGAGGAAAGTGTGTGAGAGAGAGCAAAGAGATAGGAAAGTGAGAGTAAATTGAGTGAGAGTGAGGAAAGTGAGTAGACAGTGAGTGGAAAGTGAGTGAGAGAGAAGGAAAGTGAGAGGAAATAGAGAGGAAAGAGATGAAAGTGAGTGAGAGAGAGGAGAGTTAGAGGAAGAGTGAGGTGAGAGACAGGAACATGAGAGGAAGAGTGAGTGAGAGAGAGGAAAGAGATAAGATAGTGAGAGTGAAGTAAGTGAGAGAGAGGAAAGTGAGTGAGAGTGAGAGTGGAAAGTGAGTGAGAGATAGGAAAGTGAGAGGAATTTGGGTGAGTGAGAGTAAAGTGAGAGGAAAGTGGAGTGGAAAGTGGTGAGAATGAGATAAGAGGGAGGAAAGTGAGTGGAAAGTGAGTAAGAGAAAAGAAAGTGAGAGGAAAGTGAGAGGAAAGTGTGTAGAGAGAGTGGTGAGGAAATTGAGAGAGAGGAGTGAGAGAGAGGAAAGTGAGAGGAAAGTGAGAGGAAAGTGAGAGGAAAGTGAGTGGAAGTGAGTGAGAGAGAGGAACATGAGAGGAAAGTGGGTGAGAGAGAGCAAAGAGATAGGAAAGTGAGGAGTAAGTTGGGTGAGAGTGAGGGAAAGTGAGTAGACAGTGAGTGGAAAGTGGTGAGAGAGAAGGAAAGTGAGAGGAAATAGAGAGGAAAGAGATGAAAGTGAGTGAGAGAGAGGAGAGTTGGAGGAAAGTGAGTGAGATACAGGAACATGAGAGGAAAGTGAGTGAGAGAGAGGAAAGAGATAAGATAGTGAGAGTGAAGTAAGTGAGAGAGAGGAAAGTGAGTAGAAAGTGAGTGGAAAGTTAGTAAAAGATAGGAAAGTGAGAGGAATTTGAGTGAGTGAGAGTAAAGTGAGAGTAAAGTGAGAGGAAAGTGAGTGGAAAGTGAGTGAGAAAGAGATAAGAGGGAGAAAAGTGAGTGGAAAGTGAGTGAGAGAAAAGAAAGTGAGAGGAAAGTGAGAGGAAAGTGTGTAGATTGTGAGTGAGAAATACAAAAGTGAGTGAGAGAGAGGAAAGTGAGAGGAAAGTGAGTGAGAGAGAGGGAAGAAGGAGGAAAGTGAGTAGAAAGTGAGTGAGAGAAAAGAAATTGAGAGGAAAGTGAGAGGAAAGTGAGTGGACAGTGAGTGAACAAGAGGAAAGCGAGAGGAAAGTGAGAGGGAGAGAGGAAAGTTAGAGGAAAGTGAGTGAGAGAGGAACATGAGAGGAAAGTGAGTGAAAGAGAGGAAAGAGATCAGATAGTGAGAGTGAAGTAAGTGAGAGAGAGGGAAGAGTGAGAGAAAGTGAGTGGAAAGTGAGTGAGAGAGAGGAAAGTGACAGGAAAGTGAGTGGACAGTGAGTGAGCAAGAGGAAAGCGAGATGAAAGTGAGAGGAAAGTGAGTGAGAGAGGAACATGAGAGGAAAGTGAGTGAAAGAGAGGAAAGAGATCAGATAGTGAGAGTGAAGTAAGTGAGAGAGAGGAAAGTGAGTAGAAAGTGAGTGGAAAGTGAGTGAGAGAGAGGAAAGTGACAGGAAAGTGAGTGGACAGTGAGTGAGCAAGAGGAAAGCGAGATGAAAGTGAGAGGAAAGTGAATGAGAGATAGGAACATGAGAGGAAAGTGAGTGAGAGAGAGGAAAGAGATAGGAAAGTGAGAGTAAAGTGATTTAAAGTGAGTGAGAGAGAGTGAAGAAGGAGGAATGTGAGTGGAAAGTGAGTGAGAGAGAGGGTAAAAGGAGGAAAGTGAGTGGAAAGTTAGTGAGAGAGAGGAAAGTGTGTGAGAGAGAGGAAAGTGAGAGGATATTGAGGAGAGAGAGGAAGGTGAGAGGAAAGTGATTGGAAAGTGAGAGAGAGAGGGAAGAAGGAGGAAAGTGAGTGGAAAGTGAATGAGAGAAAAGAAAGTGAGAGGAAAGTGAGAGGAAAGTGAGTAGAAAGTGAGTGAGAAATACGAAAGTGAGTGCGAGAGAGGAAAGTAAGAGGTAAGCGAGAGGAAAGTGAGTGAGAAAGACGAAAGTGAGTGCAAGAGAGGAAAGTGAGAGGTAAGCGAGAGGAAAGTGAGTGGACAGTGAGTGAACATTAGGAAAGCGAGAGGAAAGTGAGAGGGAGAGAGGGAAGTGAGAGGAAAGTCAGTGAGAGATAGGAACATAAGAGGAAAGTGAGTGAGAGAGTGAAAAGAGATAAGAAAGTGAGAGTGAAGTAAGTGAGAGAGAGGGAAGTGAGTTGAAAGTGAGTGGAAAGTGAGTGAGAGAGAGGGAACATGAGAGGAAAGTGAGTGAGAGAGAGCAAAGAGATAGGAAAGTGAGAGTAAATTGAGTGAGAGTGAGGAAAGTGAGTAGACAGTGAGTGGAAAGTGAGTGAGAGAGAAGGAAAGTGAGAGGAAATAGAGAGGAAAGAGATGAAAGTGGGTGAGAGAGAGAAAGTTAGAGGAGAGAGTGGAGTGAGAGACAGGAACATGAGAGGAAAGTGAGTGAGAGAGAGGAAAGAGATAAGATAGTGAGAGTGAAGTAAGTGAGAGAGAGGAAAGTGAGTAGAAAGTGATTGGAAAGTGAGTGAGAGATAGGAAAGTGAGAGGAAATAGAGAGGAAAGAGATGAAAGTGAGTGAGAGAGAGGAAAGTTAGAGGAGAGAGTGAGTGAGAGACAGGAACATGAGGAGGAAAGTGGGTGAGAGAGAGGAAAGAGATAAGATAGGTGAGAGTGAAGTAGAGTGAGAGAGAGGAAGAGTGAGTAGAAAGTGAGTGGAAAGTTAGTAAAGATAGGAAAGTGAGAGGAATTTGAGGTGAGTGAGAGTAAAGTGAGAGTAAAGTGAGAGGAAAGTGAGTGGAAAGTGAGTGAGAAAGAGATAAGAGGGAGGAAAGTGAGTGGAAAGTGAGTGGACAGTGAGTGAACAAGAGGAAAGCGAGAGGAAAGTGAGAGGGAGAGAGGAAAGTTAGAGGAAAGTGAGTGAGAGAGGAACATGAGAGGAAAGTGAGTGAAAGAGAGGAAAGAGATCAGATAGTGAGAGTGAAGTAAGTGAGAGAGAGGAAAGTGAGTAGAAAGTGAGTGGAAAGTGAGTGAGAGAGAGGAAAGTGACAGGAAAGTGAGTGGACAGTGAGTGAGCAAGAGGAAAGCGAGATGAAAGTGAGAGGAAAGTGAGTGAGAGAGGAACATGAGAGGAAAGTGAGTGAAAGAGAGGAAAGAGATCAGATAGTGAGAGTGAAGTAAGTGAGAGAGAGGAAAGTGAGTAGAAAGTGAGTGGAAAGTGAGTGAGAGAGAGGAAAGTGACAGGAAAGTGAGTGGACAGTGAGTGAGCAAGAGGAAAGCGAGATGAAAGTGAGAGGAAAGTGAATGAGAGATAGGAACATGAGAGGAAAGTGAGTGAGAGAGAGGAAAGAGATAGGAAAGTGAGAGTAAAGTGATTTAAAGTGAGTGAGAGAGAGTGAAGAAGGAGGAATGTGAGTGGAAAGTGAGTGAGAGAGAGAGGTAAAAGGAGGAAAGTGAGTGGAAAGTTAGTGAGAGAGAGGAAAGTGTGTGAGAGAGAGGAAAGTGAGAGGATATTGAGGAGAGAGAGGAAGGTGAGAGGAAAGTGATTGGAAAGTGAGAGAGAGAGGGAAGAAGGAGGAAAGTGAGTGGAAAGTGAATGAGAGAAAAGAAAGTGAGAGGAAAGTGAGAGGAAAGTGAGTAGAAAGTGAGTGAGAAATACGAAAGTGAGTGCGAGAGAGGAAAGTAAGAGGTAAGCGAGAGGAAAGTGAGTGAGAAAGACGAAAGTGAGTGCAAGAGAGGAAAGTGAGAGGTAAGCGAGAGGAAAGTGAGTGGACAGTGAGTGAACATTAGGAAAGCGAGAGGAAAGTGAGAGGGAGAGAGGGAAGTGAGAGGAAAGTCAGTGAGAGATAGGAACATAAGAGGAAAGTGAGTGAGAGAGTGGAAAGAGATAAGAAAGTGAGAGTGAAGTAAGTGAGAGAGAGGAAGTGAGTTGAAAGTGAGTGGAAAGTGAGTGAGAGAAAGGAAAGTGAGAGGAAAGTGAGTGGACTTTGAGTGAGAGAGAGGAAAGTGAGAGGAAGGTGAGAGGAAAGTGGGTGGAAAGTGAGTGAGAGAGACGAAAGTGAGTGAGAGAGAGGAAGGTGAGAGGAAAGTGAGTGGACAGTGAGTGAACAAGAGGAAACTGAGAGAAAAGTGAGAGGGAGAGAGGAAAGTGAGAGGAAAGTGTGTTGAAAGTGATTGAGAGAGAGGAAAGTGAGAGAGATTAATGAGAGAGAGGAAAGTGAGAGGAAAGTGAGTGGAAGTGAGTGAGAGAGAGGGAACATGAGAGGAAAGTGAGTGAGAGAGAGCAAAGAGATAGGAAAGTGAGAGTAAATTGAGTGAGAGTGAGGAAAGTGAGTAGACAGTGAGTGGAAAGTGAGTGAGAGAGAAGGAAAGTGAGAGGAAATAGAGAGGAAAGAGATGAAAGTGAGTGAGAGAGAGGAAAGTTAGAGGAAAGTGAGTGAGAGACAGGAACATGAGAGGAAAGTGAGTGAGAGAGAGGAAAGAGATAAGATAGTGAGAGTGAAGTAAGTGAGAGAGAGGAAAGTGAGTAGAAAGTGATTGGAAAGTGAGTGAGAGATAGGAAAGTGAGAGGAAATAGAGAGGAAAGAGATGAAAGTGAGTGAGAGAGGAAAGTTAGAGGAAAGTGAGTGAGAGACAGGAACATGAGGAGGAAAGTGAGTGAGAGAGGAAAGAGATAAGATAGTGAGAGGAAGTAAGTGAGAGAGAGGAAAGTGAGTAGAAAGTGAGTGGAAAGTTAGTAAAAGATAGGAAAGTGAGAGGAATTTGAGTGAGTGAGAGAAGTGAGAGTAAGTGAGAGGAGAGTGAGTGGAAGAGTGAGTGAGAAAGAGATAAGAGGGAGGAAAGTGAGTGGAAAGTGAGTGAGAGAAAAGAAAGTGAGAGGAAAGTGAGAGGAAAGTGTGTAGAAAGTGAGTGAGAAATACAAAAGTGAGTGAGAGAGATGGAAGTGAGAGGAAAGTGAGAGGAAAGTGAGTGGACAGTGAGTGAACAAGAGGGAAGCGAGAGGAAAGTGAGTGAGAGAGAGGAAAGAGATAAGATAGTGAGAGTGAAGTAAGTGAGAGAGAGGAAAGTGAGAGAGAAGAAAGTGAGAGGAATTTGAGTGAATTTGGGTAAAGTGAGAGGAAAGTGAGAGGAAAGTGAGTGGAAAGTGAGTGAGTGAGAGAGAAGAGGGAGGAAAGTGAGTGAAAGGTGATTGAGAGAGAGGAAAGAGAGAAGAACGTGAGTAAACTTTGGAGGAGCAAGAGGAAAGCAAGAGAAAAGTGAGTGAGAGAGGAAAGAGAGAGGAATGTTAGTGAGAGAGAGGGAAAGGAGAGAGAGAGAGAGGTGAGAGGAAAGTGTAGAGGAAGCTGAGTGAGAGAGAGGAGAGTGACAGGAAAGTGAGAGGAGGAAAGTGAGGGGACAGTGAGTGAGCAAGAGGAAAGCGAGAGAAAGTGAGAGGAAAGTAAGTGAGAGAGAGGAACATGAGGAGGAAAGTGAGTGGAAAGTAGGTGAGAGAGAGGAAAGAGAGAGGAAAGTGAGAGGAAAGTGAGTGAGAGAGATGATAGAGTGAGGAAAGTGAGAGAGAGAGAGAGAGAGAGGTAAGCGAGAGGAAAGTGTAGAGGAAGCTGACTGAGAGAGAGGAAATACACAGGGAAGTGAGTGAGAGAGAGGAACATGAGAGGAAAGTGGGTGAGAGAGAGGAAAAGGTAAGATAGTGAGAGTGAAGTGAGAGAGAGGAAAGTGATTAGAAAGTTAGTGGAAAGTGAATGAGAGAAAGGAAGGTGAGAGGAAAGTTAGTGGAAAGTGAGTGAGAGAGAGAGAAGAGGGAGGAAAGTGAGTGGAAATTGATTGAGAGAGAGGAAAGTGAGAGTAAAGTGATTGGAAAGTGAGTGAGAGAGAGTGAAGAAGGAGGAAAGTGAGTGGAAAGTGAGTGAGAGAGAGAGAAGAGGGAGGAAAGTGAGTGGAAAGTAGGTGAGAGAGGAAAGTGAGAGGAAAGTGAGTGGAAAGTGAGTGAGTGAGAGAGAAGAGGGAGGAAAGTGAGGAAAGGTGAGTTGAGAGAGAGGAAAGAGAGAAGAACGTGAGTAAACTTTGAGTGAGCAAGAGGAAAGAGAGAGAAAAGTGAGTGGGAGAGAGGAAAGAGAGAGGAATGTTAGTGAGAGAGAGGAAAGTGAGAGAGAGAGAGGTAAGCGAGAGGAAAGTGTAGAGGAAGCTGAGTGAGAGAGAGGAGAGTGACAGGAAAGTGAGAGGAAAGTGAGGGGACAGTGAGTGAGCAAGAGGAAAGCGATAGGAAAGTGAGAGGAAAGTAAGTGAGAGAGAGGAACATGAGGAGGAAAGTGAGTGGAAAGTAGGTGAGAGAGAGGAAAGAGAGAGGAAAGTGAGAGGAAAGTGAGTGAGAGAGATGATAGAGTGAGGAAAGTGAGAGAGAGAGAGAGAGAGAGAGAGAGAGAGAGAGAGAGGTAAGCGAGAGGAAAGTGTAGAGGAAGCTGACTGAGAGAGAGGAAATACACAGGGAAGTGAGTGAGAGAGAGGAACATGAGAGGAAAGTGAGTGAGAGAGAGGAAAAAGGTAAGATAGTGAGAGTGAAGTGAGAGAGAGGAAAGTGATTAGAAAGTTAGTGGAAAGTGAATGAGAGAAAGGAAGGTGAGAGGAAAGTTGGTGGAAAGTGAGTGAGAGAGAGAGAAGAGGGAGGAAAGTGAGTGGAAATTGATTGAGAGAGAGGAAAGTGAGAGTAAAGTGATTGGAAAGTGAGTGAGAGAGAGTGAAGAAGGAGGAAAGTGAGTGGAAAGTGAGTGAGAGAGAGAGAAGAGGGAGGAAAGTGAGTGGAAAGTAGGTGAGAGAGAGGGAGAGTGAGAGGAAAGTAAGTGGACAGTGAGTGAACAAGAGGAAAGCAATGGAAAGTGAGAGGAAAGTGAGAGGAAAGTGAGAGGAAAGTGAGTTGAAAGTGATTGAGAGAGAGGAAAGTGAGAGAGAGAGAGGTAGCGAGAGGAAAGTGAGAGAGGAAGATGAATGAGGAGAAAGTGAGAGGAGGAAAGTGAGGAGGAAGAGTGAGTGGACAGTGGGTGAACAAAGGGAAAGCAATGGAAAGTGAGAGGAGAGTGAGAGGAAAGTGAGGGAGGAAAGTGAGTTGAAAGTGATTGAGAGAGAGGAAAGTGAGAGAGAGAGGTAAGGCGAGAGGAAAGTGAGAGGGAAGATGAATGAGAGAAAGTGAGAGGAAAGTGAGAGGAAAGTGAGTGGACAGTGAGTGAGCAAGAGGAAAGGAGAGGAAAGTGAGAGGAAAGTGAGTGAGAGAGAGAGGAACATGAGAGGAAAGTGAGTGAGAGAGAGCAAAGAGATAGGAAAGTGAGAGTAAATTGAGTGAGAGAGGGAAAGTGAGTAGACAGTGGAGTGGAAAGTGAGGGAGAGAGAGGAAGAGTGAGAGGAAATAGAGAGGAAAGAGAGGAAAGTGAGTGAGAGAGGGAATGTGAGAGGAAAGTGAGTGAGAGAGAGGAACATGAGAGGAAAGTGAGTGAGAGAGAGGAAAGTTGATGAGAGAGAGGAAAGCAAGAGGAAAGTGAGTGGGAGAGAGAAAAGTGAGAGGAAAGTGAGTGAGAGAGAGGAAAGTGAGAGAGAGAGAAGTAGCGAGAGGAAGAGTGTAGAGGATGCTGGGTGAGGAGAGAGGGAAAGTGACAGGAAAGTGAGAGGAAAGTGAGGGGGACAATGGGTGAGCAAGAGAGAGCGAGGGAAAATGAGAGGAGAGTTAGTGAGAGAGAGGAACATTAGAGGAAAGTAAGAGAGAGAGAGAGCAAAGAGATATGAAAGTGAGAGTAATGTGAGTGAGAGAGAGAGAAGAGGGAGGAAAGTGAGTAGACAGTGAGTGGAAAGTGAGTGAGAGAGAAGGAAAGTGAGAGGAAATAGAGAGGAAAGAGATGAAAGTGAGTGAGAGAGAGGAAAGTTAGAGGAAAGTGAGTGAGAGACAGGAACATGAGAGGAAAGTGAGTGAGAGAGAGGAAAGAGATAAGATAGTGAGAGTGAAGTAAGTGAGAGAGAGGAAAGTGAGTAGAAAGTGATTGGAAAGTGAGTGAGAGATAGGAAAGTGAGAGGAAATAGAGAGGAAAGAGATGAAAGTGAGTGAGAGAGAGGAAAGTTAGAGGAAAGTGAGTGAGAGACAGGAACATGAGAGGAAAGTGAGTGAGAGAGAGGAAAGAGATAAGATAGTGAGAGTGAAGTAAGTGAGAGAGAGGAAAGTGAGTAGAAAGTGAGTGGAAAGTTAGTAAAAGATAGGAAAGTGAGAGGAATTTGAGTGAGTGAGAGTAAAGTGAGAGTAAAGTGAGAGGAAAGTGAGTGGAAAGTGAGTGAGAAAGAGATAAGAGGGAGGAAAGTGAGTGGAAAGTGAGTGAGAGAAAAGAAAGTGAGAGGAAAGTGAGAGGAAAGTGTGTAGAAAGTGAGTGAGAAATACAAAAGTGAGTGAGAGAGATGGAAGTGAGGAGGAAAGTGAGAGGAAAGTGAGTGGACAGTGGGTGAACAAGAGGGAAGGAGAGGAAAGTGAGGAGAGAGAGAGGAAAGAGATAAGATAGTGAGAGTGAAGTAAGTGAGAGAGAGGAAAGTGAGAGAGAAGAAAGTGAGAGGAATTTGAGTGAATTTGGGTAAAGTGAGAGGAAAGTGAGAGGAAAGTGAGTGGAAAGTGAGTGAGTGAGAGAGAAGAGGGAGGAAAGTGAGTGAAAGGTGATTGAGAGAGAGGAAAGAGAGAAGAACGTGAGTAAACTTTGAGTGAGCAAGAGGAAAGCAAGAGAAAGTGGAGGAAAGTGGGTGAGAGAGGAAAGAGAGAGGAATGTTAGTGAGAGAGAGGAAAGTGAGAGAGAGAGAGGTAAGCGAGAGGAAAGTGTAGAGGAAGCTGAGTGAGAGAGAGGAGAGTGACAGGAAAGTGAGAGGAAAGTGAGGGGACAGTGAGTGAGCAAGAGGAAAGCGATAGGAAAGTGAGAGGAAAGTAAGTGAGAGAGAGGAACATGAGAGGAAAGTGAGTGGAAAGTAGGTGAGAGAGAGGAAAGAGAGAGGAAAGTGAGAGGAAAGTGAGTGAGAGAGATGATAGAGTGAGGAAAGTGAGAGAGAGAGAGAGAGAGAGGTAAGCGAGAGGAAAGTGTAGAGGAAGCTGACTGAGAGAGAGGAAATACACAGGGAAGTGAGTGAGAGAGAGGAACATGAGAGGAAAGTGAGTGAGAGAGAGGAAAAAGGTAAGATAGTGAGAGTGAAGTGAGAGAGAGGAAAGTGATTAGAAAGTTAGTGGAAAGTGAATGAGAGAAAGGAAGGTGAGAGGAAAGTTAGTGGAAAGTGAGTGAGAGAGAGAGAAGAGGGAGGAAAGTGAGTGGAAATTGATTGAGAGAGAGGAAAGTGAGAGTAAAGTGAGTGGAAAGTGAGTGAGAGAGAGAGAAGAGGGAGGAAAGTGAGTGGAAAGTGAGTGAGAGAGAGAGAAGAGGGAGGAAAGTGAGTGGAAAGTAGGTGAGAGAGGAAAGTGAGAGGAAAGTGAGTGGAAAGTGAGTGAGTGAGAGAGAAGAGGGAGGAAAGTGAGTGAAAGGTGATTGAGAGAGAGGAAAGAGAGAAGAACGTGAGTAAACTTTGAGTGAGCAAGAGGAAAGAGAGAGAAAAGTGAGTGGGAGAGAGGAAAGAGAGAGGAATGTTAGTGAGAGAGAGGAAAGTGAGAGAGAGAGAGGTAAGCGAGAGGAAAGTGTAGAGGAAGCTGAGTGAGAGAGAGGAGAGTGACAGGAAAGTGAGAGGAAAGTGAGGGGACAGTGAGTGAGCAAGAGGAAAGCGATAGGAAAGTGAGAGGAAAGTAAGTGAGAGAGAGGAACATGAGAGGAAAGTGAGTGGAAAGTAGGTGAGAGAGAGGAAAGAGAGAGGAAAGTGAGAGGAAAGTGAGTGAGAGAGATGATAGAGTGAGGAAAGTGAGAGAGAGAGAGAGAGAGAGAGAGAGAGAGAGAGAGGTAAGCGAGAGGAAAGTGTAGAGGAAGCTGACTGAGAGAGAGGAAATACACAGGGAAGTGAGTGAGAGAGAGGAACATGAGAGGAAAGTGAGTGAGAGAGAGGAAAAGGTAAGATAGTGAGAGTGGAAGTGAGAGAGAGGAAAGTGATTAGAAAGTTGAGTGGAAAGTGAATGAGAGAAAGGAAGGTGAGAGGAAAGTTGGTGGAAAGTGATGAGAGAGAGAGAAGAGAGGAAAGTGAGTGGAAATTGAGTTGAGAGAGAGGAAAGTGAGGAGTAAAGTGATTGGAAAGTGAGTGAGAGAGAGTGAAGAAGGAGGAAAGTGAGTGGAAAGTGAGTGAGAGAGAGAAGAGGGAGGAAAGTGGAGTGGAAAGTAGGTGAGAGAGGAAAGTGAGAGGAAAGTAAGTGGACAGTGAGTGAACAAGAGGAAAGCAATGGAAAGTGAGAGGAAAGTGAGAGGAAAGAGTGAGAGGAGAGTGAGTTGAGAAAGTGAGTTGAGAGAGAGGAAAGTGAGAGAGAGAGGTAAGCGAGAGGAAAGTGAGAGGAAGATGAATGAGAGAAAGTGAGAGGAAAGTGAGAGGAAAGTGAGTGGACAGTGAGTGAACAAAAGGAAAGCAATGGAAAGTGAGAGGAAAGTGAGAGGAAAGTGAGAGGAAAGTGAGTTGAAGAGTGATTGAGAGAGAGAGGAAAGTGAGAGAGAGAGTTAAGCGAGAGGAAAGTGAGAGGAAGATGAATGAGAGAAAGTGAGAGGAAAGTGAGAGGAAAGTGAGTGGACAGTGAGTGAGCAAGAGGAAAGCGAGAGGAAAGTGAGAGGAAAGTGAGTGAGAGAGAGGAACATGAGAGGAAAGTGAGTGAGAGAGAGCAAAGAGATAGGAAAGTGAGAGTAAATTGAGTGAGAGAGGGGAAAGTGAGTAGACAGTGAGTGGAAAGTGAGTGAGAGAGAGGAAAGTGAGAGGAAATAGAGAGGAAAGAGAGGAAAGTGAGTGAGAGAGGGGAATGTGAGAGGAAAGTGAGTGAGAGAGAGGAACATGAGAGGAAAGTGAGTGAGAGAGAGGAAAGTTGATGAGAGAGAGGAAAGTGAGAGGAAAGTGAGTGAGAGAGAGGATAGAGAGAGGAAAGTGAGTGAGAGAGAGGAAAGTGAGAGAGAGAGAAGTAAGCGAGAGGAAAGTGTAGAGGATGCTGAGTGAGAGAGAGGAAAGTGACAGGAAAGTGAGAGGAAAGTGAGGGGACAATGAGTGAGCAAGAGGAAAGCGAGGGGAAAATGAGAGGAAAGTTAGTGAGAGAGAGGAACATTAGAGGAAAGTAAGAGAGAGAGAGAGCAAAGAGATATGAAAGTGAGAGTAATGTGAGTGAGAGAGAGAGAAGAGGGAGGAAAGTGAGTTGAAATTGAGTGAGAGAGAGGAAAGTGAGAGTAAAGTGATTGGAAAGTGAGTGAGAGAGAGGGAAGAAGGAGGAAAGTGAGTGGAATGTGAGTGACAGAAAAGAAAGTGAGAGGAAAGTGAGAGGAAAGTTAGTGGAAAGTGAGTGAGAGAGAGAGAAGAGGGAGGAAAGTGAGTGGAAATTGATTGAGAGAGAGGAAAGTGAGAGTAAAGTGATTGGAAAGTGAGTGAGAGAGAGTGAAGAAGGAGGAAAGTGAGTGGAAAGTGAGTGAGAGAGAGAGAAGAGGGAGGAAAGTGGAGTGGAAAGTAGGTGAGAGAGGAAAGTGAGAGGAAGAGTGAGTGGAAAGTGAGTGAGTGAGAGAGAAGAGGGAGGAAAGTGAGTGAAAGGTGAGTTGAGAGAGAGGAAAGAGAGAAGAACGTGGAGTAAACTTTGGAGTGAGCAAGAGGAAAGAGAGAGAAAAGTGAGTGGGAGAGAGGAAAGAGAGAGGAATGTTAGTGAGAGAGAGGAAAGTGAGAGAGAGAGAGGTAAGCGAGAGGAAAGTGTAGAGGAAGCTGAGTGAGAGAGAGGAGAGTGACAGGAAAGTGAGAGGAAAGTGAGGGGACAGTGAGTGAGCAAGAGGAAAGCGATAGGAAAGTGAGAGGAAAGTAAGTGAGAGAGAGGAACATGAGAGGAAAGTGAGGGGACAGTGAGTGAGCAAGAGGAAAGCGATAGGAAAGTGAGAGGAAAGTAAGTGAGAGAGAGGAACATGAGAGGAAAGTGAGTGGAAAGTAGGTGAGAGAGAGGAAAGAGAGAGGAAAGTGAGAGGAAAGTGAGTGAGAGAGATGATAGAGTGAGGAAAGTGAGAGAGAGAGAGAGAGAGAGAGAGAGAGAGGTAAGCGAGAGGAAAGTGTAGAGGAAGCTGACTGAGAGAGAGGAAATACACAGGGAAGTGAGTGAGAGAGAGGAACATGAGAGGAAAGTGAGTGAGAGAGAGGAAAAAGGTAAGATAGTGAGAGTGAAGTGAGAGAGAGGAAAGTGATTAGAAAGTTAGTGGAAAGTGAATGAGAGAAAGGAAGGTGAGAGGAAAGTTGGTGGAAAGTGAGTGAGAGAGAGAGAAGAGGGAGGAAAGTGAGTGGAAATTGATTGAGAGAGAGGAAAGTGAGAGTAAAGTGATTGGAAAGTGAGTGAGAGAGAGTGAAGAAGGAGGAAAGTGAGTGGAAAGTGAGTGAGAGAGAGAGAAGAGGGAGGAAAGTGAGTGGAAAGTAGGTGAGAGAGGAAAGTGAGAGGAAAGTAAGTGGACAGTGAGTGAACAAGAGGAAAGCAATGGAAAGTGAGAGGAAAGTGAGAGGAAAGTGAGAGGAAAGTGAGTTGAAAGTGATTGAGAGAGAGGAAAGTGAGAGAGAGAGGTAAGCGAGAGGAAAGTGAGAGGAAGATGAATGAGAGAAAGTGAGAGGAAAGTGAGAGGAAAGTGAGTGGACAGTGAGTGAACAAAAGGAAAGCAATGGAAAGTGAGAGGAAAGTGAGAGGAAAGTGAGAGGAAAGTGAGTTGAAAGTGATTGAGAGAGAGGAAAGTGAGAGAGAGAGGTAAGCGAGAGGAAAGTGAGAGGAAGATGAATGAGAGAAAGTGAGAGGAAAGTGAGAGGAAAGTGAGTGGACAGTGAGTGAGCAAGAGGAAAGCGAGAGGAAAGTGAGAGGAAAGTGAGTGAGAGAGAGGAACATGAGAGGAAAGTGAGTGAGAGAGAGCAAAGAGATAGGAAAGTGAGAGTAAATTGAGTGAGAGAGGGGAAAGTGAGTAGACAGTGAGTGGAAAGTGAGTGAGAGAGAGGAAAGTGAGAGGAAATAGAGAGGAAAGAGAGGAAAGTGAGTGAGAGAGGGGAATGTGAGAGGAAAGTGAGTGAGAGAGAGGAACATGAGAGGAAAGTGAGTGAGAGAGAGGAAAGTTGATGAGAGAGAGGAAAGTGAGAGGAAAGTGGGTGAGAGAGAGGATAGAGAGAGGAAAGTGAGTGAGAGAGAGGAAAGTGAGAGAGAGAGAAGTAGCGAGAGGAAAGTGTAGAGGATGCTGAGGAGAGAGAGGAAAGTGACAGGAAAGTGAGAGGAAAGTGAGGGGACAATGGGTGAGCAAGAGGAAAGCGAGGGGAAATGAGAGGAAAGTTAGTGAGAGAGAGGAACATTAGAGGAAAGTAAGAGAGAGAGAGAGCAAAGAGATATGAAAGTGAGGAGTAATGTGAGTGAGAGAGAGAGAAGAGGGAGGAAAGTGAGTTGAAATTGAGTGAGAGAGAGGAAAGTGAGAGTAAAGTGATTGGAAAGTGAGTGAGAGAGAGGGAAGAAGGAGGAAAGTGAGTGGAATGTGAGTGAGAGAAAAGAAAGTGAGAGGAAAGTGAGAGGAAAGTTAGTGGAAAGTGAGTGAGAGAGAGAGAAGAGGGAGGAAAGTGAGTGGAAATTGATTGAGAGAGAGGAAAGTGAGAGTAAAGTGATTGGAAAGTGAGTGAGAGAGAGTGAAGAAGGAGGAAAGTGAGTGGAAAGTGAGTGAGAGAGAGAGAAGAGGGAGGAAAGTGAGTGGAAAGTAGGTGAGAGAGGAAAGTGAGAGGAAAGTGAGTGGAAAGTGAGTGAGTGAGAGAGAAGAGGGAGGAAAGTGAGTGAAAGGTGATTGAGAGAGAGGAAAGAGAGAAGAACGTGAGTAAACTTTGAGTGAGCAAGAGGAAAGAGAGAGAAAAGTGAGTGGGAGAGAGGAAAGAGAGAGGAATGTTAGTGAGAGAGAGGAAAGTGAGAGAGAGAGAGGTAAGCGAGAGGAAAGTGTAGAGGAAGCTGAGTGAGAGAGAGGAGAGTGACAGGAAAGTGAGAGGAAAGTGAGGGGACAGTGAGTGAGCAAGAGGAAAGCGATAGGAAAGTGAGAGGAAAGTAAGTGAGAGAGAGGAACATGAGAGGAAAGTGAGTGGAAAGTAGGTGAGAGAGAGAGGAAAGAGAGAGGAAAGTGAGGAGGAAAGTGAGTGAGAGAGATGATGGAGTGAGGGAAAGTGAGAGAGAGAGAGAGAGAGAGAGAGGTGGCGAGAGGAAAGTGTAGAGGAAGCTGACTGAGAGAGAGGAAATACACAGGGAGTGAGTGAGAGAGAGGAACATGAGGAGGAAGAGTGGGTGAGAGAGAGGAAAAAGGTAAGATGGTGAGAGTGAAGTGAGAGAGAGGAAAGTGATTAGAAAGTTAGTGGAAAGTGAATGAGAGAAAGGAAGGTGAGAGGAAAGTTGGTGGAAAGTGGTGAGAGAGAGAGAAGAGGGAGGAAAGTGAGTGGAAATTGATTGAGAGAGAGGAAAGTGAGAGTAAAGTGATTGGAAAGTGAGTGAGAGAGAGTGAAGAAGGAGGAAAGTGAGTGGAAAGTGAGTGAGAGAGAGAGAAGAGGGAGGAAAGTGAGTGGAAAGTAGGTGAGAGAGGAAAGTGAGAGGAAAGTAAGTGGACAGTGAGTGAACAAGAGGAAAGCAATGGAAAGTGAGAGGAAAGTGAGAGGAAAGTGAGAGAGGAAAGTGAGTTGAAAGTGATTGAGAGAGAGGAAAGTGAGAGAGAGAGGTAAAGCGAGAGGAAAGTGAGAGGAAGATGAATGAGAGAAAGTGAGAGGAAAGTGAGAGGAAAGTGGAGTGGACAGTGGAGTGAACAAAAGGAAAGCAATGGAAAGTGAGAGGAAAGTGAGAGGAAAGTGAGAGGAAAGTGGAGTTGAAAGTGATTGAGAGAGAGAGGAAAGTGAGAGAGAGAGGTGCGAGAGGAAAGTGAGAGGAAGATGAATGAGGAGAAAGTGAGAGGAAAGTGAGGAGGAAAGTGAGTGGACAGTGGTGAGCAAGAGGAAAGCGAGAGGAAAGTGAGAGGAAAGTGAGTGAGAGAGAGGAACATGAGAGGAAAAGTGAGTGAGAGAGAGCAAAGAGATAGGAAAGTGAGAGTAAATTGGGTGAGAGAGGGGAAAGTGGAGTAGACAGTGAGTGGAAAGTGGGTGAGAGAGAGGAAAGTGAGAGGAAATAGAGAGGAAAGAGAGGAAAGTGGGTGAGAGAGGGAATGTGAGAGGAAAGTGGGTGAGAGAGAGGAACATGAGAGGAAAGTGGGTGAGAGAGAGGAAAGTTGATGAGAGAGAGGAAAGTGAGAGGAAAGTGGGTGAGAGAGAGGATAGAGAGAGGAAAGTGAGTGAGAGAGAGGAAAGTGAGAGAGAGAGTAAGCGAGAGGAAAGTGTAGAGGATGCTGGGTGAGAGAGAGGAAAGTGACAGGAAAGTGAGGAGGAAAGTGAGGGGACAATGGTGAGCAAGAGGAGAGGGGAAAATGAGAGGAAAGTTAGTGAGAGAGAGGAACATTAGAGGAAAGTAAGAGAGAGAGAGCAAAGAGATATGAAAGTGAGAGTAATGTGAGTGAGAGAGAGAGAAGAGGGAGGAAAGTGAGTTGAAATTGAGTGAGAGAGAGGAAAGTGAGAGTAAAGTGATTGGAAAGTGAGTGAGAGAGAGGGAAGAAGGAGGAAAGTGAGTGGAATGTGAGTGAGAGAAAAGAAAGTGAGAGGAAAGTGAGAGGAAGGTGCGTAGAAAGTGAGTGAGAAAGAAGAAAGTGAGTGAGAGAGAGGAAAGTTAGAGGAAAGTGAGTGAGAGACAGGAACATGAGAGGAAAGTGAGTGAGAGAGAGGAAAGAGATAAGATAGTGAGAGTGAAGTAAGTGAGAGAGAGGAAAGTGAGAGGAATTTGAGTGAGTGAGAGTAAAGTGAGAGGAAAGGGAGAGGAAAGTGAGTGGAAAGTGAGTGAGAAAGAGATAAGAGGGAGGAAAGTGAGTGGAAAGTGAGTGAGAGAAAAGAAAGTGAGAGGAAAGTGCATAGAAAGTGAGTGAGAAATACGAAAGTGAGTGAGAGAGAGGAAAGTGAGAGGAAAGTGAGAGGAAAGTGAGTGGACAGTGAGTGAACAAGAGGGAAGCGAGAGGAAAGTGAGTGAGAGAGAGGAAAGAGATAAGATAGTGAGAGTGAAGTAAGTGAGAGAGAGGAAAGTGAGAGAGAAGAAAGTGAGAGGAATTTGAGTGGAAAGTGAGTGAGAGAGAGATAAGAGGGAGGAAAGTGAGTGGAAGGTGAGTGAGAGAGAGGAAAGAGAGAGGAACGTGAGTAAACTTTGAGTGAGCAAGAGGAAAGCGAGAGAAAAGTGAGTGGGAGAGAGGAAAGTGAGAGGAAAGTGAGTGAGAGAGAGGAAAAGGAGAGGAAAGTGAGTGAGAGAGAGGAACATAAGAGGTAAGGGTTATGGTAAGGGTAGGAGTTAAGGTTAGCGTTAGGTAAGAGATTTTATATTATCGATTTTATGTGTTTTATGATACCCAGTTATGGATTTATGCTAATGCATAAAATATGAGAGAGGCTATCCTCAAACAATCAAATGTTGTGCTTTCGTCGTAAAGCCTTTTTGAAATCAGACAACGCTGTGATATTGCTAAGAATCAGAGCTTTTGATGACTATGCAACACTTGTATATTGATGAATGTTTAATAATTCAACTTTTGGATTTTGGATTTGGCGCCTTACATTTCACCGGGTAGTGTCGGGAGTGGATTCTAGCGCCCCACTGCTCCTTAACTTGATTGACTGTAACTTTGTCAAATAAGCACCAATCGGGGTCAAACAAAGCTAGCTAGATAGCCAATGAGCTGGGCTGTACAGGAGTACCCTGTGTCTGTCACAAAATGAATATGGAGAGTTATGAAGTTATGAAAACTGGGTGTTTTGCAAATGTTGAACTTATAATATGGCTACTAATACTGGAAAAGCTAAATCTAAGTATACAGATTTGACGATATTCTTGCAGAAAAATGTAATATGAATGTAAATGTCTCCTTCACGATTTGCCCTAATGTACCTGGGTGACGTCACACGAAATGTCATGTAGTTTGCTCATACTTCAAGTTATGAAACTTTGCACATACATTGCTGCCATCTTGTGGACACCATCGGAATTACAACCAGAGTGATGGCTAGATTTGGGACCTTTCTGTTGCATTTCAAAGACAGTGGTAGAAAAAAAATAATAAACAGTTGTTTTTTTCCCCTTAACTTTCTACACGTTTAGTTACAGCCTTATTCTAAAATTGATTAAATACATGTTTTTCTCATCAATCTGCACACAATACCCCATAATGACATAGCAAAAGACAGGTTTTTAGAAATGTTTGGAAATGTATAAAAACAATTTAACATACTCAGACCGTTTGCTTTGAGACTCGAAACTGAGCTCAGGTGCGTCCTGTTTCTATTGATCATCCATCAGATGTCGCTACAACTTGATTGGAGTCCATCAACTGTATGGTAAATTAAATTGATTTGATTTGGAAAGGCACACACCTGTCTCTATAAGGTCCCACTGTTGACAGTGTATTTAGAGCAAAAACCAAGCCATGAGGTCGAAGGAATTGTCCATAGAGAGAAAGGATTGTGTCAAGAAACATATCTGGGGAAGGGTACCAAAACATTTCTGCAGCATTGAAAGTCCCCAAGAACACAGTGGCCTCCATCATTCTTAAATGGAAGAAGTTTGGAACAACCAATACTCTTTTTAGTGCTGGCCGTCCAGCCAAACAGAGAAATCGGGAGAGAAGGGCCTTGGTCAGGGAGGTGACCAAGAACCCGATGGTCACTCTGAGAGAGCTCCAGAGTTCCTCTGTGGAGATGGGAGAACCTTCCAAAAGCACAACCATCTCTGCAGCACTCCAACAATCAGGCCTTTATGATAGAGTGGCCAGACGGAAGCCACTCCTCAGTAAGGCACAATTGGAGTTTGCCAAAAGGCACCTAAAAACTCTCAGACCATGAGAAACAAGATTCTCTGGTCTGATGAAACCAAGATTGAACTCTTTGGTCTGAATGCCAAGCGTAAAGTCTGGAGGAAACCTGGTGGCAGCATCATGCTGTGGGGATGTTTTTCAGTGGCAGGGACTGGGAGATGAGGAAAAGATGAATGGAGCAAAGTACAGAGAGATCCTCGATGAAAACCTTCTCCAGAGTGCTCAGGACCTCAGACTTGGGTGAAGGTTCTACTTCAACATGACAACGACCCTAAGCACACAGCCAAGACAACGTAGGAGTGGCTTCAGGACAAGTCTCTGAATGTCCTTGAGTAGCCCTGCCAGAGTCCGGACTTGAACCCGATCGAACATCTCTGGAGAGACCTGAAAATAGCTGTGCAGCGACGCTCCCAATACAACCTGACAGAGCTTGAGAGGATCTTTAGAGAAGAATGGGAGAAACTCCTTAAATACAGGTGTGCCCTTGCTTGTAGTGTCATACTCAAGAAGATTTGAGGATAGAATAGCTGCCAAAGGGGCTTCAACAAAGTACTGAGTTATGGGTCTGAATATTTATGTAAATGTCATATTTCTGTTTTAGTATTTTTTATACATTTGCAAAAATAAGCTGTAACATAACAAAATGTAGAGTTTGAATATTTTCCAAATGGACTGTATATACACTGCTCAAAAAAATTAAGGGAACACTAAAATAACACATCCTAGATCTGAATGAATGAAATAATCTTATTCAATACTTTTTTCTTTACATAGTTGAATGTGCTGACAACAAAATTACACAAAAATTATCAATGGAAATCAAATGTATCAACCCATGGAGGTCTGGATTTGGAGTCACACTCAAAATTAAAGTGGAAAACCACACTACAGGCTGATCCAACTTTGATGTAATGTCCTTAAAACAAGTCAAAATGAGGCTCAGTAGTGTGTGTGGCCTCCACGTGCCTGTATGACCTCCCTACAACGCCTGGGCATGCTCCTGATGAGGTGGCGGATGGTCTCCTGAGGGATCTCCTCCCAGACCTGGACTAAAGCATCCGCCAACTCCTGGACAGTCTGTGGTGCAACGTGGCGTTGGTGGATGGAGCGAGACATGATGTCCCAGATGTGCTCAATTGGATTCAGGTCTGGGGAACGGGCGGGCCAGTCCATAGCATCAATGCCTTCCTCTTGCAGGAACTGCTGACACACTCCAGCCACGTGAGGTCTAGCATTGTCTTGCATTAGGAGGAACCCAGGGCCAACCGCACCAGCATATGGTCTCACAAGGGGTCTGAGGATCTCATCTCGGTACCTAATGGCAGTCAGGCTACCTCTGGCGAGCACATGGAGGGCTGTGCGGCCCCCCAGAGAAATGCCACCCCACACCATGACTGACCCACCGCCAAACCGGTCATGCTGGAGGATGTTGCAGGCAGCAGAACATTCTCCACAGGCGTCTCCAGACTCTGTCACGTCTGTCACATGTGCTCAGTGTGAACCTGCTTTCATCTGTGAAGAGCACAGGGCGCCAATGGCGAATTTGCCAATCTTGGTGTTCTCTGGCAAATGCCAAACATCCTGCACGGTGTTGGGCTGTAAGCACAACCCCCACCTGTGGACGTCGGGCCCTCATACCACCCTCATGGAGTCTGTTTCTGACCGCTTGAGCAGACACATGCACATTTGTGGCCTGCTGGAGGTCATTTTGCAGGGCTCTGGCAGTGCTCCTCCTGCTCCTCCTTGCACAAAGGCGGAGGTAGCGGTCCTGCTGCTGGGTTGTTGCCCTCCTACGGCCTCCTCCACGTCTCCTGATGTACTGGCCTGTCTCCTGGTAGCGCCTCCATGCTCTGGACACTACGCTGACAGACACAGCAAACCTTCTTGCCACAGCTCGCATTGATGTGCCATCCTGGATGAGCTGCACTACCCGAGCCACTTGTGTGGGTTGTAGACTCCGTCTCATGCTACCATGCTAGAGTGAAAGCACCGCCAGCATTCAAAAGTGACCAAAACATCAGCCAGGAAGCATAGGAACTGAGAAGTGGTCTGTGGTCACCACCTTCAGAACCACTCCTTTATTGGGGGTGTCTTGCTAATTGCCTATAATTTACACCTGTTGTCTATTCCATTTGCAGAACAGCATGTGAAATTTATTGTCAATCAGTGTTGCTTCCTAAGTGGACAGTTTGATTTCACATAAGTGTGATTGACTTGGAGTTACATTGTGTTGTTTAAGTGTTCCCTTTATTTTTTTGAGCAGTGTATCTCATTAGGCTGTGTGTATTTTTAAATATAGGCCTATTGGAAACGTGTAACTGTAGTGCAAAATGAAATACAAATACACACATAACTTTAAGCTCCATATTCATTGGACAGAGGTAATGAACCATCCATTGTTCAGCACAGCAATTGATAAAATTGTTTCTGAGGTTATGTCAATTTTACACAGGTAAGCTAACGGTTACATAAATCAGGAATGGAGACAATTGGAGTTTGGATAGACCTCTATATATGAGTGACTGTATCCAATATACCACCACCTGTTGTTATGTCGAAAAAAAATATGTTATGAAATAAATACAACATTCTCGATTACATATATTGATAAAATAAAGGTTTAAGTAAATTCAAGCAGGCACCACATTACTACAAGACAAAACAGCTCACTCAATCAAGCATGATGGTCTTGCACGTATAAAAGCAGCTTGCTTTCATATAATAATAGAAAAGCTTGAAAAGGTACTGGAAAGGGATTAGTGTGGTATGTGAAGAATCCAATTCTTTAATCCAGTCATTGTGATGTCATATGACTTAGATAGTAAAATCCCCACAAAATGTATTGCATGGTGTGGCTCAGTTGGTAAAACCATGTGTTTGCAATGCCAAAGTTACCAGTTACAACTTGGCAACCAGACCTTAACAATCAGATCCCAAAATGAGCATCTTATTGTTAGAGGCTCAGTAACCAAGCCTCACAGCACACGGGCGGGCAGGCTGTATTTGGCGCATCCTGTCCTGTTCCCTATTGGCTTGTGTTTCTTTTGGCTCCTCTCCTCCTCTGAATAGATGGGGCGACAGGCCACTGAGAAACAAGAGCATCCTGCCTGCGTGGCAACAATGTAAACAGCCCTCTGTGTTATGTCTACCCAGCCAGGTCTGATTTTATAACCCAAGCTATCTACTGCTCCTACAGTATGTCTTACTGTACTCAACATCTACTGTAAAATACATACCAGCAGCAGGGACAGGAAACGCAGGTTTAGCCGATAGCTAACCGGTGAAAGCTAGCTGTCACATGGTGATGTCACCTGGTGATGTCATTTACCCCCCCCCAACAAAAATAGGGTACCCTTCATGTGTTTTGGTATATGGCTGACGGATGTGTCTATGGTATCAATAATTGAAATGGTAATTGAAAACATTCCAAGTCCCCAGACCATACCTGTAATGATAAATGAAGTGTTACAACATGTCCATTTGGTGTGAGTTTTGGAAAAAGGATAGCCTGGACATGAAAAGGGCCCTTTTAGGTTACAGGTGGCACATTTATTGTTAATTATTTTTATTTAACATTTATTTAACTAGGCAAGTCAGTTAAGAACAAATTCTTATTTACCATGACGGCCTACCTCCTGCTGGGTTGGGGGCTGGGATAAAAAATATAAATAAATTAAGTAAAAATATAGGACGTAGCAGCACAACATGGTAGCAGCACAAAGCAGGGTACAAACATTATTGGGCACAGACAACAGCACAAAGGACAAGAAGGTAGAGACAGCAATACATCACGCAAACAGCCACAACTGTCAGTAAGAGTGTCCATGATTGAGTCTTTTGAATGAAGAGATTGAGATAAAACTGTCCAGTTTGAGTGTTTGTTGGAGCTCGTTCCAGTCGCTTGCTGCAGCGAACTGAAAAAACGAGCAACTCAGGGATGTGTGTGCTTTGGGGATCTTTAACAGAATGTGACTGTCAGAACAGCTGTTGTATGTGGAGGATGAGGGCTGCAGTAGATAGCTCAGATAGGGGGGAGTGAGGCCTAATGCTGAGCATCAGGAGCCAGCCAACACAAGCCTTCAGGTTTCAGATACATCGTGGTTACTCATCAGACGAGTGTAGTTCAGAGAACTACCGCCGCTACGCACACATAGTGTAGCTACACCACACATCATTGCATCAAGCAGGGCCTCTGCAACACTTCCTCTAACGCGGCTGTCTGAAACACCCAAGTTCAGACAGCAAGAGATCAGAGAGAGACGTAATCCTGCCATGACACTCAGCAGCATTATACAACGCTAACTTAACCCAGAGGATGTGTAGACCACACTAGTGTTTCCCGGTCCATTTCTTTTCTGTAAGACTATACACTTATCCTTAAGCTCACTTAAGGAGTTGATATGGTACTTGTACCAGTGAAGTTCACTTTTTACTGCATCTTTCATCTCATAGCCCATGGAGGTAATTATCAGTGTTGTCATGGCATTGTGATTCGCTAATGACGCTTTCATCCTGTAGCTTTCTGCTACTGTCGGGGGATGCAAACACCCCTCCTTTGCCTTAATTAAGCTAGTGTCTCTCTCTCTCTCTCTCTCTCTCATTTTATTTGCTTTATTGGCATGAATTAACAATGTACATATTGCCAAATCTTACTTTAGAGATTTACATTATTAACAGAATTAATAATAATCAATATTGTCAACGGGACGACAGTAATAACAATAAGCATAGAGGACATGTGCAGGTTGATTGGTCTGTCAGACACTGTCCCTCATCTTATGGCAGGCAGCAATGTAACGCGCTGCCAACCCACAGCTCTCTGCGTCCTCCCCCAACGGGACGGGTAGCCTATCCTTATCAGAGGTCTTTGAAACCTTGAATACATTTTGTCAGGAAATGCAGCTCTGTCTCAGGTTCTGCTGTTGTTCAGTGGTTGCACAGCCTTTCCTTTACTGGAAGCCATGTTTTCCTGTGTCTACTCTTCTCAATGGCAAGGCTGTGCTCACTGAGCCTGTACTTTGTCAAGGTTTTTGTAAGGTTTTGATCAGTAACCATGGTAAAATAGTTTGCCAGGGTGTACTGTCGATTTAGGGCCAGATAGCACTGTATTTTGCTTTGTTCTTGTGCTTGTGTTTCCCAATAAGCAATGTAGTTTTGTTTTGACTGTGTTGCAGTTTGTTTTGATCTGATTGATTGGATGTTCTGGTCCTGAGGCTTCAGTGTGTTAGTAGAACAGGTTTGTGAACTCAGGACCAGCTGGATGAGGGGACTCTTTTCTTTTCTCAGCTCTTGGTATTGCAAGGATTGGTAATGATATGAGAGGGGGTCACTGTTTTTTTAGATGTTTCAAAAACTGAATTGCTCTTTTTTTAGTTTTTATTATTAGTGGATATTGGAATAATTCTGCCCTGCATGCATTGTTTGTAGTTTTCCTCTGGACATGTAGGAGAATATTACAGAAGTCTGCCTGTCGGGTTTCAATGGGGTGTTTGTGTCACACCTTGATCTGTTTCACCTGTCTTGTGCTCATCTCCCCACCCCTCCAGGTGTCACCCATTTTCCCCATTATCCCCTGTGTATTTATACTTGCTTTTTCGGTTTGTCTGTTGCCAGTTCGTCTTGTCCCGTCAAGTCCTACCAGCGCGTTCCCATGTTTCCTGTGCTCTAGTTTTTCTTAGTCATCCCAGTTCTGACCTTTCTGCCTGTCCTGATCCTGCCTGCCGTCCTGTACCTGCCTGACTCTGATTTGGATTACGACTCTTTGCCTGCCTTGACTTACCTTTTGCCTGCCCCTTGTACTATAATAAACTCTGAGACTTGTACTATCCACCTCCTGTGTCTGTATCTGGGTCATATCCTGAGTCGTGATAGTACGAACTGGCCTTGACTGACCCAGCAGACTCAGACCAGCTTGGCAACGCTGTCTCCGTCCAAGCAGTCGCCATTGGTAGACACAAAGTAGTACTTTCAGACCTTATGGAAAGACTCCAGACCTTGGCAGAATGCCAGGACCACGCTTCCACTGCGTTGCTGGAGCAATTCCGCAGGTTATCTACTAAGCAGCAAGCCACAACAGTAACCCCCCAGACTGTCAGTTACCCCACTACCAGCATCACTTCTTCCCAATCTACTCCGGCTTCCCGAGAACCCCGCTTACCTCCTCTGGAGCGCTACACTGGAGATCCAGGATACTGCCGGGCGTTTCTCTCCCAGCTTGAGTAGTTCGTGGCAGAGGTTAGAAAGATGTTTGATTCTTAGAGAGAGAGGATGCTCGTAAGCTACTGCAACTGCGTCAAGACTCTCGTAGTGTGGAAGACTACCCGGTAGATTTTCGCACTTTGGCCGCCGAGAGTGCCTGGAATCCGGAAGCTCTGTTCGAAATGTTCCTGCATGGATTATCGGAGGTGGTCAAAGACGAGCTCGCAGCCCGGGCGCTTCCCATGGATCTCGTATCTCTCATAGCCTTGACCATACGGATCGATGGGTGGCTACGGGAACGTAGGAGGGAGTGGAGGTCTGACCCGGTCACACTTGCTCATCCACAGCGCCCACCTTGCCTCTGAGGAATCCCGAAGGTACCTGGTAGGATCACCGGAGTTCCCTTAGAAATCACAGAGGGCTGTCGACTCGCTTCCTCCGGAGCCACTGGGCAGGGACAGATTGTCTCCTGCTGAACGCCTACGCAGACTGAGCACCAATAGCTGTCTGTAACAGGACATTACATATCTACCTGTCAATTAAAAGACCAGGCTCATCAAGTAGTTATGAGTAAGTTGGTGAACCATACGGGGAGTTTTCCCATCTTCCATTTCTCATACCCCTCTCCATGCTATCCTGTTGTGGTGTGACCAGTCCAAAACTCTCCGGGTGCTCATAGACTCTAGGCCCGACGAGCGCTTTATGGACGCTACCCTGGTGTTGGAGCTGGGAATCCCCACACAACCAGGACCTCCGGCAGGTTTTCAATAAGGCCTACGCTACATCTCTCCCACCCTACGACTGCGCTATCGACCTTCTCCCGGGAACTACACCGCCTCGGTGTCGGCTTTATTCCCTGTCTGGTCCGGAGACCAAGACCTTGGAGGAGTACATTGAGGACTCAGCGTTCTTCTTTGTGGAGAAGAAGGACAAAACCCTGAGTCTGTGTATCGACTACCAGGGCCTTAATGACATCACGGTAAAAAAAAACGTTACGTTTACCACTCATTTCCTCGGCTTTCGAGCCTCTCCAGAGGGCGACGATCTTCTCAAAGTAGGACATTCAGAACGCCTACCACCTGGTTTGGATATGGGAAGGAGACGAATGGAAGACAGCTTTTAACACAGCTAGCGGGCACTATGAGTACCTTGTTAAGCCATTCGGACTGACCAATGCTCCCGCAGTGTTCCAGGCCCTGGTCATCGATGTGCTTGGTGACATGTTGAACCGGTTCGTGTTTGTTGAACCGGTTTGTGTTTGTCTACCTTGACGACGTCCTAGTTTTTTCCCGGTCAGCTCAAGAACACGTCCTCCACATCCCGACAGGTCCTTCAGAGTTTCCTGGAGAACCAGCTTTTTGTTAAAGCAGAAAAATGTGAATTCCATCGCTCCACCATCTCCTTCCTAGGGTACGTCATTGCAGCTGTAAATATTCAGATGGACTCTGACAAGGTGAGAGCGGTGGAGTGCAGCTGCAACGCTTCCTCGGGTTTGCTAATTTCTACCGCCACTTCATCCGGAGTTACAGCACCCTTGCTTCCCCCCTCTCAGCACTCACCTCTCCCAAGCTTCCGTTCCCATGGTCTCCCGCAGCTGACCAGTAGTTCTCCGACTTCAAGTATCGGTTCACTACAGCTCCTGTCTTAGTCCCTCCGGAACAGTCCAGTCAGTTCGTGGTTGAGGTCAATGCCTCAGACGTCAGAGTGAGGGCCGTCCTGTCCCAGCGTTCTACCCAGGACTAAAAGCTGCATCCCTATGCTTTCCTTTCTCATCGTCTTAAGCCCGCTTAGAGGGTAAATCGAGAACTACTCACAATCAAGATTACGTTGGAGAAGTGGAGGCACTGGTTAGAGGGGGCAGAACATCCATTCTTAGTGCCATAGTGATAGTTTGTGCCATTGGGTGAAATCTTGTTTTGCAAGTGGACCCCACACCTTGCTGTCATGAAGTGCAATTGGTTCAATGACACATTCAATTCGTTTTAGCCAAATTTTAAAAGGTATTTCAATTTGAATTTGTTTTTTAATGGGGTAGAATGCCCTGTGTGCTTTCTCTCTCAGTTCATTCATTGCACCATAAAGGTGTCCAGTTGAGCTTTTTTTAAACCTAAGTAATTGTAGTGTATGCAGTACTCTTTATATTTTGTACCAATTGAGTACTTTGGTCTAATTCCCTGAGATCTCTCACTCCCTCTCTCTCCTTCTTGCGCTCCCCCTTTCTCTCTCCCTCCCCCCTCTCTCTTTCTCTCTCTACCCCCCTTCGCCCATCTCTCTCTCTCTCCTTCCTCTCTCTCTCTCTCTCTCTCTCTCTCTCTCTCTCTCTCTCTCTCTCTCTCTCTCTCTCTCTCTCTCCCCCTCTCCCTCTCACCCCTCTCTCTCACCCCCTCTCCCTCTCACCCCCTCTTGCTCTCTCTCCCTCTTCCCCCTCTCTAGTTCCCTCATCTGATTATCAGCTGTTGTCAAACACATGGGAGCCCCCTCAAGATTATTCATACTAGATAAAAAGCCGAAATGAGTATGACATCCTAATTAAAGCATATTCTTTTAAAATTGTTTAAATTTCACATACTATAAAACGTTCTATATTCACATACCCAAATGCTTACTATTTAGAAAGCAAGTACAGGTAATCAGACACAGCATGCTTTTTTACATGAAGAAGACCAAATGAGTTCACTTTATAGACTTGAACCTAGAACCCCACCAGTTTCCCAGGTGGGAGCGTTATAACCTTTACAACCCTTCTACACACACACACACACACACACACACACACACACACACACACACACACACACACACACACACACACACACATGGACAAGCACACACACACACACACGCACACACGCACATACACACACACACACACACACAAATGGACACACACACGCACACGCGCACACACGCACACACACACACACACACACACACACACACACATGGACACACACACACACACACACAGTCACTCACTCACGAGTTCAGTGACGGCAGTTTACTACAAGCTAGTTTCCATTGTGTAATCCGCATGGACTATTTCCTGTACCACAGAGTTCCAGACAATGATTCATGGTGAGCTGGGTGAAGCAGTCCAACAAGACACCGGCGTACTACAACATCATCTGCCCGGAGGCACTTCAACACCATTATCACCTATGGTGTGTGTTTTAAATGTACGGGTTAGGTTTAGGGTTAAAATTAGGATTAGGGTTAGGTTTAGGGGTTAGGTTTAGTGGTTAGGGTTAGGGGTCAGGGTTAGGGTTACAATTAGGTTTAGAATTAGGGTTAGGGGTTAGTTATAGAATTAGGGTCAGAGGGTAGGGTTACAATTAGGGTCAGAACTAGGGTTAAGGGTTAGGGGTTAGGTTTTAGGGTTAGAATTAGGGTTAGGGGTTAGGTATAGAATTAGGGTCAGAGGGTAGGGTTACAATTAGGGTCAGAACTAGGGTTAAGGGTTAGGGGTTAGGTTTAGGGGTTAGGTTTAGGGTTAGAATTAGAATTAGGGTTCAAATTATGGTTAAAATTAGGGTTAGGGTTACAATTAGGGTTAAGGGTTCGGTTTAGGGGTTAGGCTCAGGGGTTAGGGGTAGGAGTTAGAATTAGGGTTAAGGGTTAGATTTAAGGGTTAGGCTTAGGGTTACAATTAGGGATTGAATTAGGGTTAGGGGTTAGGGTTTAGGGTTAGGGAAAAAACGATTTTGAATGTAAATTCCATTTAGGTCCCCAGAAGGACAGTAAACATATGCTGTGTGTGTGACAAGAAAATCCTCAATACAGTAGTACACCAAAACCTTAACCCCCAGTACAGTATAACTCCATGACCCTAACCTTAACCCTCAGTACAGTACAACCCCATAACCCTAACCTTAACCATCAACACAGTAGAACCTCATAACCATAACCTTAACCCTTAGTACAGTAGATCCCCATAACCATAACCCTCAAATACAGTAGAACCCCATAACCATAACCTTAACCCTCAATACAGTAGAACCCCATAGCCATAACCTTAACCCTCAATACAGTAGAACCCCATAACCCTCAGTACAGTAGAACCCTATAACCTTAACCCTCAGTACAGTAGAACCCCATAACCTTAACGCTCAGTACAGTAGAACCCTATACCCTTAACCCTCAGTACAGTAGGACCCCATAACCTTAACCCTCAGTACAGTAGAACCCCATAACCATAACCCTCAATAGAGTAGAACCCCATAACCTTAACAATCAGTACAGTAGAACCCCATAACCCTCAGTACAGTAGAACCCCATAACCCTCAGTACAGTAGAACCCCATAACCCTCAGTACAGTAGAACCCCATAACATTAACCCTCAGTACAGTAGAACCCCATAACCATAACCCTCAGTACAGTAGAATCCCAAAACCATAGCCTTCAGTACAGTAGAACCCCATAACCATAACCTTCAGTACAGTAGAACCCCATAACCATAACCTTCAGTACAGTAGAACCCCATAACAATAACAATAACCCTCAGTACAGTAGAACCCCATAACCATAACCTTAACCCTCAGTACAGTAGAACCCCATAACCATAACCTTCAGTACAGTAGAACCCCATAACCATAACCTTAACCCTCAGTACAGTAGAACCCCAGAACCATATCCTTAACCCTCAGTACAGTAGAACCCCATAACCATAACCTTCAGTACAGTAGAACCCCATAACCATAACCTTAACCCTCAGTACAGTAGAACCCCATAAACATAACCTTAACCCTCAGTACAGTTGAACCACCCTAACATTCCCCTGCTGAATTTGTGTGTGTGTATGTTCTTCATTATCTCCATTCCAAGTATTGTCTCAGCAGCCGGGGCCGAACCAGGCTCTGACTGGCTGCTCTTTGTGTAACCAAGACCAGATGAAGCACCTAAACCATCACAGGGCCACACTCCCCTTCCACCCCAGCGACCGAACACACACAATGAAACACACACACACACATATATATATATAGACACACACACACACATATACATAGACACACACATATACATAGACACACACACAGACACACACACATATGCACTGACATACAAATAAACACACACACAAACACACAAACACACACACACACATAGACAAACACACAGACACACACACACATACATAAACACACATAAACACACAAACACACACACATAGACAGACACACATAGACACACACATACACACACACACACACACACACACACATATATAGACACACACACACATAGACTCACACACATAGACTCACACACATAGACTCACACACATAGACTCACACACACACACACACACACCTTTGTCCTAACCCAGCACCAACACACCGATTCGACTAAACAAATTAATCACCTTGCTATTGTTCAGTGGAATCGGGAGGGTTAGGAGCCGGGGACAGATAAGAATGTGATTGACAAACAGACTATGATGAGGAAACCATACTGTAATTATCCACCAGTGTTAATGTGTGATTCAATGTCCTGTCTGGTTCGTGGTAACAGTGGTATCCTCTCATCTGATCTCCTTGACCACATCCCTATATGAGTACAACAAGAACATCGTGACATGCTGGTTTGCTGGGGTGGGCCGTATACACATACCATGCGTCCCAAATGGCACCCTATTGCCTATATTGGGCCCATAAGGGATCTGGTCAAAAGTAGTGCACTATGTAGGGAATAGGGTGCCATTTTGGGGAGCTCAGATTTGGTCTGTCTGGATTGATCCCATCAGTGGCAGGCGATGTTAGTGCCTTTATCGTACGATAACGCATGTTTCTGTGTGGTGTAGACTGGTGATACTGTAAACCTCCTGTTGTGGGTTAACTGATAGGGAGCACAGTGTATGGGCCTGACAAACAAACCTGTTTGGATATGATTAGTTAAATGTTTCCTGCACACTGTATGGCCTCAACAGAGTTGGGGAGAAGGCAAAGGGGAAGGCGAAATTAGACACACGCACAGGCACACACAGACACAGTCTGCAGAGGCAGCCATGCGAGACAGTACAGAGCTGTTTACTCAGCAGGCCCAGGTGTAGGGCTTACTCTGTGCAGCTGTATAGGGAATTACCAGACCACCACACACACACACATACAGATACTCAGGGGGCCAGCAATCTACCATATCTTCTATGTGTCCTATTCAGCCTTTGAAGTTGCACCATTGGGGTGGCAGGTAGCCTAGTGGTTAGAGTGTTGGGCCAGTAACCGAAAGGTTGCTGGATTGAATCCCCAAGCTGACAAAGTAAAAATCTGTTGTTCTGCCCCTGAGCAAGGCAGTTGGTTAACCCACAATTCCCCAGTAGGCCATCATTGTAAATAAGAATTTGTTCTTAACTGACTTGCCTAGTTAAATAAAGGTTCATTTAAAAAAAAATCTAAAAGGAACATTGAACTGTACATTTCCCAAATTTTGTTTAGCTAGATACAGTACATACTTCAACACTTCAAACTGCCACCCCTGCAATAGGTCTGTGTCACACTCTTAGAAAAAAAGTGCTTTCTAGAACCTAAAAGGGTTCTTTGGCTGTCCCCATAGAAAAAGCCTTACCACAGAGGGTTCCATGGAACCCAAAAGGGAACCAAAATGGGCTCTACCTGGAACCAAAAAGGTTTATATGCAGGGTTACAGCTCGAAAGCTCTGTGCTAAGTGTGAATGTCTATCTGCAGCAAGAAGGTGGTGCACTGGTAGAGAGGGGTGAGGTGAAGAACACTAAAATATGCAGTACAGTTGGGCCCCAAGGGAAGAGAGCATATTTAACTAAAGCCTCACTAGAGGTTTTTGACACGGAGCTTCTTTCACATGCCCCCTCCCCTTCCCACTTCAAAGTGCTATTTATGCAGAAACCGGTCAGAGCTTTCCTGTCCTCCTCTTTCCTCTTCTCCCCAGGGGCAATGGCTTTTGGAACATGCCTTTTATTGTGTTACGGAGGGGAAAAAATACAACTTTTTGTCTGCCTGTCTGTCTGTCTGTCTGTCTACCCCCCATCACCCTCAATCTCTACCCCCCTCTCACCCTCTCTCTTTCAGTCTCTACCCCCTCTCTCTTTCTATCTCTACCCCCTCTCATCCTCTCTCTTTCTATCTCTACCCCCATCACCCTCGATCTCTACCCCCCTCTCACCTTCTCTCTTTCAATCTCTACCCTCCATCACCCTCTATCTCTACCCCCCTCTCACCCTCTCTTCCTATCTCTACCCCCTCTCTTTCAGTCCACCCCCTCTCTCTCGCTCTCTCTTGGCTTCTACTCCTCTCCATCTCTGCAGCTGCGATCCTCCGAGCCCTAATCCCGCCCCCTCCCCTGTGTGCTGGAAAGCCGTCCAACAATTTAACCGCAGCTCTGAAACAATCTAACATCTGTTGGGAGGCAGGCCCAGGCGTTGCCTTCCTGCTGCGAGCCGTGTTAACCCCTCGCCTCCCGACACGGCACAGCCAGCCGGAACACAATCCACCACGCCAGTGAAGACACACTCAGACACGTACACACACACACAACCCTGGAGTCTCTGCCACAGGGAAATTGGGAAATGCATACAAGGCCAACAACTGTGTGTTTGTGTGTGTGCGAGTGTGTGTGAGTGAGTGTGTAAGGCGATAAAGGATATCTGTTTTTCTGGGTGTAGGTAGGGTGGTTTGGGTGGGTGTGTGCATCATAAGCCCTAAATGTTTGTGTCTGGTGGTCCAAATTTATGGAGACATAAACACATGTATAGAATAGCTAATAATGCAGATAGTCTAGTAGGCTTAGCCTTTCCCATTCATAAACAGCACAGCTAGTCTAACAGGCTTAGCCTTTCCCATTCATAAACAGCCCAGCTAGTCTAACAGGCTTAGCCTTTCCCATTCATAAACAGCACAGCTAGTCTAGCAAGCTTAGCATTTACTTTCATAAACAGCACAGCTAGTCTAACAGGCTTAGCATTTCCCGGTCATAAACAGCACAGTTAGTCTAGCAGGCTTAGCATTTCCAAGTCTAGCAAGCTTGGCCTTTCCCAGTCATAAACAGCACAGCTAGACTAGCAGGCTTAGCCTTTACATTCATAAACAGCACAGCTAGTCTACAGGCTTAGCCTTTCCCAGCCCAAAACAGCACAGCTAGACTAGCAGGCTTAGCATTTACTTTCATAAACAGCACAGCAAGTCTTACTGGCATAGCCTTTACATCCATAAACAGCACAGCGAGTCTAGCAGGCTTAGCCTTTCCCAGTCATAAACAGCAGAGTTAGTCTAGCAGACTTAGCCTTTGCCAGTCAAAACAGCACAGCTAGACTAGCAGGCTTAACCTATAAATTCAAAAACAGCACAGCCAGACTAGCAGGCTTAGCCTTTGCAGGTCATTAACAGCACAGCTAGACTAGCAGTCATAGACTTTAAATTCATAAACAGCACAGCTAGACTAGCAGGCTTAGTCTTTACATCCATGAACAGCACAGCTAGTCTAGCGGGCTTTGCCTTTCCCATTCATAAACAGCACAGCTAGTCTAGCAGGCTTAGTCTTACCCATTCATAAACAGCACAGCTAGTCTAGCAGGCTTAGTCTTACCCATTCATGAGCAGCGGAGCTAGACTAGCAGGCGTAGTCTTTACCAGTCATAAACAGCACAGGTAGACTAGCAAGCCTTTCCCGTTCATAAACAGCACAGCTAGTCTAGCAGGCTTAGCCTTTACCTGTCATCAACAGCACAGCTAGTCTAGCAGGCTTAGTCTTTCCCATTCGTAAACAGCACAGGTAGACTAGCAAGCCTTTCCCATTCATAAACAGCACAGCTAGTCTAGCAGGCTTAGCCTTTACCTGTCATCAACAGCACAGCTAGTCTAGCAGGCTTAGTCTTTCCCATTCGTAAACAGCACAGCTAGACTAGCAGCCTTATTCTTTCCCATTCATAAAAGGTTCTTGAATAGCATGTTAGCGCTAACGCGGTAGTTACGGCAGTATGAATTTACCATTGTAGTCGTGAAACATGTTTAGAACATTTTACAGGCAAAGCATAATCAACTCCGTCCGTGGGAGCGTATTTGTTGACAGGACTGTGTACTCCATAAGCTGAATTAACTTCTGCTAAACACTAATTCCATGACACATGACTTGGGGGCGAATGGCCAAACACTGTTAAGGAGAAACTAACTCGGCCAGTGAAAAGAGACATGTTTGTAAAACTGCCCGTCCAAAGGCTATGCAGCTGACACCTAAGGGCTGTAATGCTGCATAACTAGAACAGAACTATGTACACAGACAACACACACACACACACACACACACACACAACACACACACACACAGGATGTGAATGGAAGTTCAAGTTCACAGCTGCAGATAAAAGGGGAAGAGAGAGGGGGAGGAAAGGTATGTGCCCAAAGCGATGACCCTCAGCACTGTAGCTCAGGGTCATAGACCAGCCCCTTTCTCTACACAGACAGACATATCCTGAGGGTGGTATGGGCCTGGCCTAAACATAACTTGTTAATGAAACATATTGCACCAGATTATTCACCCCTCCTTCCCAGTTACACAATATATTAAATGTATCTCTGTCAAATCAAATCAAAGCAAATCAACCATGATCTTTTGGTATTTAATGTACATTTGACTCTCAAACAATTCAACGGCTTGTATAAAATGGTTGCAAAAGCAGGCACTATGTCATGCAGTGACAGTAGATTTTTGTTTTATAAATTGGGACTGGATAACTATTGTATTTAAAAATAGTTTGCCCTTAATAGGGAGTCCACTGTGTGGCATTTCCTATAGCTTTATTGAGAAGAGTGTATCAGACTTTAGTTTCATGACCTAAACTAATCTATGCTCACTATATACTCTAAACAAAGCTCCTACAGCTTCATTAAGAAGACAAGGGTTTTACCTCTGTACTAATCTGGAGGCCTGTTGACAAGGAGGGGAACTGGTGCTGCTGCTATTGCATTCCCATTACCATGGCTGTCTAGGACTGTCTGTCTCTGACACTCCTCCCCGTGGATTATATTACAGAGCGGATGTGTGTGTGTGTGTGTGACGAATTCACTTGATGTAATGCGCAAAAACCCAAATACAAACCCAGCGAAGCAGACATTGATTTTTGTTTCAGGGTGACAGAGGGGGTTGAACATATGCATGGAAATAATGTGTGTGTGTGTGTGTGTGTGCGCCCAGCCTCCGCACGCTCTGTGGAATATTAACAGGGTCCAGAGGTGGGAGATGAGAGATGGTATAGTGTCCCCTACTCCCTGTGGGCCCTGTGCACTACATAGGGAATCCAGCACAGCACTCCACTTTCATTCACATTCCAGCAGACACCATTCAGTCAGTCATACCACATACTAGTGTAAACACAAGCTTCAACTGTGTATTACGAACTCCAAAGGATTATGGAGGAAGTAGTCCTTACATAGTCTGCATCTGAAACGGCACCCTATTTCTTCTATAAGACACCCTATAGAGTGCACTACTTTTGACCAGAGCCCTATGTGCCCTTGTCAAAAGTAGTGCACTACAACTGGAATAGGGTTCCTTCATGTTTTAGGGAAGTAAACACATAACAATTTGTTAGTGTTCTAGTTAGATGAGCCTTCAGCCATGTTTCACAGGTCTGAGAGCAATTGAACTACAGTACAAATGATCAAAAAGCAACAGTAAGAAGTCCCACTGATCATTCTTTAGTTGAGTTGAATGGAAAAGGCTTTTTCATAAAACACATCCTACTGTAGTTGGACGAGACCGTAGAGGCTGGACCATAACAAACAGCTACACCTGGTGGACAGGTGCTAAAATGACAAGCAATTCTTAGTTGATTCATATACATTTTAGGAGTAATACTAATTAATCTAAATGTATTTAAGAACATTTGAGTAAAGCCTAGGATCACTGGAGCACTGAGGATGTTAAATGGACATGGCATAAAAAAAAGCCCAATTTAGCTGTTGTACTCAAGGCCGAAATTAACAATTTGATCATGACACATCCACTTATAACACCCTATGCGTGAAATGAAGACTCTCTTACTAAGAAGCTACATTTTTTATGTGCAAGAACGAACGTGCTACACTGACAAAAAGTACTGAATCTGATTAATCAGATTCACAGTGTAGTCCGTATGAAGTAATAGAAAGTACAACACTAACTATCAATAATAATCTAGTTCACCTTAGTTAAAGCGATGCTCCAGAACTTTATCATTTCAGGCAGTCATTTTTTAAGTGGTGCTCATGTTTTTTGTGTACTACATCATCCAATTGTGTACTACGTCAATCTATTTCGTATGATACTGTATTTCACGTTATGTTATGTCCTCCGTACGTTTTGCAAATTCGCATGATATGTTACGAATGCAATTCGTACAATATGTTACGAATTTGTTGATCCCGGACTGCATCTTTAAGACCATTTTGTTATTGCCTCTTTAAAATATACCCCAGAATTTGGAAAGAAAAAATAGTAACCAATTGTGTTCAAAAGCTTCCGTGATCCTGTCTTTGGATCTTTGGACGAGCAAAATCCATGTCTCTGGTCCATATTACCATGTTGGAGGAGATGTCACAGCAGCGTTTGTTTGCCATGGCTCATGGTTCCTCTGGGCAGGCACTTGGCCCTGTTCCTCCCTCCCCATGTAGCCCTCACAGGGTTTGGGCAAAATGTTTCTCCCCGCTCTGCTCTAATGTCCCATTTGAGCACAGACCAAATTGGAAACAGATTTCTGGCACCCTGTCTTCTCTCGCTGACAGAGAGGTAGAGCAGAAACAGCAACAACTCTGTAGTGGAGAGAAAGGGAGAGGGCCCATGGAAATACTATACTGACTACCCCATAACATAGTGTTGAGAATCACCGTTACCACTCCGTCAGTGCACTAGTTTCATTTAATCCCGAGTTCACCCCAAGCCTCTCTCCCCTATGCACTTGTAGAGACCTGAGAAGATTTGATAGGTACAGTAGAATGGCTCCACCTTGCCTGCTGATTGGCTTGGTAGAATAATCAACAAATCTCTCACACCTACCCATTTAACCCAGCTTTTTACAAAAGCAAATTGGTAACAAGGTTTGGTTGACTTCAAATTGGATTCAGGGTTTGTTGACAGCTACATCAAAATTGGATGTTGTTCTGACATAATTGCAATGACTTTCCTCCATTCTCTCATTGTACTCGGTGCACCACTGTAGTGAGACTACAGGTACTGTAAAGCAATATTCATTGTACAGCTGCTGAAACACACCAAAACCCACACTCCACTCTCAAAAACCACACTCCTCTCTCAAAAACCACACTGCACTCTCAAAAAACCACACTCCACTCTCAAAAACCACACTCCTCTCTCAAAAACCATACTACACTCTCCAAAAACGTATATTTTAACAATCTGTTTTTTAGTTTGAATGCATCCACGCTATTAGTGTAGAGAGCCCACAGAAGACTGGGTGGGAACAATGACAACATAAAGTCTGATAAACTAGAACCAGGTGAGGAGACCTCTTCATTAATCCCATATTTCTCTGAGAAGACAACCTGTTTTGAGAGTATCACTAAGACAACGTCCCCTATTCACTATGTACTGCACTACATAGCCCTACGGGCCCCAGTCAAAAGTAAACCCCTACATAGGAAATTGGGTGTCAAATATGTTGTGAAGTGAGCTGGCAACCGGAAGGTTGCTGGTATCAAATCCTAGATGCCATTGCCTGCCGTTGTGCCCTTGAGCAAGGCACAAACCCCACAACAACAGCTCCCTAGGCACCCAGTGTGGAAGCACCTCTCCAAAACCAGTATATGTATGTGTATAAATGTGTGTCTTTCGAATTGGGTTCAAAGATTATTGACCAATACAGTGATATTAATCTTAATTTTAAAGGATAATACATATCAATGCTTTATGAAACAGAGCGTTCATATGACCTGTATTCTATGCAGAGATATTTTAGCACCACCTGTAAAACTACCATTTCTCTCAGAGTAATAAAGTCTTCGTGGGTTGAGAAAACCTTCCACTCACTGCCGTTTGCATGGAAACAATTAGCGTACCAGGACAGCATTTTTGGCATGGCACAGGAACTGCACCGTTCATGTTTAGAGCACTAGGCACAAACATCTCATTAAGAGTTCACTGATATACCACTAAGTAGCTAACAGATGGCTGACCTCCCTCGGTCCTGGCACTGAACATTTGACAGGTTGTGTAACTAGCTAACTTCTCTTTAAGGTAAAAGAGAAGGTGTTGCCGAGTCTGTCTGGCTCAACCAATGCCTGATGGGGGGAGTTTTATGCTACTGGCATGCCGGTCAACCTCCAGCAAAGCTTTATAGTCCCCCAAAACCCCCCTTATTGGTACACCCTGTCCAACACTTAAATCACTGTCAGAGCTGCCGAATAATAATCACTAGGATACTTTTAGGATAAAGATACAGAATTTCACTCTTAGCTGAGTAATAGAAATACAATCCACTTTCTAAAATGTATTAACATTGTCTAAGGGTAGGTAATCCCATTCCCCACTAATGTGTAGTATTAAGCTGGGGGACGCATGGCAGACATTGTGTAAAAATGGCTATTCTACTGTTACAATACATGCCATGGGATCAGAAGTGACCAAGGAGAGTCAGGACCACGATCTAAACTGATGGATAATTCCAAAATAAAAGTTTTGAAGTGAACTATCACTGTAAAGCCACATCCAAAGGACATAACCCTTTGAAAATAAAATAGAACTGAACACATTGGAGGAAAACCAAGGTGGAATAAAAATCCTCAGGTTTGCCCTTTGGCCTCCTAACAAGGTATAGAGTGAGCAGCACAAGGTAGTCTCTGAAGACATGAAGAAGTTGAGCTGCCACTAAGTCCTCTCTTCCTCTCCTCTCTTCTGCTGTCTGCTGGGTTCTGATAGCTGCATCCTCCTCTGCTCAGAACAAATCTATAAAACTGTAGATTCCCAGTCTTCTCCGGAGGGGCGGCCAAACTACTTCCACATGTTATTTTTCCATATCCCGCTGCTATTCTGGAATTTCGTTTATGTACATTGTCAAACTTCTCACAGTGTGAGAATTAAAGGAAGAAAAGCAATTATGGGCCAGAGGAGAGGAGAGCAGGGAAGGGGTGGTGGATTAACCCTTGCCTGTGTGGTACCAGGGGCTGGGGATGTGGTGGGGTGTTCCATCCCAGGGCCTCGCTCCTGGGGCCGTTCACACGGGAAGAGAAGAGAGGCCAGGCTGCATCCTGCCTCTGGAGCTCTCCCCAGCCATCACTGCTGCACCACCACCAGCACAATCCCCAACCCATGCGCTTCCTGACCACCACTCCCCCGCTTCGTCGGGGTCCTGAGAACATGCGAACACCAGAGGTCGAGGTGAGACATGTGAAGCATGTCGGGAAAGGGGGACACCAGTAATGGACATTACACCCTTTATCCCCATGTCTGTCCCCACTTAAGTTAGACTGATCAATCTGTGGCTTCCAGGCATAGGGGAGAATGACTCTTGGTGTCACCTTTTGAGACCCTTATGCATGGGGGTGTCCTAAGGGGGCTGTCTCTAAAAGGGGGAAGGGGAGGGGAGGGGGGTCTAATGTAATAAACTACCTATGACACCCTCAGAGCCACAGGTCACCGCTACCCAAAGGCTGCACGTCCCGGCGCCGGCACAGAGGGGATATATACACACACAAACAATATTTACATGGAGCAAAGCGCAAAGCCCACGCAACATTGCCCAATAGATTCCCTTCTGTGATCATAGACTAAATACGAAGGCCTCAGAGACAAGACACTGCTGTCTGTCTCTGTTTGTGTTCTGTGTAACAGCAACCTCCTGTGAAAGGGCCAGAAGGGTCAGGAAAGGGACCCCGCACCCACCCTCTCCTTTCATTTAAAGCTTAGAGGACTTGAAATGACATTGGGGAGAGAGAGAGAGAGAGAGAGAGAGAGAGAGAGAGAGAGAGAGAGAGAGAGAGAGAGAGAGAGAGAGAGACACACACAGAGACACAGAGACACACAGAGAGAGACACAGAGAGAGATACACAGAGAGATACACAGAGAGAGAGAGAGAGAGAGAGAGAGAGAGAGAGAGAGAGAGAGAGAGAGAGAGAGAGAGAGAAACACAGAGAGAGAGAGAGAAACACAGAGAGAGAAACACAGAGAGAGAGACAGAGAAAGGAGTCCAGACGTGAGGGTCGTGTGGTAGATGAAGGAAGGGCCGGATGCTAACACCATAGAGTAAGAACAGAGTGAAGGGTCTACACACCCCCAACCCTCCCTCCCTCACTCCCTCCTCCTCTCTCCCTCACTCCCTCCTCCTCTCTTCCCCAAGAGAGCTGATGACGAGCACAAAGCCTGAACTCTCCCCCAGCCCCAGGCTATAATTAGCAACCCCCAATTTAACTCATCGTGTGTGTGTGTGTGTGTGTGTGTGTGTGTGTGTGTGTGTGTGTGTGTGTGTGTGTGTGTGTGTGTGTGTGTGTGTGTGTGTGTCTGTCTGTCTTTCTGCCTGTGTCTTTAACCCTGACAGAGCTATCATGTCAAGTCTTGAGAGCCTGGGGAGCAAGTCAGCTCCCTCGAAACAGCTGTGACTAGTAAGGACCTTTAACTGTGTTGCCTTCAGACTGGCGTGTTTAGTACAACCATGGATGTTCAGAGGTGTTCAGAGGTGTGTTTGATGTTTTGTGTGATGTTCAGTGGGTGTGTGTTGTTCAGTGTGTGTGTGTATTTGTGTATATTTGTGTGTGTATACCTACAGTATGTTCCCAGTACAGCTTTGTATAGTGAGCATGACTCTGTAGCGAATTTATTATATGAATATGAATATATTATATACACCATAATGGACTCAATTAATATGTTAGCAAAGTCTATTAAATGAATTATCTGACTCCATAAATATAGGTCAAATATGCAATCAAGCATTGACGTTGATGTTGACTAGCAAGAATTGGTCTGAGAGTGGAATACTAAAAGTTAGATACAGTATTTAATAACTTTGTAAAACAAATTAAATCACATAAGCATTAAGCTTAAGTTACAAATCATTAACAATCATTACAATCCAATACTCTAGGCATGATCAGAGAGGGAGAGAGAGAAAAGTCCTGCCTGAAAGGACATGCCCGCAAGAGTTCCTGGGATGGAGAGAGAAAGAAAGAAAGCCCAGGTCAGGAACAAAAGAGAGAAAGGGACAATGAAGCTAAGACCCTTTTATAAGCATCTGACTTCTTGACCGATAGTATTACTGTTGAGTTAACATCCAATCAGATGTAAAGACAACAAGATGTTAAGACTACAGGATGTGAAGACAACAGGATGTGAAGACAACAGGATGTTAAGACAGACAACAGGATGTGAAGACTACATGATGTTAAGACAACAGGATGTTAAGACTACAGGAGGTCAAGACTTCAGAATGTTAAGATTACAGGATGTGAAGACAACAGGATGTTAAGACAGACAACAGGATGTTAAGACAGACAACAGGATGTTAAGACAGACAACAGGATGTGAAGACTACATGATGTTAAGACAACAGGATGTTAAGACTACAGGAGGTCAAGGCTTCAGGATGTTAAGACTACAGGATGTTAAAACAACAGGATGTTAAGACAACAGGATGTAAAAAAGAACCTCTGCTTCTCAGAGGTGAGACAAGACGGGTTTGATGAGATAATGCAGAGAAGGCTGAGTTCCTGATGCTGGGTGTTCACTACACGACTTTCAAAATCCTAACATCGCTGAGCCTCTCACATTAAAAGCCTCTCACATTCCTTTCATTTTTTTGTCTTGCCAACATAGTGGTGCTCACACTAAACGATCTGGTACAGATCACACACAATAAGATTCTTCAGTTGGCTGTGAGGATTCTCCATGCCACCATGCAGTCTAATGAAAACAATGCTGTGATTAGAATGTTAACGTAGCTAGAAGGAGCTGTGGTTCAATGCAGCCTCATAAAGGTTTTCAGTCAGACATTCACGCATGCCGTACAGAGTTGAAATTTCTAGCAAACATTTTGAATTGAATGACATTACTTGAGAACTTCAGAGCTGTAACTTCAGAGCTGCTAGGAACAATGACTACTAGTATCAAATGCTCTGTATCACATGCTCGCTGGCTTTTTCTCTGGTGAGCTCTCATTGGCTATTGCTGATCACCGTTCTCAAAGCATGTCATTGCACATCTCACACTACAAGATCATTGCAGATTTTGTGCAGATATAATCAAACATGTTTGAAAATATTGGGATATCTGGGACTGCTCAAAGACGGGATCGTTAGCCCTTAGATTGCGTCTCTGACCTGCTTACATTAAATGAGCGTTGGTGACGGCCGCGCCCTGAGTAGGCAACGACATGGTGATTTTGTCACCAATCTCAAAAACGTATCTGGGAGAGCTAAATCGCCAGACAACCCAGAGGAAATCCTTGCATACAGTGGATGAGAGTAACTTCAGGGGCTGAGCCTCCCTACAGACTCATCATTTAGTTGGGCCTCCATCAGACTAGATTACCATGACTTCTGGGGTGGGGGGTAATTTAATTTGTTCATTTATCTTCCCACGTCAGTCACTTCTGCAGCTCTGGTTTTTATCCTCCTTCATCAGTGATAAGACCAAGGACTAAAAACCCCACAAGGACGTGTAATATGACCACTATCCAGATACTGTAGCAGGCATAGGCTATAGAAAGACCAGCCCTTGTTGTTAGCTGTGCATTGGCTCGCTGCGAAAACGAGAGTATTTGACCCAAAAAAAAAAAAAAAATGGGAACTTCTAACAATACGAATCATCAAATTGAACAAGACTTACAATGTTAAAGTTAATGCTTGGGAGACTGAAGCCTGAAGTCATTTTTTAAATTGCACCATTATTTTTATAAAGAGAGCTTTCCCATGGTCCATTTGTCTATTTAATACAGCACATCTGGTGGATACGTTCTCCTTCTCCTCGTGAAAAACAATCTGTCGTCACAGGGGCTGCAGTGAGGAGCGAATACGGAGACCCTGCAGCCTCTCGGGTGACTGGAGTTACAGTTTTCTAACTGATGGAATGCCTCATGCAGGACAGGGCCTGGAGTTAGAGCCCAGTCGGAGCCCAGTGGAAGACATTGTTATGGCAACAGCAGTTCGGGTGTGTGAGGTAAGTGAGGTAATGCTGGTGATGTAACATAAGGGGGCGGTGGGGACGGGGGAAAGGCGATAGGCTGAGGCAGTTGGTGTCAGCATTGGGATCTTTAATGTTAGCCAGACATCTCCATGCAGGCAGGAAACAGGACAGAGGAATACATACCCACCTAGAAACGTCTTCCCTAAATAACTGGCAAGGCAAGGCCGCCGAGTGACACCCTTGAGGTCACCACTAATCCCCACTCATCCCCCTCACCCACTTTCCTCTCAAACGCGCCGATTATACGACTTACGTCAAGTAGATGTATCTTCACAGAAAGGCAGCGACATGTTTTTCCTTAGCTACATAACATAGACACTCTAACTCGTTGCCCCCTGTAAGGCTTCCCTCCCTGCTACTTTAGTGTTGTCATCCCCCCCAAAAAATACAGATGACGAGAAAATGACTGCCATGTTTTTGGGGAAAATAGAATGTTTTGTAACCAGAATCGTAAACATAGCACTACTACTTATGTTGTTTTCAGCTGCTCCGTAAATGAAAAAATAAATACAAATGAGTCGCTTTTTTAACCGTCGAGTGCATGAGGAGCAACAAAACGATTCCCAGAGAGATTTCCATTTGTCTGTCTAGAAAACACAGCAGTTTGCTCTGGGTGTGCCCCCTCTATTTTCTCCACTTGGGGACGAGGCTGTAATTGCTTGTTTAAGGATAATAACAAGGGAAGACTCTCCGAGGAGCCCCGCACTCCAAACGCCAGACTTGAGGCGAACACCGCAACCGCAGTGCAGTGCAGCGCAACGGGGGGAAGAGGAGAGGAACAGAGAGGAGAGGAACAGAGAGGAGAGGAACAGAGAGGGAGGAGAGGCATACTGGGGTAGTAATGAAGGGCTTATAGTCCTGGTGACTGGAGAGAGTTTGGGTGTGTGTGTGGAGGGGTGGGGGTGGGGGGGTGTGGAGGGAGATATGGAGGGAGATGTGGATGGGGATGTGATGTGGAGGGGGATGTGGAGGGGAGGAGGATGTGGACGGGGATGTGGATGAGGGGATGTGGAGGGGATGTGGAGGGGATGTGGATGGGGATGTGGAGGGGGATGTGGAGGGGGATGTGGAGGAGGGGAGGAGGATGTGGACGGGGGATGTGGATGAGGGATGTGGAGGGGATGTGGAGGGATGTGGAGGGGATGTTGATGGGGGTGGATGGGGATGTGGAGGGGATGTGGATGGGGGCGTGGAGGGGATGTGGAGGGAGATGTGAATGTCTATGTGGATGTGAAGGGGATGTGGATGGGGAGGGGATGTGGACAGGGAGGGGACGTGGAGGGGAGGAGGATGGGGGTGTGGATGGGGGATGTGGATGGGGATGTGGAGGCTACACGCCTCCTAGAAGGATGGCCGCTGCCACCTAGTGTTTTTCTCCAACGGCTCCTTGGCAGGGAGTGTGTGTGCCCCTGTCTCTGCGTGTGTGTTCCTGTGTGTGTGTGGGGGGAGGGGCCCTGTCTCTGTATGTGTCTGTGTGGGGGCTGCCTCTGTGAGTGTGTCTCTGTGTGTGTGTGTGGGGGCTGTCTCTGTGTATGTGTCTGTGTGTGGGGGCTGTCTCTGTGAGTGTGTCTCTTTGAGTGTGTCTCTGTGAGTGTGTCTCTGTGAGTGTGTCTCTGTGTGTGTGTGTCTGTGTGTGTGTGTGTCTGTGTGTTTTAATGGAATGCGGGGCTGGCAGCCAGAGCATGCAGCAGGCAGACCCGACAGAGAAAAGAGGGAGAAAGCAGGAATGTAATTAAATTAGGGGTGTCACACCGGGAACCCAGAGCTTAAACAAGCCTCCAGGGATTGTGGGAGATCTCCCAGGCATTCAATGTTTCCTTGATCTAAGAATATATGAGAAGATGGCTACAATGGGGCTCCGTGGTATACATACACAATGCGTGTGGATACAGTGCACATGCCACAATTGAAAAGCGAATCGTCACAACTACACCCAATCACAATCACATTCTTCCATTCAGAATAACTAACATGTGTGTGCTGCATGTATAGCACATGGGGATGTGTAAAACGTACTCCTCAGCCTGAAGTGTCCCACTTGAGCTAGCGAATAGCTAGCTTTTCACGTGGCACCGACTGGTAAGACGCTTCAGTAGGGCGGTCCTCAGTTCGCGCCAGGTATGAGTTGAATTTGGAGGAAGTTGTACCCACTTAGCAAGCAGCATGACTTCCTTGACATTCATACCTTGGCACAGCACTGATGATGTGCTGTGGTGTAAAAATACTTTACAGTACTACATTACTAGCTTTTTGGTGTAGCTGTACTTACATTTTTATTTTTACTTCACTACATTCTTAAAGAAAATAATGTACTTTTTACTCAGTACATTTTCCCTGACACCCAAAAGTACTCATTACATTTTGAATGCTTAGCACGACAGGAAAATTGTCAAATTCACACACTTATCAAGAGAATATCCCTTGTCATCCCTACTGCCTCTGATCTGACGGACTCACCAAACACACATGCTTCGTTTGTAAATGATGTCTGAGTGTTGGAGTGTGCCCCTGGCTATCCGTCAATAAAAAAGAACAAAAACGGTGGCGTTTGGTTTGCTTAATATAAGGATTTTTTTTATTAGTTTTACTTTTGATACTTAAATATATTTTTGCAATTACATTTACTTTTGATACTGAGGTATATTTAAAACCTAATGCTTTTAGACTTTTACTCAGGTAGTACTTTACTGGGTGAATTTAACTTTTACTTGTGTAATTTCTATTAAGGTATTTTAACTTTTACTCAAGTATGACAATTAGGTACATTTCCCACCACTGGGTCGAATGTAGATTTGTTGGGTTTGTCGACCACCTGTGATATGGAATGACTTAACCAGGATCATTCTTGTCAAGGGACTCGCAGGGGTGATATTTTTTTCTTGCCTAGCACTTACACACCCGTTTCAACTAATCAACTTATCATCAAGCCTTTCAATAGCTATGTCCCATGTGTTAGTGCTGGGTACAAATAACAAAATGCACCATTGTTGATCCCCAGGGCTAGAATCAAGAAACCCTGAACTAAACCAATGCAAATAGCAGCAATTTGGTGAGATGTAGCACAGCACATACACATACAGGGTTAAGTTTTTACAGTACTGCTGGGATCAACGGTGTATTCTAGGCCGACAGCTGGGGTTGGATCCATGCCTCTGCTTTAACAATGGGGTATGCTGCAACAGGCAGGAACCAAATCATTGGGAGAGAGATTTATGCACCGTCTGTGTTGGGAAGTTGGACCGACATCCATAAGAGAGAACGAGAGCAAGAACGAAAAATGACAATAAGTGTACGGAGAAATTAAGAAATCAAAAGAATGAAAACACAGAAAGAGAGAAGGAATGAGAATAGAAACCAAACAAAATGGAAGGAGAATGAGGTCTGACATTCTAGTCATTTAGCAGACACTCTTATCCAGAACAACTTATAGTAGTGAGTACATACATTTTTGTACTGGTCGCAATGGGAATTGAACCCACAACCCTGGCGTTGCAAGAGTCAACTGAGCCACATGGGACCACATAGACTACATGTAGTAATAAGAACGCTTGTTGGCCCAGAGACTATATCGCCATATGGTGTACACAATCATTCTAGATCATTCTAACGGCCACAGAAAGGTGGGGGCCCTAAGGATTGTACTCCTTAATTGTCAGATAGTGAAGCATCTCAAGGCTGTGTCTGTACACTCTTTGAAAATAAGGTGCTATCTAGATCCTAAAAATGTTATTCGGCTGTCCCTATAGGAGAACCCTTTGAGGAAGCCTTGTTGGTTCCAAGTAGAACCCTTTTGGTTCCAAGTAGAACCCTTTTGGGTTCATGTACAACCCTTTACACAGAGGGTTCTACTTGGAACCAAAAAGGGTTTTACCTGAAACCAAAAAGGGTTATCTATGGGGACAGCCAAAGAACCCATTTGGAACCTTGTTTGTAAGAGTGTATAGGTGGCAGCAGACGTTCTGATCAGCCGATCCACCACTGGATTGCACTGCAGAATTTAGCGCAGCAACACAGCAGTGCAGCCCGTCTGAGCCAGCCCCAAAGGACACCGACCAACCTGCGAGACGGCCATAGTTAATAAATGAGCCATATAATTCCACCTGACTATCGTACTGTACACTCAGGAATGAGGGTCCGGTCTCTTCCCACCCAGTGAGGCCCCCTTAGCTGTGTGGCTCCCAGGGGTCGCCACGCTATATCAAACCTTTGATCAGGGGTGGGTGCCAGTCCAACCGATCCACCACCTCAACCACTGCCCTTGAATACACAGGGAGGCCCCCTATTAATTCCATTATGCAAATTGTAGTGATAAATCACACAGTTTTTTTGTTCCATCCGCATTATTCACAATGCCTCCACACATGGCTTTCCTGGTATTCAATTAAGATAGAGGAACAGGGAGAGGAGGAGGAGGGGAGAAAAGGGTCTGCCAATGTTTTTTAGGGACAGTAGTCTCAGCTGGCCAAAAACCCCAGGCTGTGACAGATTGGCATCCAGCATGGCCATGACCCGTACAAGGACAATTGGCAGAGAGCGGTGGCTGGATGTGGCATCCCCCCCACCGGGAATGGCTAGAGGGAGGTGGGTTGGCGGAGAGGTGGGGTGGGTTGGCAGGATGGGGGTCTGTTTAGAGTTGGAGAGAGCTCAAAGGGGTGTCATACATCTGAAAATGTGTCAAACCTGTGCCTCAGAGGAGAAAATTTGGCACTGGCCATCACTCTTCAAAACACAATGATCTGTGGGGCTACAGGGCCAGTAGAGATATGGGAGTGGTCTTTTATAGGCCGTGGAGGGGAGGGGAGGCTGGAAGGGGCAGGTTGGAGGTGAATGGATGGCTTTAAGACACCACACTGTTGCTGTGTGTTTCAGAACACAGCTGAATGAGATGGAGCAAATGCAATGTCTTTCACATTCACACTGCGTTCATGTCAGCAGGCGGGGTTGGGATGGTTGGGATGGTTGGGATGGTCGGGATGGTCGAGATGGTTGGGGGGGGGTCCTTTAGAAAGAAACACTGGCAGAAAAGTACGGTGCTATCTACAATCTAAAATGGTTCTTCTGCTGTCCACATAGGAGAACCCTTTAAAGAACCAGTTTTAGTACCAGGTAAAACCCTTTCCACAGAGGGTTCTACATGAAACCCAAAAGGGTTATACCTGGAACCAAAAAGGGTTCTATTTGGAACCTAAAAGGGTTCAATTTGGAACCAAAAAGGGTTCTCCTATGGGGACAGCCAAAGAACCCTTTTGGAACCCTTTTTTTAAGAGTGTACAAAACACACACATACACACAGACTCTCGTCTACAGCCTCCTCCCTCTCAGTAGCTTGTGTGCCCAGCAGATGCCTGGAAGCACAGAGGCGTGACAACAATGCGGATTAGTGGCAAATTGCTGAACTCTTCACTCGTGCCCCTTTGAACTAGGCCTGGCTCTCTCTGAGAAAAGCTACAGTTCCAGACATCAGACAAACAGCAGAAGAATAGAAGGGGTCAATGGGACAATCGATAGGACACCCGTCGCGGCTCTATATTTAGCTAGTTTGTCAAAAGTATCCTTCCTGAATATCATCGACTCAGATCAATGAAGTCGCAGACTGTAGAGGAAGAAAAATAACTTGAGAATAGTGTGGTGAACTTCTCAACCACCGTCCCAGTGGTTCCCAAATGTTAACCACCCTCCCAGTGGTTCCCTAATGTTAACCACCCTCTCAGTGGTTCCCTAATGTCAACCACCCTCCCAGTGGTTCCCTAATGTTAACCACCCTCTCAGTGGTTCCCTAATGTCAACCACCCTCCCAGTGGTTCCCTAATGTTAACCACCCTCTCAGTGGTTCCCTAATGTCAACCACCCTCCCAGTGGTTCCCTAAGTTAAGCACCCTCCCAGTGGTTCCCTAATGTCAACCACCCTCCCAGTGGTTCCCTAATGTTAACCACCCTCCCAGTGGTTCCCTAAGTTAAGCACCCTCCCAGTGGTTCCCTAATGTTAACCACCCTCTCAGTGGTTCCCTAATGTCAACCACCCTCCCAGTGGTTCCCTAATGTTAACCACCCTCTCAGTGGTTCCCTAATGTCAACCACCCTCCCAGTGGTTCCCTAATGTTAACCACCCTCCCAGTGGTTCCCTAAGTTAAGCACCCTCCCAGTGGTTCCCTAATGTTAACCACCCTCTCAGTGGTTCCCTAATGTCAACCACCCTCCCAGTGGTTCCCTAATGTCAACCACCCTCCCAGTGGTTCCCTAATGTTAACCACCCACCCAGTGGTTCCCTAATGTTAACCACCCTCTCAGTGGTGCCCTAATGTTAACCACCCTCCCAGTGGTTCCCTAATGTTAACCACCCACCCAGTGGTTCCCTAATGTTAACCACCCTCTCAGTGGTTCCCTAATGTTAACCACCCTCCCAGTGGTTCCCTAATGTTAACCACCCTCTCAGTGGTTCCCTAATGTCAACCACCCTCCCAGTGGTTCCCTAATGTTAACCACCCTCCCAGTGGTTCCCTAAGTTAAGCACCCTCCCAGTGGTTCCCTAATGTCAACCACCCTCCCAGTGGTTCCCTAATGTTAACCACCCTCCCAGTGGTTCCCTAAGTTAAGCACCCTCCCAGTGGTTCCCTAATGTTAACCACCCTCTCAGTGGTTCCCTAATGTCAACCACCCTCCCAGTGGTTCCCTAATGTTAACCACCCTCCCAGTGGTTCCCTAATGTTAACCACCCTCCCAGTGGTTCCCTAATGTCAACCACCCTCCCAGTGGTTCCCTAATGTCAACCACCCTCCCAGTAGTTCCCTAAGTTAAGCCCACTCCCAGTGGTTCCCTAAGTTAAGCACCCTCCCAGTGGTTCCCTAATGTTAACCACCCTCCCAGTGGTTCCCTAATGTTAACCACCCTCCCATTGGTTCCCTAATGTCAACCACCCTCCCAGTAGTTCCCTAAGTTAAGCCCCCTCCCAGTGGTTCCCTAATGTTACCGTAAGTAGAGTTGAAGATAAAGACGATTTCTGGGATGGATAAATGGAGTGATCATGGGGAAGCTACATTGATTAGCATTCCACAACTGTTGGAAAATCCATCGGAATGCCTTTTTGTCGGAAACTATCAATAAAATGTGATTATCATTTGTGTCGAGGGACGAGCGTTTAGGGATTTTCTGATGTTGGCGGTACTCCTCCGGCACATAGGAAGGCCAACCTCAAGTTGTTTCTGAATTTACGCTACAAATCATCTCTCGTCATAATCATTGATCTTCATTTAGCTCATCCTGCCTCAATTGCTGGAGTTCAACTACCACTATACAGCGACATTTATCTTACCCAGCAACATCTCAAAGCTGAGGATTGTGACAGTTGAAGCTGGTCATCGAAACCGTTCAACCACAAAACCTGCCCTGAATAGGATGTGAATGAATATATATGAATATATATTTTTTAATGTCACACTGATATTCACCCGCACCTATTGGTGTTGATGTCCACTGATGAACAGAAACAGAACTGTGATCTGTGTGAGCTATCCACTAGTAGACAGTGGAAAATCCAAAGGAGGGTTCTTAGTTAGTTCTACTCTTTGCTTTCAATCGGAGGGATCAAGGAAAATCAAACCTGTCTCACAAAAAACACCAATATTAAAGCCACAATATGCAGAAATCGCTCCGATATTGCCTGGTTGCTAAAATTATTTATTTGTTTGCCTAATTTCAGTTTATGACAAAACAAGGAATGTAGCCTATAGTGTAAAGAATCAATGTACGATCGAAAACCGCTGTGAAAAATCTTTTAAATTACCAAAAATATTGTGTTTGAAGATGGTGTACAAAATTGAAAATAAAAATAATTAATTTGGATCTCCATTAGCGTTTGCAGACTACTCTTCCTGGGCTCCAGGAAAAAAACACAAAACATGGTCCACCCACACAGACAGCGTGGTGAAGAAGGCGCAATAGCGCCTCTTCAACCTCAGGAGGCTGAAGAAATTTGGCTTGTCACCTAAAACACTCACAAACCTTTACATATGCACAATCGAGAGCATCCTGTCGGGCTGTATCACCGCCTGGTACGGCAACTGCAACGCCCTCAACCACAAGGCTCTCCAGAGGGTAGTGCGGTCTGCACAACTCATCACCGGGGGGCAAACTACCTGCCCTCCAGGACACCAACAGCACCCATGTCACAGGAAGGCCAAAAAGATAATCAAGGACCACAACCACCCGAGCCACTGCCTGTTCACCCCGCTATCATCCAGAAGGCGAGGTCAGTACAGGTGCATAAAAGCTGGGACCGAGAGACTGAAAAACAGATTCTATCTCAAGGCCATCAGACTGTTAAACAGCCGTCACTAACATAGAGAGGCTGCTGTCAACATACAGACTAAAATCTTTGGCCACTTTAAAAAATGGACTTAATAAAGGTATAACTAGTCACCTTAAATAACGCCACTTTAATAATGTTTACATATCCTACATTACTCATCTCATTTGTATATACTGCTATATACCATCTACTGCATCTTGCCTATGCCTATCATTTGTCACTTTAATAATGTTTACATATCCTACATTACTAATCTCGTATGTAAAATATTGTACTCTATACCATCTACTGCATCTTGGCTATGCCGAACAGCCATCGCTCATCCAAGTATTTATATGTACATATTCTTATTCATTCCTTACATTTGTGTGTAGTTGTTGTGAAGTTGTTAGATTACTTGTTAGATATTACTGCATTGTCGGAACTAGAAGCACAAGCATTTCGCTACACTCGCATTAACATCTGCTAACCATGTGTATGTGACCAATACAATTGGATTTGATTTGAATATGATTTGATTTGACATGACAAGTAACAAAACACTGATACACTGATAGACATGGACAGTCACACACATTCAAATACAACGATATACAAACAATACAACAACAACAAAATAATAATAATAATAATAATAATACAAACTATACATTAAAACAAATAATGTGTGTGTTAGAGTGTGTGTATGTGTGTGTGTCACCTCACAGTCCCCTCTGTTCCATGTTGTTTAATCAGTTTTTTTAAAGGTAATTTTTCTGTTTGCTGAGTAACTGGAAATGGAAGGGAGTTCCATGTGATCATGGCTCTGTATAATACTATGAGTTGCCGTGAAATTGTTTTGGACTTGGGAATAATGAAACGAACCCTGGTAGAATGTCTTATGGGGTATATATGGGTGTCTGAGCATAATGCTATTTGATTATGCAGACAATCCTAATGACCTCTTAGGGATCCAAGCCCATGAACGGGTTCGATTTTGCCAACATCCGGTGAAATACAGAGCGCCAAATTCAGATTACAGAAATACTAATTTCAAACATTCATGAAAATACAAGTGTCGTACACCATTCAAAAGCTTAGAATCTTGTTAACTTCTTAGGGAGTGGCAGCAGAAGGGACGGTTTTGGAGAGTCTGGCGTGCCCAAAGTAAAATGCCTGCCACTCAGGCCCAGAAAATAGGATATGCACATAATTAGTACTATTGCATAGGAAACACTCTGACATTTCTGAAAGTGTTAAAATAATGTATGTGAGTATAACAGAACTGATATAGCAGGCGAAGACCTGAGGAAAATCCATCCGGATTTGCAGTTTTCTTTGAACAAGACCTTCTTCTCCAGGCTGCCTATTCATTTCTATTTTAACTAGGACTGAGACTGCAGTACCTATGGCTTCCACTAGATGTCAACAGTCTTATACAGTGTCTGGAGGCTCTAGCACTAAGCAGAAAGGATAGGAAGAGGAAGTAGTGAAGGGACCGCATTTGTCAACAACTTTTCACGGGAGCGAGATTGTGAGCGCGCCCCACTTTATTTTCCTTTCCTATCGTTCACGTTATCGTCCGGTTGAAATATTACAGCAAATATACCCAAAAGGACACCTAAGGATACATAAAAAATGATGTTTGATTTGTTTGTAGAAAGTGTATAGGTATAATTTGAACGTGTTCTCTTCACGGTTCAATGGGCGACTCGACGGTGGATTTTCAGATCATAACGCGCCAACCAAACTGACATTTATGGATATAATAAATTACTTTTTCTAACAAAAGAAGCATGGATTGTCTTCGTTGGACACTTGGGAAGCCCTCAGCAGAAGTTCTTCGAAAGGTAAGTGATTTATTTGAGCTCTTATATGGGTTTTGTGTGACCCGCGCTGGATATGAATTTATGCTAATGTGGAAAAAAGAGAGGTGCTATCCTCAAACAATCAAATGTTGTGCTTTCGCGGTAAAGCCTTTTTGAAATCTGACAATGCTGTGATATTGCCAAGAATCAGAGCTTTTGATGACTATGCAACACTTGTATATTGACTTTTGGATTTTGAAATTGGCGCCTTACATTTCACCGGGTAGTGTCGCTAGCGCGCCGCTACTCCCTAAGTAGTTAATCTAACAGCATTGTCAGATTTCAAAAAGGCTTTACAACGAAAGCAGAACATTTGATTGTCTGAGGACAGCACCCCACCACACATATTCAATTAGCATAATAACATAGCCAGCAGAGGTGTCACAAAACTCAAAAATAGCATAAAATAAATTGCTTACCTTTGAAGAGCTTCATCTGATGGCAAACCCAAGCGTCCCATTTACACAATAAAAGGTCCTTTTGTTCAATAAAGTCCCTCTTTATATCCATAAATCTCAGTTTGGTTGGCGCGTTATGATCATAAAATCCACCGTTGAGTCGCCCATTGAACCGGGAAGAGAACACGTTCAAATTATGCCTATACACTTTCTACAAACAAATCAAACATCATTTTTAATGTATCCTTAGGTGTCCTTTTTGGTATATTTGCTGTAATATTTCAACTGGACGATAACGTGAATAATAGGAAAGAAAAATAAAGGGGTGCGCGTTCACAATCTTGCGCGCGTCAAACCTTGTTTAGAAAAGTGGTCGCCTGACAATTTCCTGTTCCTATCTGTTCTGGTCACTCCTAGAATTCCCACACTTTGTATATAGACTGTTGACATCTAGTGGAAGCCATAGGTACTGCAGTCTCAGTCCTACATAAAGTTGTATGCAACAAGCACAATGGAGAAGATGCTCATTTACAAAAAAAACAGCAAATCCGGATGGATTTTCTTCGGGTTTTCGCCTGCTATACCATTTCTGTTATACTCACATACATTATTTTAACATTCTTATAAACTTCAGAGTGTTTCCTATCCAATAGTACTAATTATGTGCATATCCTATGTTCTGGGCCTGAGTGGCATGCATTTTACTTTGGGCATGCCAGACTCTCCAAAACCGTCACCTATGCAGCCGCTCCCTAAGAAGTTAACCCACTGTTCCTAGGACGTCATTGAAAATAAGAATTTGTTCTTAACTGACTTGCCTAGTTAAATGAAGGTAAAAGAAGTCAATTGAAAATATGTGCATGTACACTGTGGGACAATTGGTAAATATCCTTGACACCCATCAGTGGCGGTCGTTGACATTTAAGATGAGAGAGGTACATTTTACATTTTTTCTATTACAGCATGTTGGAAGACTGTCATTCAATTTCCAATCACGCAGTTCAATGTAAAATTGATAGGTTTAGGCTACTACGTGTTACTAAAATTTTCCCTATAACCATCATGAGGTTGCTACAACCTAGGCTACGAATAAAAGTTTATTACGTAGGTGCACAGGTCAAGAGACAAATGTGAGTAATCAAGGTGACAGAGTGACACATTCAATACCACCGTGCACACTCTTGTTGCATCTAGCTGATCTAGGGTGTAATCATTAGTCCAACAGTTGCAAATGAAAGTTTCCATTGGACAAATTCAGGTAAGTTTATCCCCGTACTGTTCCAATTGCTTCCGATTAACTTCTTAGGGAGCGGCAGCAGAGGTGACGGTTTTGGAGAGTCTGGCATGCCCAAAGTAAAATGCCTGTATGTACATAATTAGTACTATTGGATAGGAAACACTCTGAAGTTTCTAAGAGTGAATATAATGTCTGTGAGTATAACAGAACTGATATAGCAGGCGAAAAACCGAGGAAAATCCACCCGGGAAATGCAGTTTTTGGTGACCTTTGCTCTGTTTGACACTCTCCCTATTGACTTCAAGGCAATCCAGCTCCTGGATTACAGTACCTATGGCTTCCACTAGATGTCAACAGTCTATGTACAAAGACTGGGAGTGTTTGGAGTAAGAGGAACGGATAGGAACGAAATGGTAAGGGGACCTGAAATGTCAACAAGTTTTCTCGGGCGCGAGTCTGGGTGCGCGCCCCACTTTGTTTTACTTATATAATGTTTAGGTGACCATCCGGGTGAAATATTATCGCTAATATTCATAAAAGGATAGCTAAGGATGCATTATAACTGGTATTTGATTTGTTTAGGAAAATTTTATAGGTATATTTGAACGCGTTCTCTTCACGTTTCAATGGGCGATTCGACGTTGGAATTTCTGAACATAACGCGCCAACCAAACTGAGATTTATGGATATAATAAATGACTTTTTCTAACAAACGAACCATTGGATGTCTTCGTTGGACACTTGGGAAGCCCTCAGCAGAAGTTCTTCAAAAGGTAAGGGATTTGTTTATGATATTGCCAAGAAGCAGAGCTTTTGATGACTATGCAACACTTGTATATTGATGAATGATTAATAATTCAACTTTTGGATTTTGAATTTGGCGCCTTACATTTCACTGCTAGCGCCCCACTGCTCCCTAAGTAGTTTTAAGAAACGTTTTTCAACAGAATCGGCAGAATGAATACACCCCTGATCACACGCAAACACTGTTCACGTTCATGGCAGCCACATACAAACAGCATGATCATTTTGCTCATTGTAGAATTCCTTCTCGCATCTACGCGCTCTCCTCCTCTCACCTTTTACCTCCGTTTGTGGACTTCAGTGCACAACACATCAGCTATCTGTGACCAGGCGAGAATATACTTTCCAAGGCAAAATTTCATATCATATGATAGCCATAGCCAGCTACCTAACAAAGCATCCCTCTCTATTTGAGCCAAGTAGGCTAAACTAGCTAGCTGCAAGTGAAAGTGATAAAAATACAACGAAATATCACTCTCTCTCACTTCTTTATTTTTAAAGAAATTAATTTGTTCAAAACTGTTCAACTATTGTCTAGCTAGCTGTAGTTTATGCTTTCAGTACTAGATTAATTCTCTGATCCTTTCATTGGGTGGACAACATGTCAGTTCATGCTGCAAGAGCTCTGATAGGTTGGAGGATGTCCTCCGGAAGTTGTCATTATTATTGTGTAAGTCTATGGAAGGGGGTGAGAACCATGAGCTTCCTAGGTTATGTATTGAAGTCAATGTACCCAAAGGAGGACGGAAACTAGCTGTCCTCCGGCTACACCATGGTGCTACCCTACGGAGTTGTTTTTCTTTTTCTGAAATTCACTGAGGAGGATGGTCCTCCCCTTCCTCCTCTGAGGAGCCTCCACTGATGGCCATAGTCGTAGCATTCCTTCAATGCCTGTCTAGTGCTTGACCTAATCACGGATGATTCACTTTTTCTCCAATCTGTGTTCTACATCTTTACGTCGGCAGTGGATGAAGAGATACAATGAAGCAGACAGTGCAGTGATGCTCTAGTCTCGCTATCCAACTCAATTCATTAGTCAGAAGAGGATGACAGCACTCCAGTCAAGCTGTTCTGGAGAAGGCAGTCTGGGTGCACTGCGTCCCACATGGCACTCTAAGGGCCCTGGTCAAAAGGGCTCCAGTGAATAGGGTGCCATGTGGGACACAATCATTCTGGGTTGAAGTGAGAGTCCATCACACTCCGGGAGAGAGAAGTTTGATCCAGGCTGCAGGATGATAAAAATAACCTTCCACGCAGTGATGGGTGTGGTTAGTAGGTGATCGACGTTGACTGAATTAATGACAGACACACACACACCAGTGAAGGCTGGTGAGATGAAGACGGCTCATAATAATGGCTGGAACGGAGCGGATGGAATGGCATCAAACACATGGTTTTGTTACCATTCCACTTATGTCACGATCTCCTGAAGTGACGGACCAAGACGCAGCAATGCTTCCAGTATACATTTTATTTAAGATGAACGTAACTGGGAAAATAACAAAATATAAACGAAGATCGTGATGCTGAACATAACTAAACACACAACAAGCTATGCACAAACAATAACCCACAAAACCCCTCTGAAAACTACAAACATATATATGGTTCCCAATTAGAGGTAACAACACTCAGCTGCCTCTAATTGGGAACCATTACCCCAACATAGAAACACAACACCTAGAACAAAAAAAAACTACACCAAAACGAAACTAAACACGCCAGCCTATAAATATCAGGCCTGAACGTGACAACTTATTTCGCTCCAACCACTACCACGAGCCCATCCTCCCCAATTAAGGAATCACCAACCTCCTGTGACACACACACACACACACGCTAAATAATGCAGGCTTCTCAATTGACCGTGGGGAATAATACAGTAGAGCCAACTGAGATATGCAGACTTCAGACAGTTCTTTCTCCATTCAGTAAGCCCTACAGACAAACAGACAGACTGTTCTTTCTCCATTCAGTAAGCCCTACAGACAGACAGACAGACAGTTCTTTCTCCATTCAGTAAGCCCTACAGACAGACAGACAGACAGACAGACAGACAGACAGTTCTTTCTCCATTCAGTAAGCCCTACAGACAGACAGACAGACAGACAGACAGTTCTTTCTCCATTCAGTAAGCCCTACAGACAGACAGTTCTTTCTCCATTCAATAAGCCCTACAGACAGACAGACAGACAGACAGTTCTTTCTCCATTCAGTAAGCCCTACAGACAGACAGACAGTTCTTTCTCCATTCAGTAAACCCTACAGACAGACAGAAAGACAGACAGTTCTTTCTCCATTCAGTAAGCCCTACAGACAGACAGACAGACAGACAGTTATTTCTCCATTCAGTAAGCCCTACAGACAGACAGACAGACAGACAGTTCTTTCTCCATTCAGTAAGCCCTACAGACAGACAGACAGACAGTTCTTTCTCCATTCACTAAGCCCTACAGACAGACAGACAGACAGACAGACACAGACAGTTCTTTCTCCATTCAGTAAGCCCTACAGACAGACAGACAGACAGACACAGACAGACAGTGGGGAGAATGGGGAAGGGGAATGTCTATTAAAGTGATACTCCAGTCTCCCTTTCACGTCATTTTAAATCGAATCAAATTGTATTAGTCACATGCGCCGAATACAACAGTTGTAGACCTTACAGTGAAATGCTTACTTACGAGCCCCTAACCAACAATGCAGTTTCAAAAAAATAAGGATAAGAGATAAGAGTAACAGATAAAAGTAACAAGAAATTAAAGAGCAGCAGTAAAATAACAATAGCGAGACTATATACAGGGTGGTACCGGTACAGAGTCAATGTGCGGGGGGCACCGGTTAGTTGAGGTAGTATGTACATGTAGGTAGAGTTTTTGAAGTGACTACGCATAGATGACAACAGAGAGTAGAGAACAGTAGAGTTAAACACCTGATTTACTTAACAAAAGGCACATCTCAATAGGTAGTCCAGGTATGACATGACATAGCACAAGTGGGGAGGTGGTTGATTTTACTCTATTGTTCTCTGTTGCTACTCAAGCAAAGGGGGAGAACGATGATATCACAAATTCCCATCAAACCAACTCATTGAATGCCCTACCTGTTGAAGTTTGCAGTTGTGTCAAAAAAAGTCTGCTTTACTGCATTTAGTGTGGTTTACTGCATTTATATTGCTTTTTGACAGTAAAAGTTAAAAAAAAAATCCTTGAAGGACGTCTTTAAAAAGTGAATATTCAATATGCACCACCTTGCAAGGCCAGTATTTATTTGGTCTAACCCCCCCCTCTCTCTCTCTCTCTCTCTCTCTTTCCCGCTCTATCCCTGTCTCTGAGCACAGCATGATGATGAGTTATTTTACAGCAGCTTGGCACAGCATGGAGCATTTAGCTCCCCAGATGGTCCTCCTGGTGATTCACTTTGCGGCCTTGTCTGTTGCTGGGCAGCGCTGAGGGCTACGGTAGCATCCCACACTTTTCAGTCCAGTCTCCAATAAATGAGGGAAAAATGTATGCATGTACATTTTGACAAGCATGTATTTATTTTATTTTATCCCGTATCATCCTATACTGTGAGGATAATCTCTTAATAAGTTTAATGACGGTCTGGATTTAAAGTACTACACACCCCAGTCCTACACAGAAAATAAACTTTAATAATTCTAGGGCCTATACCAGGGATAGGCAACCCTGAATGCGTCAATTGCTGCAGGACTTTGTTCCAACTAGGCACCACACCTGACCAACTGAGATAATTGATTAGTTCAGTGATTGCCTAAATTCAATATGCCTGGTCTTCCAGGTCGGTTAAATCAAAAACATGAAGTGTCTGCAGCACTCTAGGACCAGGGTTGTCCACCCCTGGCCTATAGACTGCTGCAAGCCAGAAAAGCACACGGCATGGCTCTCTTCCTAGCCTCGACAAACTCATTAGGCTATGTCCCTAGCCTGGGCTAGCATGCTACAGCGCTAGACATGCTGCTCTGCCAGCCAAGCTAATATGCTGTCCTGTTTGCCAAAGCTAACTCTTAATAAATACAACATTAACGTTGGCTACCACAGCTAATCATGCTGCTTTAACAGCTACGCTAACACTATGTTGTCCTAGCAGCTAGCTATCCTGCACTAACAGCCCTCTATGCTAGCTAGAGTGGGGCTGACAGGCCTCTGATAGCCAGGCTAACATGTTGTTTCCTGAGTCAGTGTGAGTTTGGCAGGCTCTGGCAGGGTAGCCTCCTGCCCTTTGCAGTGTGGGCCAGTGGGGGTGCGAGCGCAGGCCTTGGCCCGCTATCAACCTCCTGTGATCCAGCGATAGGACGGCTGGGAGCCAGGAGATGACAGCATCTCATTGCTGGGACCCATAAATCTTCCCTATGCTCTGGATGTGTGCAGGCATGTTTGAGAATACACCATTGTCTTTAACGTGCACAACTTGGCCACAGCTGTTCAACTCATAACACCAAGTTTAACCCATGCAGGCCAAAGTAAGAGACGAGCCTGCAAAGTTGGAGTGAAGTCAGACCTGCCAACTACAGCGAATTTGACAATGGAGATGTTGTACACACAAAGCAGCCATTTACAAATGACGCACAGCCTACAGAGGTCTCTTAAAGGCTATTGGAAATGCAGTTAAATACTTCAGAACCGCAATAGTTAAAACCTGTATAATTTCTTTGAATTTGAGCCTTGCATGCAAAGTGTTTCAGGCTTTTGCACAGCCCTGCATGTTTTTCCGATTAGCACATCCTCCATGGCAAAGCAGTTTCCATGGCAAAGCAGTTTCCATGGCAAAGCAGTAAACTGTGGCTTCCCTGGATATTCCACCTGGTGTTAACCTGACTCCACACCGCACATCAACATAGATATAGATTCATTAAAACTCTACACTTTTTTATACCACAGTAGAAATGTAGCCTACATTATTGGTCATATTAGCCTATATTATTGGTCATATTAGCCTATATTATTGAACATAATGTGAACAGTGTTACCCATAGCCAAAGCAGAAGACATACAGTAACTGTGTTGTCAAGTAGAGGGAAGCCAGTTTTGTGTTTCCATTTACAGGGTTGGACCTCAGCTAGATGACTAATGAATGCGTCTCGTTAGATTGCCTTTGACTTTACTGCCTTGTTGTAATCAGTGCAAAATGTGTACCAAATGTTCTCAGTTGATCCTACGACTGGTTTCATTGTTTCATAACGAGAACATTTCCTTCTCTCAGAAGCAAAATAAGGACACTGCATTCAACTGAGCTGGCCTCTCTTTGTCTCGCGATGGGGTTGCCATGTCGAGAACTGCATACCCGGGCACTGGGCACAGACAGCATCCATTGAAACTGGCAGGTGGTAGTGTGGCTAGCAGGGGGTGGGAGTGGGGAAGGGGGTTGGTAGAGCCCCCCAGTGGCTGCGAGCCTCTGCCCCCCCCTTGCGCTCTGGGCGGCTGTCTAGAACAGATTACGCCAAGCCAGTGCCAGCCCCACTCTCCCAGTGTTCCGTGATCAACAGAGCACTCTTTGTGTTGAAATGACAAACCACAAAGTCGAGCCAACATCTGCAGGATGAAGGGGGGTAATAAAGCACTAGGGGGAGGGCTAGACACCAGTGAAAAATCATTTCAGATTCAGCCAGTTGTAGTGGATGTGATAATATGCTGTATACTCAAATGATCTGTTATGCATTGTCATACAAAACTTTAATTTAAAAACAGCTGGGAAAAGGGTATTTAAGCAAAAACATTAAATGCACAATAATTCTTCTGTTACTTATCCTTACACTATGACAATAATACTTACCAATATGACAAACATTGAAGTTAAATCTGACAGCTGAAACGTAATGTACTGTACCTTCGGGGCTTGACATATAGAGCAATGGTATAAAATGCAGATATATTTGAGGCAAGCTGTTGATTGCATGGTTCTACACAAGGGTACAATCTAGATGTGACAGAGTGAATATTCCGTCCGCACTGGGGTGTCAATACCATGGATGTGGGGTGACAGTTTAGCCATCCCGACTACACAGAGACCTTTCCAGGATGATTTAGATTGGAGCAAAATACACATTTGAAGAATTGGTCATTATGTGTGTTACCTAGTATTTTTCCAACAGGGGGTGTTGTCTGCGCTACTAAGTATGTTGTATTCCACAATTTTTGATATAGATACTGAAAAGATATTCAAACAGGTGGAGATGAGCAAAGATACATAAAATTTTGCATTTTAACACACAATTGGGAGCGTTCCTCTACCCAGGCTTTCCTGACACACGGCAGATCTTACAACGCCTGGATAGGTATTTTAAGTATCAGCGAACCACATCATATGTTACAGCAATCTGGTGCTCAATGGCACAGTCGATGATGTGGCACGCAACCATTGGTTGATGCATACAACGTCTGAGCAGGGGACTGCGACCATAATCAGCTGGCGCCACAATGTGGCCTTTTTTAGCCCCTCTTCTTGGGGCCAATCAACCAATGTGCAGTCTGATTGGCTAGTCAGTAAACAGGCACGCGTTCAGTACTAAAAAAAAGGAATGCAACGTTCACTTTAACAGAAACAGTGCTGTTCTGAAGGACCAGTTGAAAATACGGGAGGGGTTGTAAATGTACCGCTGCCCTTTAAATACGTCACTCATTGCAACACCCCTCCACACCCACCAAATGGAGCAAACGTGTCGTTCAGTACAAGCCGTTACCCAACGTAACAAAAGTTCAATCGAACTGAACGCACCCCTGATGACTAATCCACTTCCTGATTGAACCACTTCCAACTATTGCACAGTCTGATTGGCTAGCCAATAATCACATGATTGATCCACTGTGATTACATGGCTTGATTGACACATATTAATGCCTTGGTATCTATAATACAGAGTGCCAATATAATTAAGTTTAATTGAATTTAGACACCTTTTGTATACAATAATATATTTTACAATTCATGATATCTAGGTAGGAGTTGTACATTGAATTTTCCAATTATGGTTTCAGGTCATGGCTCATCCTCACTCAATTGCTTATAGGGATGTATAAATTCATTAGTAAATAAAAGAAGGAAGGATGGATACATTTAATGTGCGTATTGCAGTAAATGAGCCAGAGGGGGGAGGGGCACCAGGCATGTGGGAACAATAAAATGTAATTACTAAACATTCTTTTGTTTTATAAGCAGTAAAGTGCACATATGTTAGTTATCCATGTGTTTCATTGCAGTGCATTATTAAACTTTTAAATCTAATTGGCTCTGTTTCTTAACTTTCTTTTCCACTAATAGGTCTTACGACACATTTCACTGCACCTATCCGGTGTACGTGACAAAACATAAAAAAATGTTGACCTATCACATCAGATCGTTTTTTTAGATCCGATTGGTCAAAGACCAATTAGTGAAAAATAAATCAGAATTGGGCTGCCTGTCTAAACACAGACATTGAGACCAATTCCGATTCACTAGAGCACCTTAGATTTAGCAAATGCTTGAAACGCGAGACAGGTTGTTAAAATGGAGGAAGTTGCTGAGCTCTTGCTGTTCATTTGGAAAGGAACACGGTAGGGGGGGGGACATGTCTCCCCACAAGAACATGTCCCCCCACAAGAACATGTCTCCCCATAAGAACATGTCTCCCTATTAGAGCATGTATCCTTCTAAATAGCTGGTAAAAGGTCAAATGACTATACTATACTGACTGAAAGATATGTTTAAGTACTTGTGAGCACCCTTATGGTGTTAGCCCCCTTCCTTATGGTGTTGGCCCTTTTTCTTATGATGTTAACCCACTTCCTTATGGTGTTCACCCCCTTCCTTATGGTGTTAGCCCCTTCTTTATGGTGTGAGCACCCTTATGGTGTTAACCCCCTTCCGTACGGTATTAGCCCCCTTCCTTATGGTGTTATCCCCCTTTCTTATGGTGTTATCCCCCTTCCTTATGGTGTTAACCCCCTTCCTTATGGTGTTAACCCCCTTCCTTATGGTGTTATCCCACTTCCATATGGTGTTAACACGCTTCCTTATGGTGCTACCCCCTTTCTTATGGTGTTAACCCCCTTCCATATGGTGTTAACCCCCCTCCTTATGGTGTTAACCTCCATCGTTATGGTGTTACCCCCTTCCTTATGGTGTGAGCACCCTTAATCAAATCAAAAGTATTTATAAAGCCCTTCTTACATCAGCTGATGTCACAGAGTGCGGTACAGAAACCCAGCCTAAAACCCCAAACAGAAAGCAATGCAGGTGTAAAAGCACGGTGGCTAGGAAAAACTCCCTAGAAAGGCCAAAACCTAGGAAGAAACCTAGAGAGGAACCAGGCTGTGAGGGGTGGCCAGTCCTCTTCTGGCTGTGCCGGTGCAGATTATAACAGAACATGACAAGATTTAAAAATGTTCATAAAACAGGCAGAACAGTTGAAACTGGAGAAGCAGCACGGCCAGGTGGACAGACAAGATTTTAAAATGTTCATAAAACAGGCAGAACAGTTGAAACTGGAAAAGCAGCACGGCCAGGTGGACTCGGGACATCAAGGAGTCATCAGGCAAGGTAAGCCTTGAGGAATGGTCCTAATGCTCAGGTCCTCCGAGAGAGAGAGAGAGAAAAAAAAAAGAAATGGTGTTATGGTGTTATCCACCATCCTTATGGTGTTAACCCACTTCCTTATGGTGTTATCCCACTTCCTTATGGTGTTATCCCCCTTCCTTATGGTGTTAACCCCCTTCCTTATGGTGTTATCCCCCTTCCTTATGGTGTTAACCCACTTCCTTATGGTGTTATCCCCCTTCCTTATGGTGTTATCCCCCTTCCTTATGGTGTTATCCCCCTTCCTTATGGTGTTATCCCCCTTCCTTATGGTGTTAAACCCCTTCCTTATGGTGTTATCCCCCTTCCTTATGGTGTTAACCCCCTTCCTTATGGTGTTATCCCCCTTCCTTATGGTGTTATCCCCCTTCCTTATGGTGTTAACCCCCTTCCTTATAGTGTTATCCCCCTTCCTTATGGTGTTAACCCACTTCCTTATGGTGTTATCCCACTTCCTTATGGTGTTATCCCCCTTCCTTATGGTGTTAACCCCTTCCTTATGGTGTTATCCCCTTCCTTATGGTGTTAACCCACTTCCTTATGGTGTTATCCCCCTTCATTATGGTGTTATCCCCCTTCCTTATGGTGTTATCCCCCTTCCTTATGGTGTTATCCCCCTTCCTTATGGTGTTAACCCCCTTCCTTATGGTGTTAGCCTCTTTCCTTATGTTGTTAGCCCCCTTCATTATGGTGTTAGCCTCTTTCCTTATGGTGTTAGCCCCCTTCCCAATGGTGTTAGATCCCTTATGGTGTTAGTCTCCTTCCTTATGATGTTAACCCCCTTCCTTATGTTGTTAACCCCCTTCCTTGTGGTGTTATCCCCCTTCCTTATGGTGTTAACCCACTTCCTTACGGTGTTATCCCCTTCCTTATGGTGTTAGCCCCCTTCCTTATGGTGTTAGCCCCCTTCCTTATGGTATTAACCCACTTCCTTATGGTGTTATCCCCCTTCCTTATGGTGTTATCCCCCTTCCTTATGGTGTTAACCCCCTTCCTTATGGTGTTAGCCTCTTTCCTTATGGTGTTAGCCCCCTTCCTTATGGTGTTAGCCTCTTTCCTTATGGTGTTAGCCCCCTTCCCAATGGTGTTAGATCCCTTATGGTGTTAGCCCCCTTCCTTATGTTGTTAGATCCCTTATGGTGTTAGTCTTCTTCCTTATGGTGTGAGCACCCTTCCTTATGGTGTTAACCCCCTTCCTTATGGTGTTATCCCCCATCCTTACGGTATTAGCCCCCTTCCTTATGGCGTGAGCACCCTTCCTTATGGTGTTAACCCCCTTCCTTATGGTGTTAACCCCTTCCTTATGGTGTTATCCCCCTTCCTTATGGTGTTAGCCCCCTTCCTTATGGTGTTAACCCCCTTCCTTATGGTGTTAGCCCCCTTCCTTATGGTGTTAACCCCATTCCTTATGGTGTTAACCCCCTTCCTTATGGTGTTATCCCCCTTCCTTATGGTGTTAGCCCCCTTCCTTATGGTGTTAACCCCCTTTCCTATGGTGTTAGCCCCTTCCTTATGGTGTTAGCCCCTTCCTTATGGTGTTAACCCCCTTCCTTATGGTGTTATCCCCCTTCCTTATAGTGTTATCCCCCTTCCTTATAGTGTTATCCCCCTTCCTTATGGGGTTATCCCCCTTCCTTATGGTGTTATCCCACTTCCTTACGGAGTTATCCCCCTTCCTTATGGTGTTATCCCCTTCCTTATGGTGTTAACCCCCTTCCTTATGGTGTTAGCCTCTTTCCTTATGGTGTTAGCCCCCTTCCTTATGGTGTTATCCCCCTTCCTTATGGGGTTATCCCCCTTCCTTATGGTGTTATCCCACTTCCTTACGGAGTTATCCCCCTTCCTTATGGTGTTATCCCCCTTCCTTATGGTGTTAACCCCCTTCCTTATGGTGTTAGCCTCTTTCCTTATGGTGTTAGCCCCCTTCCTTATGGTGTTAGCCTCTTTCCTTATGGTGTTAGCCCCCTTCTCAATGGTGTTAGCCCCTTTCCTTATGTTGTTAGATCCCTTATGGTGTTAGTCTTCTTCCTTATGGTGTTAGATCCCTTATGGTGTTATCCCCCTTCCTTATGGTGTTAACCCCCTTCCTTATGGTGTTATCCCCCATCCTTACGGTATTAGCACCCTTCCTTATGGTGTTAACCCCCTTCCTTATGGTGTTATCCCCCTTCCTTATGGTGTTAGCTCCCTTCCTTATGGTGTTAACCCCCTTCCTTATGGTGTTAGCCCCCTTCCTTATGGCGTGAGCACCCTTCCTTATGGTGTTAACCCCCTTCCTTATGGTGTTAACCCCCTTCCTTATGGTGTTATCCCCCTTCCTTATGGTGTTAGCCCCCTTCCTTATGGTGTTAACCCCCTTCCTTATGGTGTTAGCCCCCTTCCTTATGGTGTTAACCCCATTCCTTATGGTGTTAACCCCCTTCCTTATGGTGTTATCCCCCTTCCTTATGGTGTTAGCCTCTTCCTTTGGTGTTAACCCTTCCTTATGGTGTTAGCCCCCTTCCTTATGGTGTTAACCCCATTCCTTATGGTGTTATCCCCCTTCCTTATGCTGTTAACCCCCTTCCTTATGGTGTTATCCCCCTTCCTTTTAGTGTTATCCCCCTTCCTTATAGTGTTATCCCCCTTCCTTATGGGGTTATCCCCCTTCCTTATGGTGTTATCCCCCTTCCTTATGGTGTTATCCCCCTTCCTTATGGTGTTAACCCCCTTCCTTATGGTGTTAGCCTCTTTCCTTATGGTGTTAGCCCCCTTCCTTATGGTGTTAGCCTCTTTCCTTATGGTGTTAGCCCCTTTCTCAATGGTGTTAGCCCCCTTCCTTATGTTGTTAGATCCCTTATGGTGTTAGTCTTCTTCCTTATGGTGTTAGCCCCATTCCTTATGGTGTTAGATCCCTTATGGTGTTATCCCCCTTCCTTATGGTGTTAACCCCCTTCCTTATGGTGTTATCCCCCATCCTTACGGTATTAGCCCCCTTCCTTATGGCGTGAGCACCCTTCCTTATGGTGTTAACCCCCTTCCTTATGGTGTTAACCCCTTCCTTATGGTGTTAACCCCTTCCTTATGGTGTTAACCCCCTTCCTTATGGTGTTAACCCCCTTCCTTATGGTGTTATCCCCTTCCTTATGGTGTTAGCCCCCTTCCTTATGGTGTTAACCCCTTCCTTATGGTGTTAACCCTTCCTTATGGTGTTATCCCCCTTCCTTATGGTGTTAGCCCCCTTCCTTATGGTGTTAACCCCCTTCCTTATGGTGTTAGCCCCCTTCCTTATGGTGTTAACCCCATTCCTTATGGTGTTATCCCCCTTCCTTATGGTGTTAACACACTTCCTTATGGTGTTAGCCTCTTTCCTTATGGTGTTAGCCCCCTTCCTTATGGTGTTAGCCTCTTTCCTTATGGTGTTAGCCCCCTTCCCAATGGTGTTAGATCCCTTATGGTGTTAGCCTCTTTCCTTATGGTGTTAGCCCCCTTCTCAATGGTGTTAGCCCCTTTCCTTATGTTGTTAGATCCCTTATGGTGTTAGCCTCTTTCCTTATGGTGTTAGCCCCCTTCCCAATGGTGTTAGATCCCTTATGGTGTTAGCCCCCTTCCTTATGTTGTTAACCCCCTTCCTTACGGTGTTAACCCCCTTCCTTATGGTGTTAACCTCTTTCCTTATAGTGTTAGCTCCCTTCCCAATGGTGTTAGATCCCTTATGGTGTTAACCCCCTTCCTTATGGTGTTAGCCTCTTTCCTTATGTTGTTAGCCCCCTTCCTTATGTTGTTAGCCTCTTTCCTTATGGTGTTAGCCCCCTTCCCAATGGTGTTAGATCCCTTATGGTGTTAGCCCCTTTCCTTATGGTGTTAGATCCCTTATGGTGTTATCCCACTTCCTTATGGTGTGAGCACCCTTTCTTATGGTGTTAACCCCCTTCCTTATGGTGTTAGCCTCTTTCCTTATGGTGTTAGCCCCGTTCCTTATGGTGTTAGCCTCTTTCCTTATGGTGTTAGCCCCCTTCCTTTTGGTGTTAGCCTCTTTCCTTATGGTGTTAGCCCCCTTCCCAATGGTGTTAGATCCCTTATGGTGTTAGCCCCTTTCCTTATGGTGTTAGATCCCTTATGGTGATATCCTCCTTCCTTATGGTGTGAGCACCCTTCCTTATGGTGTTAACCCCCTTCCTTATGGTGTTAACCCCCTTCCTTATGGTGTTAACCCCTTCCTTATGGTGTTATCCCCCTTCCTTATGGTGTTAGCCCCCTTCCTTATGGTGTTAACCCCCTTCCTTATGGTGTTAGCCCCCTTCCTTATGGTGTTAACCCCATTCCTTATGGTGTTATGCCCCTTCCTTATGGTGTTAACCCACTTCCTTATGGTGTTATCCCCCTTCCTTATGGTGTTACCCCCTTTCTTATGGTGTTACCCCTTCCTTATGGTGTTAACCTCCATCGTTATGGTGTTACCCCCTTCCTTATGGTGTGAGCACCCTTATGGTGTTATCCCCCTTCCTTATGGTGTTAACCCCTTCCTTATCAAAAATCAGATCAAATCAAATTTATCTATAAAGCCCTTCTTACATCAGCTGATGTCACAGAAACCCAGCCTAAAACCCCAAACAGAAAGCAATGCAGGTGTAAAAGCACGGTGGCTAGGAAAAACTCCCTAGAAAGGCCAAAACCTAGGATGAAACCTAGAGAGGAACCAGGCTGTGAGGGGTGGCCAGTCCTCTTCTGGCTGTGCCGGTGCAGATTATAACAGAACATGACAAGATTTAAAAATGTTTATAAAACAGGCAGAACAGTTGAAACTGGAGAAGCAGCATGGCCAGGTGGACAGACAAGATTTTAAAATGTTCATAAAACAGGCAGAACAGTTGAAACTGGAGAAGCAGCACGGCCAGGTGGACTCGGGACATCAAGGAGTCATCAGGCAAGGTAAGCCTTGAGGAATGGTCCTAATGCTCAGGTCCTCCGAGAGAGAGAGAAAAAAAAAGAAATGGTGTTATGGTGTTATCCCCCTTCCTTATGGTGTTAACCCACTTCCTTATGGTGTTATCCCCCTTCCTTATGGTGTTATCCCCCTTCCTTATGGTGTTAACCCCCTTCCTTATGGTGTTATCCCACTTCCTTATGGTGTTAACCCACTTCCTTATGGTGTTAACCCACTTCCTTATGGTGTTATCCCCCTTCCTTTTGGTGTTAGCCTCTTTCCTTATGGTGTTAGCCCCCTTCCCAATGGTGTTAGATCCCTTATGGTGTTAGCCCCTTTCCTTATGGTGTTAGATCTCTTATGGTGTTATCCTCCTTCCTTATGGTGTGAGCACCCTTCCTTATGGTGTTAACCCCCTTCCTTATGGTGTTAACCCCCTTCCTTATGGTGTTAACCCCTTCCTTATGGTGTTATCCCCCTTCCTTATGGTGTTAGCCCCCTTCCTTATGGTGTTAACCCCTTCCTTATGGTGTTAGCCCCCTTCCTTATGGTGTTAACCCCATTCCTTATGGTGTTATGCCCTTCCTTATGGTGTTAACCCACTTCCTTATGGTGTTATCCCCTTCCTTATGGTGTTACCCCTTTCTTATGGTGTTACCCCCTTCCTTATGGTGTTAACCTCCATCATTATGGTGTTACCCCCTTCCTTATGGTGTGAGCACCCTTATGGTGTTATCCCCCTTCCTTATGGTGTTAACCCCTTCCTTATCAAAAATCAGATCAAATCAAATTTATCTATAAAGCCCTTCTTACATCAGCTGATGTCACAGAAACCCAGCCTAAAACCCCAAACAGAAAGCAATGCAGGTGTAAAAGCACGGTGGCTAGGAAAAACTCCCTAGAAAGGCCAAAACCTAGGATGAAACCTAGAGAGGAACCAGGCTGTGAGGGGTGGCCAGTCCTCTTCTGGCTGTGCCGGGTGCAGATTATAACAGAACATGACAAGATTTAAAAATGTTTATAAAACAGGCAGAACAGTTGAAACTGGAGAAGCAGCACGGCCAGGTGGACAGACAAGATTTTAAAATGTTCATAAAACAGGCAGAACAGTTGAAACTGGAGAAGCAGCACGGCCAGGTGGACTCGGGACATCAAGGAGTCATCAGGCAAGGTAAGCCTTGAGGAATGGTCCTAATGCTCAGGTCCTCCGAGAGAGAGAAAAAAAGAAATGGTGTTATGGTGTTATCCCCCTTCCTTATGGTGTTAACCCACTTCCTTATGGTGTTATCCCCCTTCCTTATGGTGTTATCCCCCTTCCTTATGGTGTTAACCCCCTTCCTTATGGTGTTATCCCACTTCCTTATGGTGTTAACCCACTTCCTTATGGTGTTAACCCACTTCCTTATGGTGTTATCCCCCTTCATTATGGTGTTATCCCCCTTCCTTATGGTGTTATCCCCCTTCCTTATGTTGTTATCCCCCTTCCTTATGGTGTTATCCCCCTTCCTTATGGTGTTAACCCCCTTCCTTATGGTGTTAGCCTCTTTCCTTATAGTGTTAGCCCCCTTCCTTATGGTGTTAGCCTCTTTCCTTATAGTGTTAGCCCCCTTCCTTATGGTGTTAACCCACTTCCTTATGGTGTTATCACCCTTCCTTATGGTGTTATCCCCCTTCCTTATGGTGTTAACCCACTTCCTTATGGTGTTAACCCACTTCCTTATGGTGTTATCCCCTTCATTATGGTGTTATCCCCCTTCCTTATGGTGTTATCCCCCTTCCTTATGGTGTTATCCCCCTTCCTTATGGTGTTATCCCCCTTCCTTATGGTGTTACCCCCTTCCTTATGGTGTGAGCACCCTTATGGTGTTATCCCCCTTCCTTATGGTGTTAACCCCTTCCTTATCAAAAATCAGATCAAATCAAATTTATCTATAAAGCCCTTCTTACATCAGCTGATGTCACAGAAACCCAGCCTAAAACCCCAAACAGAAAGCAATGCAGGTGTAAAAGCACGGTGGCTAGGAAAAACTCCCTAGAAAGGCCAAAACCTAGGATGAAACCTAGAGAGGAACCAGGCTGTGAGGGGTGGCCAGTCCTCTTCTGGCTGTGCCGGGTGCAGATTATAACAGAACATGACAAGATTTAAAAATGTTTATAAAACAGGCAGAACAGTTGAAACTGGAGAAGCAGCACGGCCAGGTGGACTCGGGACATCAAGGAGTCATCAGGCAAGGTAAGCCTTGAGGAATGGTCCTAATGCTCAGGTCCTCCGAGAGAGAGAGAGAGAAAAAAAAAGAAATGGTGTTATGGTGTTATCCCCCTTCCTTATGGTGTTAACCCACTTCCTTATGGTGTTATCCCCCTTCCTTATGGTGTTATCCCCCTTCCTTATGGTGTTAACCCCCTTCCTTATGGTGTTATCCCACTTCCTTATGGTGTTAACCCACTTCCTTATGTTGTTATCCCCCTTCATTATGGTGTTTTCCCCCTTCCTTATGGTGTTATCCCCCTTCCTTATGGTGTTATCCCCCTTCCTTATGGTGTTAACCCCCTTCCTTATGGTGTTAGCCTCTTTCCTTATGTTGTTAGCCCCCTTCCTTATGTTGTTAGCCTCTTTCCTTATGGTGTTAGCCCCCTTCCCAATGGTGTTAGATCCCTTATGGTGTTAGTCTCCTTCCTTATGATGTTAACCCCCTTCCTTATGTTGTTAACCCCCTTCCTAGTGGTGTTAACCCCCTTCCTTATGGTGTTAGCCTCTTTCCTTATAGTGTTAGCCCCCTTCCTTATGGTGTTAGCCTCTTTCCTTATGGTGTTAGCTCCCTTCCCAATGGTGTTAGATCCCTTATGGTGTTAGCCCCCTTCATTATGTTGTTAGATCCCTTATGGTGTTAGTCTTCTTCCTTTTGGTGTTAGCCCCTTTACTTATGGTGTTAGATCCCTTATAGTGTTATCCTCCTTCCTTATGGTTCCTCATTATCTCCCCTATTTTAGATCCTTTTGTGTTCAGTCTTTTGTCAGACCGTTGTTGTGCGTGAGGCCTTTCTCGTGACTTGGTTAGCCTTGCTCCTTCAAACCCTTCGTGTGCTTTCTCTTTTTTGGGGTTCCTGTTATATTTTATCTTGAACCTTTTGAGAGCAAAATAAAACCCTCTTTTACCTGCAACTGAATCTGTGACCCTCCCTGACAGAACGGTCTGACCATAAGATGGATTCAGCAAGGGCGGACCAAGTCAGAAACGCAGTGAGTCAACAGGGCATTCTTCTGGGACAGCAGTCCAGCCAGTTAACTGCCACTTCACGGGAGGTTGAGTGCCTGACCGCCCAAGTAGCAGAGCTCAATCTCCAGATCTAGGGACTCCAGCAGGAAGCCTTGGCCAGCAGGTCAGCTGCGGCGTACGGCCGTTCTCTACCTCATGCCGGGCCTGAACCCCATGCCAATTGTCCGCCACCCTACGATGGGGATCCCAATTCCTGCCGTGCGTTCCTGTCTCAGTGCTCCCTTGTTTTTGCTCTCCAGCCTCGACGTTATGTTACGGAGGAGTCCCAGGTGGCCTTTGTCATCACACTCCTGAAAGGAAAGGCCCGCGACTGGGCAACGGCCGTGTGGGATGCTCGTGCCCCATTCTGTGCCACATTCGAGGACTTCAGAGCAGAGATGATTAAGCTGTTTGACCGCTTCTGCTCAGGGTGATGAGGCAGCCTCTCAGCTGGTGCGGTTAAGTCAGGCCGGCCGCTCGCCACGGAATACTCCATCCAGTTCAGAACTCTGGCGGCCACCTGTGACTGGAACGAGGCGGCATTACGTGCTATGTTTCGGGAGGGGTTGGCTGACAACATCCAGGATGAGATTGTCACTCACGAGCTGCCTCACGACTTTGACACCCTTGTGGAACTGGCGCCAGGTGGAGGGGCGCCTTCAACGCCGACGCCAGAGGTGGACAGCTCGATCCTCCTGGGTGCTGGATGAAGGTGCCTCCAGTGCTGCTTCCACCTCCTCGCCTCTCCTTCAGCAGACCCTGAGCCCATGCAAGTGGGGCGTGTTCGCCTCACCCCTAAGGAGAAGCAGGATCGCTTGACTCAGGGCCTCTGCCTTTACTGCGGGAAGCCAGGACATCGGGCCATCCGGTGTCCTTTAAAAGCCGGAGCCCATCAGTAATCCGGGAATCCTGGTGGGCGCTACTCCTGGTCTCGACTCCCCCATTTCACGCACTTTTAGTTTTTTCTGTTCAATATCAAGACACTGTTCACTCCTGTTCAGCCCTGATTGACTCGGTGCTGAGGGCAACTTCTTGGATGTCTCTGTGGCTATGCTGTGGGGCATTCCTGCCATTCCTCTCCCTTCTCCTATCTCTGTCCTCTCCCTTACTGGTCTCCTCATCACTTCTATCACCCATTCCACTCCTTCTGTAAGTCTTCTTGTCTCCGGCAATCACCGTGAGGTGATTGAGCTGTACCTCATAGAATCCCCGAGTGCCCCCGTTGTTCTGGGGAATCCGTGGCTGGTGCGGCACAACCCTCACGTGGATTGGTCCGATAATTTTGTGTTTTCTTGGAGTCAGTCTTGTCTTGCGTCATGTCTGGGTTCTGCCTTGTTTCCTGGCTCTGTGTCTTCTGTTTTTCAGGTTGAGGAGGCCGATCTTGCCGGAGTCCCGGCGGAGTACAGCGATCTCTGTCAGGTCTTCAGTAAGTCCCGGGCCACATCCTTGCCTCCTCATCGACCGTATGATCTCCTCCCAGGCACTTCTCCACCCAAGGGTCGTCTGTTTTCCCTTTCTGGTCCTGAAAGAGGCCATGGACAAGTATATTCAGGAGTCCTTAAATGCCGGCCTCATCCGTTCCTCTTCCTCGCCCGCAGGGGCTGGGTTCTTCTTCGTTAAGAAGAAGGATGGCTCCCTGCGACCCTGCATTGACTTCCGGGGCCTAAATGACATCACCATAAAGAACAGGTATCCTCTGCCTTTGATGTCATCAGCTTTTGAGTTGTTACAGGGAGCCAGGGTCTTTACCAAGCTAGACCTCCGTAATGCCTACCATTTGATCCGGATACGTGAGGGGGATGAGTGGAAGACCGCCTTCAACACCCCAACGGGACACTTTGAATACCGGGTCTTACCATTTGGGCTCACCGATGCCCCAGCTGTCTTCCAGGCCCTGGTGAACGATGTGTTGAGAGACATGGTAAACAGATTTGTCTTCGTGGTACCTAGATGATATTCTCATCTTCTCTCCTCCTTGCAGGAACACACTCAACACGTCCGTCAGGTGTTACAACGGCTGCTGGAGAATCAGCTTTACGCCAAGGCGGAGAAGTGCGTGTTCCATGCCAAGTCTGTTTCGTTCTTGGGGCATATCATTTCGACGGAGGATCAAAGCCGATCCTGCTAAGGTAAGGGCCGTGGCAGTGGCCAATCCCTGAATCTCGGAAGACGTTGCAGCGGTTCCTGGGGTTCGCCAATTTCTATAGGCGATTCATCCGGAACTTTAGCCTGGTTGCTGCACCCTTAACAGCACTCACCTCTCCTAAGGTACCGCTCAGATGGAATTCTCAGGCTCAGGAGGCCTTTGATGCTCTTAAGTCCCGTTTCATCTCTGCTCCTGTTCTTTGTCTTCCAGAGTCTGAACGCCAGTTCATTGTTGAGGTGGATGCTTCCGATGTCGGGGTAAGCGCGGTCCTATCCCAGCGGTTCCCCAGAGATGGGAAGGTGCACCCATGTGCCTTCTTCTCTCACCGTTTGAGCCCTGCTGAGCGAAATTATGACATAGGTAACAGGGAGCTGCTGGCAGTCAGGCTGGCTCTGGGTGAATGGTGTCACTGGTTGGAGGGAGCAGCGCAGCGTAGCCTAGTGTTTAGAGCGTTGGACTTGTAACCGGAGGGTTGCAAGTTCGAATCCCCGAGCTGACAAGGTAAACATCTGTCGTTCTGCCCCTGAACAAGGCAGTTAACCCACTGTTCCCCGGGCGCCGAAGACGTGGATGTCGATTAAGGCAGCCTCCCGCACCTCTCTGATTCAGAGGGGTTGGGTTAAATGCGGAAGACACATTTCGGTTGAAGGCATTCGGTTGTACAACTGACTAATAATTGTGACTTTGACTTTGACTTTTGACTTTGTTCTTGGTCTGGACGGATCACAAGAATTTAGAATATGTCCGTTCGGCCAAGAGGTTAAATGCTCGCCAGGCCCGCTGGGCACTCTTCTTTGGGCGGTTTAACTTTCTCTCTCAGACGGCCTGGCTCCAAAAATGTTAAGCCTGACGCCTCTTTCGCCTGTTCGAGGGTCCTGGGAGGAGGCTCTCCGAAACCATTCTCTCCAGGGAGGTGGTGGTGGGGTCCCTTTCCTGGGACGTTGAGCAGCGGGTGAGGGAGGCCATTCAGGGGGAGGCCCCGAGGGGGTGTCCGGGGTCGGTTGTTTGTACCGCCGCGCTAAGCGCCCTGAGGTCCTTCGGTGGGGTCATGAGTCCAGAGTAGCCTGTCATCCGGGTTCGGAGGTCGCTGTCTGTCATCCGTCAGCGATTTTGGTGGCCATCCATGGCCCTAGATGTCAGGCAGTTTGTGTTGGCTTGCTCGGTATGCGCCAAAAAAGATGTCTAACCGTCCTCCTGTTGGCCTGTTGCAGCCATTACCCATTCCCTCTCGACCTTGGTCACACTCTGGCCCTTGATTTTGTCACTGGTCTTCCTTCTTCGGGAGGTAACACAGTGATTCTGACAGTGGTGGACCGCTTCTCCAAGGCGCCCATTATATCCCCTTACCCAAGCTCCTCCGCCAGGGAGACAGCACAGGTGGTGGTGGACCACGCCTTCCGGATCCATGGCCTTCCGGTGGACGTGGTCTCCGACAGAGGCCCCCAATTTGTCTCCGGTTTTGGAGAGTTCTGTTGACAAATCGGGCCTCAACGAGTCTGTCTTCAGGTTTTCACCCTCAGACCAACGGGCAGGCCAAGCGAGCCAACCAGGACCTCGAGCGAGCTCTCCGCTGCCTGGCGCCACATAGTCCGAACTCCTGGCGCCAGCAGCTGTCGTGGGTGGAGTATTCCCACAACTCTGCCGGTAGCGCCACGGGTATGTCTCCTTTTCAATGTTCTGTTGGTTATCAACCACCCCTTTTCCCTACACAGGAACCCGGCCGCGGTCCCGCCTGCTTTGGCCTTTGTACGCCGGGTGTCGCCGCACCTGGAGGAGGGCTGAGGTGGCCTTGGCCCAGGCTTCCAGACAGACCAAAGCGGCGGCTGACCGCCATCGGACTCGGATCCCCAGTATGTGTGCGGTCAGAAGGTGTGGCTATCCACCAAGGACCTGCCTCTCCGGGTGCCTTCTCGTAAGCTGGCACCCAGGTTCATTGGGCCATATCGCATCACCAAGGTCCTGAGTCCGCGGCAGTGCGGCTCAAACTTCCTAACACTCTTGGTCGGGTTCACCCTGTCTTTCATGTGTCCAGGATCAAGCCTGTGTTTAGGTCCTCCTTAACCCGGTTGTTTCTTCCCGACACCTCCTCCCCGCCTCCTCGTCTAGTGGATGGTACTCCAGTGTACACTGTGAGAAAGCTTTTGGACGTTAGACGCCGTGGTCGGGTTTCCAGTATTTGGTGGACTGGGAGGGTTACGGTCCTGAGGAGAGGAGTTGGATTCGGCCCGGGATATTGGACCAGACTCTGATCGAGGACTTTCGTCGGGCGACGCAGGTGAGCTCCTTCCAGTTGCGCCAGGTGGCGCTCTGGGGGTGGGTACTGTCATGACTTCGGTCTGATCTGCTGTGTTTTGTCTTTTCTCTGTGTGTTGTTGTCTTTTGAGCACTTGTGCTTTGTTTTGACAGCTCTGCTGCTATTGTATGCGTCTCTCCTCCCACTCGCTATCCTTAACTATCCTTGTTCACTTCACACCTGTTGTCAATTTATTCCTCATTATCTCCCCTATTTTAGATCCTTTTGTGTTCAGTCTTTTGTCAGACCGTTGTTGTGCGTGAGGCCTTTCTCGTGACCTGGTTAGCCTTGCTCCTTCAAACCCTTCGTGTGCTTTTGCTTTTTGCCTTTTGTTCTACTGCTATTTTCTCCCTCTCGTCCTGCCAGGCCTGGTTTATTTTCGACTGTCTGCCCAGGCGTTCTTTCATGTTGGGACTTGGATGTACTACCCCAGACCAGCAGTGTGACTCGGACACTGCATCTGGTGATGCTGTTTTTGGTTTCTTTTTGAGAGGTGCTCTCCTGACCCAGTGGATATTTTTTGGACTTTCTCTTTTTTGGGGTTCCTGTTATATTTTATCTTGAACATTTTGAGAGCAAAATAAAACCCTCTTTTACCTGCAACTGAATCTGTGACCCTCCCTGACACTTATGGTGTGAGCACCCTTCCTTATGGTGTTACCCCCCTTCCTTATGGTGTTAGATCCCTTATGGTGTTAGTCTTCTTCCTTATTATGTTAACCCCTTTCCTTATGGTGTTAGCCCCTTTCCTTATGGTGTTAGATCCCTTATGGTGTTAGATCCCTTATGGTGTTTGCCCCCTTCCCTATGGCGTTAGATCCCTTATGGTGTTAGCCCCCTTCCCTATGGTGTTAGCCCCCTTCCTTATGGTGTTAGCCCCTTTCCTTATGGTGTTAGCCCCCTTTCCTATGGTGTTAGCCCCCTTTCCTATGGTGTTAGCCCCCTTTCTTATGGTGTTAGCCCCCTTCCTTATGGTGTTACCCCCCTTCCTTATGGTGTTAGATCCCTTATGGTGTTAGTCTTCTTCCTTATTATGTTAACCCCTTTCCTTATGGTGTTAGCCCCTTTCCTTATGGTGTTAGATCCCTTATGGTGTTAGATCCCTTATGGTGTTTGCCCCCTTCCCTATGGCGTTAGATCCCTTATGGTGTTAGCCCCCTTCCCTATGGTGTTAGCCCTCTTCCTTATGGTGTTAGCCCCTTTCCTTATGGTGTTAGCCCCTTTCCTTATGGTGTTAGCCCCCTTTCTTATGGTGTTAGCCCCCTTCCTTATGGTGTTAGCCCCCTTCCCTATGGTGTTAACCCCCTTTCCTATGGTGTTAACCCCCTTTCCTATGGTGTTAGCCCCCTTTCCTATGGTGTTAGCCCCCTTTCTTATGGTGTTAGCCCCCTTCCTTATGGTGTTAGCCCCCTTCCTTATGGTGTTAACCCACTTCCTTATGGTGTTAGCCTCCTTCCTTATAGTCTTATTCCCCTTCCTTTAGCAATACATGCCAATTATGATCACATACTTACATTTTTCATTGACTGTAGTAGTCAGACAACATAAATTGTATTCTACCCTGGCCTGTATAGACTACAAGCACGCTACATACCAGGCGACCACACATACTCTGTATGACTAATAAACATTATGTCAGAACGCACTTCCAACGAGTACAGGGCGTGGGCCTCCTAGACCATGACCTAATAATGGAAGTCAACCCGCCCAGTGGAAATGGTACCCAGGGCTCAGGGAGGGATGGGGGGATTAAAGAGTGTGACACCCTGATTCCTCACATGATTAATATCACATTGAGACAAGGGGAGACTTGGTGGAGCTGAATAAGGTGATGTGTCTCTTTGAAGTCAGAACCTTTCCCTGGAATGACACCATTCGCAACACGTAAAACGATTAATATTTGTAAAAAAAAACAGCCCTGGAATAATCTCAATCCCTTATAGCCTTGACGTCAGTGAGTAATTCTCATTTACTACTTGTTTTTATTTTAGGTTAAATGAGGCTACTTCCATTCATATAGAACCGTGTTAGAATACTTGAGGGCATTTTTAGTGAAGGATAAACTCTCCTCTTCTGTATCATTGAGAAACACTCTCCCTTCTCTCACTGTCATTAATTAGCATAATGTGTATATATATACAGTGGGGGAAAAAAGTATTTAGTCAGCCACCAATTGTGCAAGTTCTCCAACTTAAAAAGATGAGAGAGGCCTGTAATTTTCATCATAGGTACACTTCAACTATGACAGACAAAATGAGGAAAAAAAATCCAGAAAATTTGCAAATTATGGTGGAAAATAAGTATTTGGTCAATAGCAAAAGTTTATCTCAATACTTTGTTATATACCCTTTGTTGGCAATGACAGAGGTCAAATGTTTTCTGTAAGTCTTCACAAGGTTTTCACACACTGTTGCTGGTATTTTGGCCCATTCCTCCATGCAGATCTCATCTAGAGCAGTGATGTTTTGGGGCTGTCGCTGGGCAACACGGACTTTCAACTCCCTCCAAAGATTTTCTATGGGGTTGAGATCTGGAGACTGGCTAGGCCACTCCAGGACCTTGAAATGCTTCTACGAAGCCACTCCTTCATTGCCCGGCGGTGTGTTTGGGATCATTGTCATGCTGAAAGACCCAGCCACGCTTTCATCTTCAATGCCCTTGCTGATGGAAGGAGGTTTTCACTCAATCTCACGATACATGGCCCCATTCATTCTTTCCTTTACACGGATCAGTCGCCCTGGTCCCTTTGCAGAAAAACAGCCCCAAAGCATGATGTTTCCACCCCCATGCTTCACAGTAGGTATGGTGTTATTTGGATGCAACTCAGCATTCTTTGTCCTCCAAACACGACGAGTTGAGTTTTTACCAAAAGTTCTATTTTGGTTTCATCTGACATTCTCCCAATCCTCATCTGGATCATCCAAATGCTCTCTAGCAAACTTCAGACGGGCCTGAACATGTACTTGCTTAAGCAGGGGGACACGCCTGGCACTGCAGGATTTGAGTTCCTGGCGGCGTAGTGTGTTACTGATGGTAGGCTTTGTTACTTTGGTCCCAGCTCTCTGCAGGTCATTCACTAGGTCCCCGTGTGGTTCTGGGATTTTTGCTCACCGTTCTTGTGATCATTTTGACCCCACAGGGTGAGATCTTGCGTGGAGCCCCAGATCGAGGAAGATTATCAGTGGTCTTGTATGTCTTCCATTTCCTAATAATTTCTCCCACAGTTGATTTCTTCAAACCAAGCTGCTTACCTATTGCAGATTCAGTCTTCCCAACCTGGTGCAGGTCTACAATTTTGTTTCTGGTGTCCTTTGACAGCTCTTTGGTCTTGGCCATAGTGAAGTTTGGAGTGTGACTGTTTGAGGTTGTGGACAGGTGTCTTTATACTGATAACAAGTTCAAACAGGTGCCATTAATACAGGTAATGAGTGGAGGACAGAGGAGCCTCTTAAAGAAGAAGTTACAGGTCTGTGAGAGCCAGAAATCTTGCTTGTTTGTATGTGACCAAATACTTATTTTCCACCATAATTTGCAAAAAAATTCATTAAAAGTCCTACAATGTGATTTTCTGGATTTTTTTTCCTCATTTTGTCTGTCATATTTGAAGTGTACCTATGATGAAAATTACAGGCCTCTCTCATCTTTTTAAGTGAGAGAACTTGCACAATTGGTGGCTGACTAAATACTTTTTTCCCCCACTGTATATATATATATAATATAGGTTAACGAAACAGTCGCTAAAACCAGATTTAAATTGTTCCATACTGAAAACATGACTATATAAATAAACAATTGGAAGTATTTAATACCAAGGTTGTTGCCAAGGTTGATGCCAAAACAATCGCTTCTTATATCCCAACAAGGAGTGTAATTGTGAGGTTGTGTGGGCTGAAGGTCGTGTGATGTTTCTCTATCAAAGTTTTTTACTTGATAGGAAACATTCACAGCAGGGCGAACGCTGGCGGTCTGGCCTTGAAATGCTGTGTTGGTTACCTCTTTGACCATAATCACATATTCACCTAGGGCAGGGAAGAAAAAAAAAAGCAATTAAAACGTCAATATTTAGTGACATTGTACTCCCAACTCACAAAAGTTGAGGAAATAAGGTGGTTTGTTAGCATGTGGTGAAACTGTATATGAATCTAATCTGATATCTAAACATTTACTTGTTGTATTAATTTAATTGTTTCACATATACAGTCGTGGCCAAAAGTTTTGAGAATGACACACATATTAATTTCCACAAAGTTTGCTTCAGTGTCTTTAGATATTTTTGTCAAATGTTACTATGGAATACTGAAGTATAATTATAAGCATTTCATAAGTGCCAAAGCCTTTTATTGACAATTATATGAAGTTGATGCAAAGAGTCAATATTTGCAGGTTTGACCCTTCTTTTTCAAGATCTCTGCAATCCGCCCTGGCATGCTGTCAATAAAGTTCTGGGCCACATCCTGACTGATGGCAGCCCATTCTTGCATAATCAATGCTTGGAGTTTGCCAGAATTTGTGTGGTTTTGTTTGTCCACCCGCCTCTTGAGGATTGGCCGCAAGTTCTCAATGAGATTAAGGTCTGGGGAGTTTTCTGGCCATGGACCCAGAATATAAATGTTTTGTTCTCCGAGCCACTTAGTTATCACTTTTGCCTTATGGCAAGGTGCTCCATCATGCTGGAAAAGGCATTGTTTGTCACCAAACTGTTCCTGGATGGTTGGGAGAAGTTGCTCTCGGAGGATGTGTTGGTACCATTCTTTCTTCATGGCTGTGTTCTTAGGCAAAATTGTGAGTGAGCCCACTCCCTTGGCTGAGAAGCAACCCCACACATGAATGGTCTCAGGATGCTTTACTGTTGGCATGACAGAGGACTGATGGTAGCACTCACCTTGTCTTCTCTGGAGAAGCTTTTTTTCCGGATGCCCCAAACAATTGGAAAGGGGATTCATCAGAGAAAATGACTTTACCCCAGTCCTCAGCAGTCCAATCCCTGTACCTTTTGCAGAATATCAGTCTGTCCCTGATGTTTTTCCTGGAGAGAAGTGGCTTCTTTGCTGGCCTTCTTGACACCAGGCCATCCTACCAAAGTCTTCGCCTCACTGTGCGTGCAGACGCACTCACACCTGCCTGCTGCCATTCCTGAGCAAGCTCTCTACTGGTGGTGCCCCGATCCCGCAGCTGAATCAACTTTAGGAGACGGTCCTGGCGCATGCTGGACTTTAATGGGCGCCCTGAAGCCTTCTTCACAACAATTGAACCGCTCTCCTTAAAGTTCTTGATGATCCGATAAATGGTTGATTTAGGTGCAATCTTACTGGCAGCAATATCCTTGCCTGCGAAGCCCTTTTTGTGCAAAGCAATGATGACGGCACGTGTTTCCTTGCAGGTAACCATGGTTGACAGAGGAAAAACAATGGTTCCAAGCACCACCCTCCTTTTGAAGCTTCCAGTCTGTTATTCAAACTCAATCAGCATGACAGAGTGATCTCCAGCCTTGTCCTTGTCAACACTCACACCTGTGTTAATGAGAGAATCACTGACATGATGTCATCTGGTCCTTTTGTGGCATGGCTGAAATGCAGTGGACATGTTTTTTTTTTTTATTAATTGCAATTCATCTGATCACTCTTCATGACATTCTGGAGTATATGCAAATTGCCATCATACAAACTGAGGCAGCAGACTTTTTGAAAATTCGTATTTGTGTCATTCTCAAAACCTTTGGCCACGACTGTGCATCATATCCACTGGCATTGATATTTGACGTGGACCATTATTGTGGGGCTGGAGGATGGCAATCAAGAGGCCAGAGGTGTATGAACCCCTCAATGCCGATAGAGTCCTCAGCTGTTGTCCTCTGGCCAACCATTCCACTGAGAGCTAAGCAGCAGTGGCTGCCAGGCGAGTGTTCATCCTCCGGGGTATCATATCATCATGGCTGGAGTTCCACATAGCACCATATTCCCCATGTAATGTACTACTGTTGACCAGGGCAATATATAGCCCTCATAGGGCTATAGACAAAATATTGCACTATATAGGGAATAGGGTACCATTTGGGACGTAAACCCTGCCTTCACACAGGGACAGAGTTAATATTATGGGATGGAGGAATTAGCTCTGTAAGCTTAGGGGGTATGGTGTCTATAGAGGGTGGGTACTACAGGCTTCCCTGAACCTAAGCCCCGCTTCCTGAGTAGGGACCCGCCACACCTGTCCCCCGACGTATGAAATATCACCGTCGCTGGCTTAAAGACTTGCTGAAGGAGGGCTTTGTTTGTGTTGTGTGTGCCTTGTGTGTGTGTGTGTGAATGTCTTGTGTGTGTTGTGTGTGTCTCGTGTGTGTGTATGTCTTGTGTGTTTGTGTGTTGTGTGTGTTGTGTGTCTTGTGTGTGTTGCGTGTGTGTGTCTTGCATGTGTCTTGCGTGTTGTGTGTCTTGTGTGTGCGTGTATCTTGTGTGCGTCTTACGTGCGTGCGTCTTACGTATGCAAGGCCTTATGCGTATGTGTGTCTTGCGTGCGTGTGTCTTGCGTGCGTGTGTCTTACGTGCGTGTGTCTTACGGCGGTGTCTTACGTGTGTGTGTCTTACGTGTGTGTGTCTTACGTGCGTCTTGTGTGTGCTGTGGGTGTGTGTCTTGGGTGTGTGTCTTGTGTGTGTGTCTTGGGTGTGTGTGTGTCTTGTGTGTGTCTTGTGTGTGTCTTGCGTGTCTTGTGTGTCTTACGTGTGTGTGTGTCTTACGTGTGCGTGCCTTACATGTGTGTGTCTCACATGTGTGTTGTGTGTGTCCTGTGTGTGTGAGGGTATAAAAGGCAAACTCTTAAACGCTAGAATATTCTTAACTTGAAATGCATTGCAAATTCTCCTGCATTGTAGAATTCCTATTGATATTATAATACAATATATATAATCTTTCTACAACTCTTATTCCCTGTATGAGCTACTAGAGAAACCTCTAAATGTCACAATTACTTGATTGTGTAAATTTGTGCGGGCACAGTACGCTAGTTAAACATAACGCCGAGCAAGTCTCACATTTTGTATTGTGTTTGATCATCCATCTTAGATTATGTCATTAGGGCCCTGTGTGTCATTAGGGCCCAGTGTGTCATTAGGGCCCTGTGTGTCATTAGGCTGGAAAAAGAAAACTACAACAACAACAAAAATTACAGAGGTTCCAAAAGCAGAAGGAAAGCAACTCTCCCAGAGCAGCTTCCTGCTCCTCGCCTTGCCGCAACTCTCCCAGAGCACTCATGGAAGGGAGAGAAGACCCAGGAAAACCTCCACCAAAGGCCACTGCACTGGGACTACTGCTCCAGCATGCAGGCCCATTATAATTCCATATCCCCTATATTTCTATATTTATTTTTATACACGGGACACTGTGAGAGGGTGACTGAGTTGTTGTCGGAAGCTCCACTCTGTTATTCTAGCCCCTTTTGCCTGAAATGTTCTACTCTCGTTTCTGTCCGAGAGCGCCGTCTACCAATGGAGGCTGCTGAGGGGAGAGCGGCTCATAATGATGGCTGGAACGGAGCAAATAGAATGGCATCAAAACATGTGTTTGATGTATTTGATACCATTCCACTAATTTCCCTCCAGCCATTACCACGAGCCAATCCTCCCCAGTGAAGGTGCCACCAACCTCCTGTGCAAGTCTACAGTATGTAGTTAGAGTATAAACACTCGCTGTATGCTTTCATTTCATTTTTGGTTTTCATTCCATTTCCCCTTTGTTGCAAGGCGTCTTGAAGAACGAATCTCACTTGGGCTCCATCGGACAGGTTTGACTCAATTTCACCTGGACTCACACACCTGCCGTCCGTGGCTCTTTTCTTTGCATCGCTACTAAAACCAGATCCTATGTTTGCCCTGCAGACGGAGCGATAGAGAGAGCAAGAGCGAGAGCACAGAACTTGATTCATCCATTTGAAAGACAGCAAGGAATCTGGCTCGACAAATCAATCCATTAAGCTTGGCATTTAGCCTATTCTATTTAAGTATTCACTTATCTGTTGCCACAATAATCCCATACTACACTTTCACAAATATTGTAGCATGAGAAATATTTTATGTTTCTAAGTTTTTGACCTTCTTGATTGAAGTGGAGTACCGAAGAGCGGAAAGCGATCTTACGTGGTAGTTAGCAAGACCCTAACTGTTTTGCCGCCATACATTCATGCTGTTAAACCCTGATCTGTTTCACATGTCTTTGTGCTTGTCTCCACCCCCTCCAGGTGTTGCCCATCTTCCCCATTATCCCCTGTGCATTCATACCTTGGTTCTCTGTTTGTCTGTTGCCAGTTTGTCTTGTTTTGTCAAGTCAACCAGTGTGTTTTTCCGTGCTCCTGTTTTTCCTATTCTCTGTTTTTCTACTCTTCCCCGTTCTGACCTTTGCCTGCCCTGACACTAAGCCCGCCTACCTGACCATTTAGCCTGCCCTGACCTCGAGCCTGCCTGACACTCTGTAGCTCCTGGTCTCTGACCTGTTTTTTTATATTTTGCATGTCCACGACCTGTCTCTTGCCTGCCCCTTGTTAATAATACATTTCAGAGCCTCTAACCATCTGCCTCCCGTGTCTGCATCTGGGTCTCGCCCTGTATTGTTAAACATGCATATGAATGCTGTATAAGATCAAAAAGATTTTTGAATTACGTAAGAGAGCACTACTGTTGCGACAGCGACTTCCGCCATTTTATCAGTAAACCGCTAATCTTGTTAAATATTAAACAAGATACCCTTCTGCTTTCCACTTTCAAGCAATGAACTTTCGATCGGAATCCCGTTGCTTATTATGCTAAGCATAAACTAGACGAAGTCAAAAGGTCTTGACATCTTGGGAGCACTCACATTATGCATATTCTTATCATTCTGAAGTCTCTGACAGTTTTCTTATTTTTTATTTAACTTCGCAAGTCAGTTAAAACTACTTAGGGAGCAGTGGGCGCTAGCGCTAGCGCCCACTCCCGACATTACCCGGTGAAATGCAAGGTGCCAAATTCAAAATCCAAAAGTTGAATTATTAAACATTCATCAATATACAAGTGTTGCATTGTCATCAAAAGCTCTGCTTCTTGGCAATATCACAGCGTTGTCAGATTTCAAAAAGGCTTTACGGCGAAAGCACAACATTTGATTGTTTGAGGGTAGCACCTCCAATATTTTCCATTAGCATAAATTCATAAACCATCGCGGTTCACACAAAACACATTTCACAGCGAAAACAAATCCCTTACCTTTTGAAGAACTTCTGCTGAGGGCTTACCAAGTGTCCAACGAAGACATCCAATGGTTAGTTTGTTAGAAAAAGTCATTTATTATATCCATAAATCTCAGTTTGGTTGGAGCGTTATGTTCATAAAATACAGCTTCCACTCGCCCATTGAACTGTGAAGAGAACGCGTTCAACCTATACCTATACACTTGTCCAAGAACAATCAAACATCGTTGATAATGTATCCTTAGGAACACTTTTATGTATATTTACTATAATATTTCAACCGGATTATAAACTGGACGATAGGAAAGGAAAAAACCACAGAGCACGCAAGCCCGTGAACGCGCTTCCTCTTCTGTTTACATCCAATGACCACTTCGAAATTCTTCTTCTATTACCATCCAGAGCAACTAAACATCATCAAACACTGTCTAGAGACTGTTGACATCCAGTGGAAGCAATAGGTACTGCAATCTTACTCCTATATATGTCTGTTTTCAATAGGGAGGGGTTCAAAATGAGGCAATGTGTCAAAAACACTTTTTCCAGGACAGAAATTCCTCGGGTTTTCGCCTGTTATATCAGTTCTGTTATACTCACAGACAATATTTTAACACTCGTAGAAACTTGTAGAGTGTTTCCTATCAAATAGTACTAATTATGTGCATATGCTATTTTCTGGGCCTGAGTGGGAGGCATTTTACTTTGGGCACGCCAGACTCTACAAAACCGTCACCTCGGGAGTCGCTCCCTAAGAAGTTAAGAATAAATTCTTATTTACAATGACGGCCTAGGAACAGTGGGTGAACTGCCTTGTTCAGGAGCAGAACAACAGATTTTTACCTTGTCAGCTCGGGGATTCAATGTATACAACCTTTCGGTTACTGGCCCAACGCTCTAACCACTAGGCTACCTGCTGCGATGTGCTCACATTACACCAGTTAGCTCACATTACACCAGTTAGTTAACATTACACCAGTCTGCTCACATTCCCACCAGTCTAGACCCCCTCCCTGTCTTGCTATTCCAGATGTGTCGTGGACCTTGAGCTATATATGAATGTCCGTGGCTTTAAGAAGTGTCATCATCGACTACAGCTTTCTCTGTGGCTGTAGCCAAGCAACAGAGGACAAGTTGCACAAGTCACATTGTAGCAACCCTCTCACTACAAAACATGCAACCGAAAATTTCTGGCATGTCAGAAAAATAATTGGGACCTAAGAACTGGATCGGGAGAGTGCAAGACCCATAATCACACGTCTTTCAACCGCTCACCTTATGCGACCTATACAATCGGAGCTTTGGGTCAGAGCCTTGACTACACAATTTACCTGCGATCCCAGAAATGTGTTGTGGAATCCAAATCGCTGCAAAATCACATTTTAAAATCATGCAATGTACGGCCAGCTAAAAATGAGATTTAAACATTTCAAAATGGACGAGAAGTCAAATAAAACATTTTAAGATTACAGTGCTTTATATAAAGCTTGAAATTATCAATGGAAAGCAAACACTGCTTGAAATCCTGAACAGTGGAAGTGGGATGATTCTGCTAGTTTAGGGTAAGACTAGTTTAGGGCAAGGCTAGTTTAGGGCAAGGCTAGTTTAGGGCAAGGCTAGTTTAGGATAAGGCTAGTTTAGGGTAAGGCCTTTTCCCATAGAAACATAGTTAGGTTTATCTTTGCTTATGTACAGTGAGGGAAATAAGTATTTGATCCCCTGCTGATTTTGTACGTTTGCCCACTGACAAAGAAATGATCAGTCTATAATTTTAATGGTAGGTTTATTTGAACAGTGAGAGACAGAATAACATTAAAAAAATCCAGAAAAACGCATGTGAAAAATGTTATAAATTGATTTGCATTTTAATGAGGGAAATAAGTATTTGACCCCTCTGCAAAACATGACTTAGTACTTGGTGGCAAAACCCTTGTTGGCAGTCACAGAGGTCAGACGTTTCTTGTAGTTGATCATCAGGTTTGCACACATCTCAGGAGGGATTTTGTCCCACTCCTCTTTGCAGATCTTCTCCAAGTCATTAAGGTTTCGAGGCTGACGTTTGGCAACTAAAACCTTCAGCTCCCTCCACAGATTTTCTATGGGATTAAGGTCTGGAGACTGGCTAGGCCACTCCAGGACCTTAATGTGCTTCTTCTTGAGCCACTCCTTTGTTGCCTTGGCCGTGTGTTTTGGGTCATTGTCATGCTGGAATACCCATCCACAACCCATTTTCAATGCCCTGGCTGAGGGAAGGAGGTTCTCACTCAAGATTTGACGGTACATGGCCCCGTCCATCGTCCCTTTGATGTGGTGAAGTTGTCCTGTCCCGTTAGCAGAAAAACACCCCCAAAGCATAATGTTTCCACCTCCATGTTTGATGGTGGGGATGGTGTTCTTGGGGTCATAGGCAGCATTCCTCATCCTCCAAACACAGCGAGTTGAGTTGATGCCAAAGAGCTCCATTTTGGTCTCATCTGACCACAACACTTTCACCCAGTTGTCCTCTGAATCATTCAGATGTTCATTGGCAAACTTCAGACGGGCATGTATATGTGCTTTCTTGAGCAGGGGGAGGATTTCAGTCCTTCACGGATTTCAGTCCTTCACAGCGTAGTGTGTTACCAATTGTTTTCTTGGTGACTATGGTCCCAGCTGCCTTGAGAGCATTGACAAGATCCTCCCGTGTAGTTCTGGGCTGATTCCTCACCATTCTCATGATCATTGCAACTCCACGAGGTGAGATCTTGCATGGAGCCCCAGGCCGAGGGAGATTGACAGTTCTTTTGTGTTTCTTCCATTTGCGAATAATCGCACCAACTGTTGTCACCTTCTCACCAAGCTGCTTGGCGATGTTCTTGTAGCCCATTCCAGCCTTGTGTAGGTCTACAATCTTGTCCCTGACATCCTTGGAGAGCTCTTTGGTCTTGGCCGTGGTGGAGAGTTTGGAATCTGATTGATTGATTGCTTCTGTGGACACTCCCTTTAAGAGTGTGCTCCTAATCTCAGCTCGTTACCTGTATAAAAGACACCTGGGAGCCAGAAAACTTTCTTATATTAGCGGGGGTCAAATACTTATTTCCCTCATTAAAATGCCTAATCAATTTATAACATTTTTCACATGCGTTTTTCTGGATTTTTTTGTTGTTATTCTGTCTCTCACTGTTCAAATAAACCTACCATTAAAATTATAGACTGATCATTTCTTTGTTAGTGGGCAAACGTACAAAATCAGCAGGGGATCAAATACTTTTTTCCCTCACTGTATCTAGGGGTAAAGGAAAGGGTTTATTTATTTCCTTTGCCAAACCATTTTCAAAGCAATACTTCTGAAAATAATGACATCATTAATTCACAGGCAATGCACCGAGACTCGATTGTCATTTCGGTGCAGTCAAATAGATGTCTGGAACTGATCTCTTTCACTTTTCAGAGAAACAACTTCACTAAAATGAATTTATTGTACTCTGTGAGGGATAGGGGTACTATAGATGGATGACTCCAGCCTGGTTCCAGCACACAGTTTGCATCGGCAGATGTGATTCTCTAGCCAGTTGGGTAAAGGCGTGGACCTAAGCACACCGCCAATGGTGATGTCATTCAATGTTCAGTTTTTTCTTTCTCGTTTGGGGGGAGATTTCACTGTGGGGAAATAAAGTGCCTACAGAAAGTATTCATACCCCTTGACTCCACATTTTGTTGTTACAGTCTGAATTCAAAATGTATTCCGCTGATTTCACCCATTTACCACACACAATACCTCATAATGACAAAGTGAAAACATGTATTTATAAATGTTTGCTAATTTATTGAAAATTAAATACAGAAATGTCTTATTAACATAAGGATTCACACTCCTGAGTCAGTACATGAATCACCTTTGGCAGCAATTACAGCTGTGAGTCTTTCTGGGTAAGTCTCTAAGAGCTTTGCACCCCTTGGATTGTACAGTATTTGCACATTATTCTTTAAAAAATTCTTCAACTTCTGTCTTTGCTAGACAGCAATTTTCAAGTCTTACCATAGATGTTCAAGATGATTTACTAGGCCACTCAGGCACATTCAATGTCATCTAGGTAATCAACTCCAGTGTATATTTGACCTTGTGTTTTTGGTTATTGTCCTTCTGAAAGGTGAATTTGTCTCCCAGTGTCTGTTGGAAAGAAGACTGAACAAGGTTTTCCTCTAGGATTTTTCCTGTGCTTAGCTCTATTCCCTTTCTTTTTTTTGATGCAGCCACCTGTTTTAAAATATGAAGAGAGGTACTCAGTGATGTGTTGTGTTGGATTTGCCCCAAACATAACACTTTGTGATCAGAACATAAAGTTAATTTCTTAGGCACGTTTTTGGGATTAGCTACAATGTTGTTGATCCATCCTCAGTTTTTTCCTATCACAGCCATAAAACTCAGTGACTGTTTTAAAGTCACCATTGGCCTCATGGTGAAATCTCTGAGCGGTTTCCTTGCTCTCCGAATCAAATCAAATCAAATTGTATTGGTCACATACACATATTTAGCAGATGCTATTGTGGGTGTAGCGGAATGCATGTGTTCCTAGCTCCAACAATGCAGTAAAATCTAACAATTCACAACAATGCACACAAATCTAAAAGTAAAAGAAATATATAAATATTAGGACGAGCAATGTCGGAGTAGCATTGACTAAAATAGAGTAGAATAGAATTCAGTATATACATATTAAATGAGAAAAGTATGTAAACATTATTAAAGTGATTAGTGTTCCGGCAAACTGAGTTAGGAAGGATGCCTGTATCTTTGTACTCACTGGGTGTATTTATACACCATCCAAAGTGTAATTAATAACTTCACCATGCTCAAAGGGATATTCAATGTGCTTTTTTTTCTCACCCATCTACCGATAGGTGCCCTTCTCTGCGAGGCATTGGAAAACCTCCCTGGTCTTTTGTGCTCGACTAACCGACCTTTCAGATAATTGTATGTGTGGGGTACAGAGATAAGGTAGTCATTCAAAATCATGTTAAACACTATTATTGCACACAGAGTGAGTCCGTGCAACTTGTTCTGTGACTTGTTACTTTTAGGCTTGCCATAACAAAAGGGTTGAATACTTATTGACTCAAGACATTTCAGCTATTCATTTGAAGTTAATATGTACAAATTTATAACAACATAATTCCACTTTTACATTATAGGGTAATGGGTGTAGGCCATTGATACAAAATCTAAATTTAATCAATTTTAAATTCAGGTTGTAACACCATTTATTTTACATTTTAAAGTCAAAGAAGTGTGAATACTGTCTGAAGGCACTGAACATTCTCTTGATGTTTCTGCGTGCTTTGTTACTGTTATTGTTCAGAGCTCTCTTTTTTCTATACGGTGAAAACAGTTTTGTAGAGGTATTCATGTGTACAAGAATTGTACATAAACGCACCCAGCCCATTGTATGTCACTGCCAATAAACAGTTGACTGTTTATTTATATAAATGAGATGGATCCTCATTCAGAATGAGTCGATTATGGGATTAACTATCACTATGAACTACAGTACCAGTCAAAAGGTTTGGACACACTTACTCATTCATTGGTTTTTCTTTATTTTTACTATTTTCTACATTGTAGAATAATAGTGAACACATCAAAACTATGAAATAACACATATGGAATCATGCAGTAACCAAAAAAGTGTTAAACAAATCAAAATATTTTTTATATTTGAGATTCTTGAAAGTAGACACCTTTTGCCTTGATGACAGCTTTGCACACTCTTGGCATTCTCTCAACCAGCTTCATGAGGTAGTCCCCTGGAATGTATTTCAATTAGCAGTTGTGCCTTGTAAAAAGTACATTTGTGGAATTTAATTCTTAATGCGTTTGAGCCAATCAGTTGTGTTGTGAAAAGGTAGGGGTGGTATAGAGAAGATAGCCCTATTTGGTAAAAGACCAAGTCCATATTACAGCTCAAATAAGCAAAGAGAAATGACAATCCATCATTACTTGAAGACATGAAGGTCAGTCAATACGGAAAATGTTAAGAACTTTGGAAGTTTCTTCAAGTGCAGTCACAAAAACCATCAAGCGCTATGATGAAACTGGCTCTCATGAGGCCACCACAGGAAAGGAAGACCCAGAATTACCTCTGCTGCAGAGGATAAGTTCATTAGAGTTACCAGGGTACAGAGCTCAAATAAATGCTTCACAGAGTTCAAGTAACAGACACATCTCAACATCAACTGTTCAGAGGAGACTGTGTGAATCAGGTCTTCAAGGTTGATTCGCTGCAAAGAAACCACTACTAAAGGACACCAATAGAAGAAGAGACCTGCTTTGGCCAAGAAACACAAGTAATGGACATTAGACCGCTGGAAATCTGTCCTTCGGTCTGATGAGTCCAAATATGAGATTTATGGTTCCAACCACAGTGTCTTGGTGAGATGCAGAGTAGGTGAACGGATGATCTCTGTGACACTGTCTGTGATTTATTTAGAATTCAAGGCACACTTAACCAGCATGGCTTCCACAGAATTCTGCAGCGATACGCCATCCCATCTGGTTTGGGCTTAGTGGGACTATCATTTGTTTTTCAACAGGACAATGACCCAACACACCTCCAGGCTGTTTAAGGGCTTTTTAACCAAGAAGGAAAGAGATGGAGTGCTGCATCAAATGACCTGGCCTCCACAATCACCCGACCGTGTGTCCAAACCTTTCACTGGTACTGTAGGTAACCCTCTAATAGGGACTTGTGATTTAACATTATGTTCCTGCTCCCACAGCAACAGTACACAACAATCACAGGGCTGCCATCTCCTCGAACATGGTTTATTCAGAACCTTGCCTTTTTTGGCATTCATTGCCTCCATAATCAATACCAGCTTAATAGAAAAAACAGAAGAGTAATATCTATCAAAATCAAGTCAAAGTTTTTAAAAGTACAGGCACACTAGTAGCCTACCTACAGTTGAAGTGGGAAGTTTACATACACCTTAGCCAAATACATTTAAACTCAGTTTTTCACCATTCCTGACATTTCATCCTAATAAAAATGCCCTGTCTTAGGTCAGTTAGGATCACCACTTTATTTTAAGAATGTGAAATGTCAGAATAATAGTAGAGAGAATGATTTCTTTCAGCTTATATTTCTTTCATCACATTCCCGGTGGGTCAGAAGTTTACATACACTCAATTAGTATTTGGTAGCATTGCCTTTAAATTGTTTAACTTGGGTCAAATGTTTTGGGTACCCTTCCAAGCTTCCCACAATAAGTTGGGTGAATTTCGGCCCATTCCTCCTGACAGAGCTGGTATAACTGAGTCAGGTTTGTAGGCCACCTTGCTCGCACACGATTTTTCAGTTCTGCCCACAGATTTTCTATAGGATTGAGGTCAGGGCTTTGTGATGGCCACTCCAATACTTTGACTTTGTTGTCCTTAAGCCATTTTGCTCCAACTTTGGAAGTATGCTTGGGGTCATTGTCCACTTGGAAGACCAATTTACAACCAAGCTTTAACTTCTTGACTGATGTCTTGAGATGTTGCTTCAATATATCAACATAATTTTCCTTTTTCATGATGCCATCTATTTTGTGAAGTGCACCAGTCCCTCCTGCAGCAAAGCACCCCGACAACATGATGCTGCCACCCCCATGCATCACGGTTGGGATGGTGTTCTTCGGCTTGCAAGCGTCCCCCTTTTTCCTCCAAACACAATGATGGTCATTATGGCCAAACAGTTCTATTTTTGTTTCATCAGACCAGAGGACATTTCTCCAAAAAGTACGATCTTTGTCCCTATGTGCAGTTGCAAACCGTAGCCTGGCTTTTTTATGGCAGTTTTGGAGCAGTGGCTTCCTCCTTGCTGAGCGGCCTTTAACTACTTACGGAGTGGTGGTGCGCACTCCCGACACTACCCGGTGAAAGGTGAGGCGCCAAATTCAAAATCCAAAAGTTGAATTATTAAACATTTATCAATATACAAGTGTTGCATAGTCATCAAAAGCTCTGATTCTTGGCAATATCACAGCGTTGTCAGATTTCAAAAAGGCTTTACGGCGAAATCACAACAATTGATTGTTTGAGGTTAGCACCTGTAATTTTTAAGCATTAGCATAAATTCATAACCCAACACGGGTCTCACAAAACGCATAAAATCGCTAATATAAAATCGCTTACCTTTGATGAACTTCTGCTGAGGGCTTCCCAAGTGTCCAACGAAGACAATCCATGCTTCTTTTGTTAGAAAAAGTCATTTATTATATACATAAATCTCTGTTTGGTTGGCGCGTTATGATCATAAAATCCAGCGTTGAGTCGCCCATTGAACCGTGAAGAGAACACGTTCAAAGTATACCTATACACTTTCTACAAACAAATCAAACATCATTTTTAATGTATCCTTAGGTATCCTTTTGGGTATATTTGCTGTAAAATTTCAACCGGATGATAACGTGAACGATAAAGTGGTGCGCGTTCACAATCTCGCGCGCGTCAAACCTTGTTTACTAAAATGGTCGCCTGACAATTTCCTGTTCCTATCTGTTCTGGTCACTTCTAGGATTCCCAGACTTTGTATATAGACTGTTGACATCTAGTGGAAGCCATAGGTACTGCAGTCTCAGTCCTACATAAAGTTGTATGCAATAGGCACAATAGAGAAGATGCTCATTTACAAAAAAAAACTGCTAATCCGGTTGGATTTTCCTCGGGTTTTCGCCTGCTATATCAGTTCTGTTATACAGTGGGGAAAAAAAGTATTTAGTCAGCCACCAATTGTGCAAGTTCTCTCACTTAAAAAGATGAGAGAGGCCTGTAATTTTCATCATAGGTACACTTCAACTATGACAGACAAAATGAGGAAAAGAAATCCAGAAAATCACATTGTAGGATTTTTAATGAATTTATTTGCAAATTATGGTGGAAAATAAGTATTTGGTCACATACAAACAAGCAAGATTTCTGGCTCTCACAGACCTGTAACTTCTTCTTTAAGAGGCTCCTCTGTCCTCCACTCGTTACCTGTATTAATGGCACCTGTTTGAACTTGTTATCAGTATAAAAGACACCTGTCCACAACCTCAAACAGTCACACTCCAAACTCCACTATGGCCAAGACCAAAGAGCTGTCAAAGGACACCAGAAACAAAATTGTAGACCTGCACCAGGTTGGGAAGACTGAATCTGCAATAGGTAAGCAGCTTGGTTTGAAGAAATCAACTGTGGGAGCAATTATTAGAAAATGGAAGACATACAAGACCACTGATAATCTTCCTCGATCTGGGGCTCCACGCAAGATCTCACCTCGTGGGGTCAAAATGATCACAAGAACGGTGAGCAAAAATCCCAGAACCACACGGGGAACCTAGTGATTGACCTGCAGAGAGCTGGGACCAAAGTAACAAAGCCTACCATCAGTAACACACTACGCCGCCAGGGACTCAAATCCTGCAGTGCCAGACGTGTCCCCCTGCTTAAGCCAGTACATGTTCAGGCCCGTCTGAAGTTTGCTAGAGAGCATTTGGATGATCCAGATGAGGATTGGGAGAATGTCATATGGTCAGATGAAACCAAAATATAACTTTTTGGTAAAAACTCAACTCGTCGTGTTTGGAGGACAAAGAATGCTGAGTTGCATCCAAAGAACACCATACCTACTGTGAAGCATGGGGTGGAAACATCATGCTTTTTTTTAAGTGAGAGAACTTGCACAATTGGTGGCTGACTAAATACTTTTTTTCCCCACTGTACTCACATACAATACTTTAACATTCTTATAAACTTCAGAGTGTTTCCTATCCAATAGCAAAGACATAATTTTCTGGAATTTTCCAAGCTGTTTAAAGGCACACTCAACTTAGTGTATATAAACTTCTGACCCACTGGAATTGTGATACAGTAAATTATAAATTAAATAATCTGTCTGTAAAAAATTGTTGGAAAAATTACTTGTGTCATGCACAAAGTAGGTGTCCTAACCGACTTGCCAAAACTATAGTTTGTTAACAAGAAATTTGTTGAGTGGTTGAAAAACGAGTTTTAATGACTCCAACCCAAGTGTATGTAAACTTCCGATGTCAACTGTACATACGTGGGACAGTATGAGGACAATAGATTGGGAACAACTTAATTTCATCACTCTACATCAGGGGCGGGCAATTTCAGTCCTCGAGAGGCCTGATTGGTGTTCATAATAAAATACCAAATTGGTGTCACCGTTTTTCCCCAGCCCCAGCTAACACTTCTGACTCTAATCACTGAATCAAGATCTTCAGTTTAGAATGCAATTTGGTTAAATCAACTGTGTTTGCTAGGGATGGAGAAAAAGTGTGACACCAATCAGGCCCACGAGGACTGGAGTTGCCCACCCCTACTCTACATACACTAAACGACCAAAAGTGTGTGGACACCTGCTTGTCAAAATTCTAATTCCAAAATCATGGGCATTAATATGGAGTTGGTCCCCCCCTTTTCTGCTATAACAGCCTCCACTTTCCGCTAGAAAGGCTTTCCGCTAGATGTTGGAACATTACTGCGGGGACTTGCTTCCATTCAGCCACAATAGCATTAGTGAGGTCAGGCATTGATGTTGGGCGATTAGTTCTGGCTCGCAGTCGGCGTTCCAATTCATCCCAAAGGTGTTTGGTGGGGTTGAGGTCAGGGCTGTGCAGGCCAGTCAAGTTATGGCAGGTAGCATTCTCCTAGCATCCGCCAAACCCAGATAAGTCCATCAGACTGCCAGATGGTGAAGCTTGATATATAGTGTATATTAACACCCATAACACTGTCCATATGGGGTTCAGTGATATGGTTGATTCTGAGCCAACAGTGGAAAAAATGTTACAAATCCCGCTCAATTCAATAGGAAAAAATGAACATGATTCAAATAGTGTACGTGCTAGGTCAGCCAAGGTCCCTCATCTCAAACATAAAACCTTTTTTCCTCGACTCTGAGCTTTTGTTTTTGTATTAGCTGTAACCTGAGCTTGACAGAAAGGCTGTGAAAGCCTCAACTTTGGAGAGGAAATTATGGGGGAAGTCTAAGCGTCACTGAAGGTTGAAGGAAGAGACACAGAAACCGAACACTCCCCAAAGGTCACAGATTTTCATAGTATAATTCATATTGCCCATAAAGAACCAATGCTATTGTGAATAATATTGTTTTTTGCGTTGTGAAATAAAATAAAAAACTTGGCAAGGATTTAAGGGACTGGGTTCTAATAATATAATTTCATGGGTTAGTCGTAGTTGCACTTGAGGTCTGGTTTTCCGAGGGAGGATAGTGATCATTGTGGGGCTGTTTTGCTTTTGAATCCGAGACCGCTGCATTGTGACGCCTTCACATAATAGCTTTCCTGTCAGAAGGTTGTCTGTTAATGAGCTTTAAGGAGCTTTTCTCCACAACGTTCTCCGAGGTTCCGTCTGTGGTATTATGCTGGCTTACCAATGGAAGAGATTCCTAACTCCGCCGTGTCTCCCATGAAGTAGTGTCTTTTCATTGAACACTGTTGCATTTTGAAAAATGTTAAGAGACGAGAACACTGCGGAAACTACAAGAAGGAAGGGTTCTCCAACCTGTGCTTTCAGACACTGGGCCTTCAAAATACGCAATGGTGACTTACTAGCTACAGACCTACTTCTGTGAAAAAGAACAAGGAGGTAGGGGTGTAAGAAGGAGGGGGTGGGGGGCATTGTTAGCGCCCCACATCAGTCACCTAGGGTTCCTACAGCTGGAGAGCACATTCCAAAGATCTTTAAGAAAAAGAGGGAGAAAAGAAAACAGGTTACAAAGGATGCCAAGGCAGATACAGTCAGCCCCCCCACTGGCTGTTCCTTTTCACTGTATACACACCATGATGGGTATGTCTTTGAGAGTGTTCTTCTCTATCTGAAACTAAGGATCCCTTTACTATACGTCTTGTGGAGACAGAGGCAGAAGACGAAAGAGAAGGAGAAGAAGGCAAGAGAGGAAGAGAGAGAGAGAGGCCATGCCTGGGGTGCAGATGTCCATTGTAAACAGGATAGGGAGCTGCCTTCTGAGAGGGGGACGTCACTCAAGGGGCGACCATTGATCCCTGTATATCTCCTTGCTAATACAGTGCATTCGGAAAGTATTCAGTACCCTTCCCTTTTTCTACATTTTGGTAAATTACAGACTTTTAAAATTGATTACAATAAAAAAAAATCCCTCATCAATCTACAAACAATACCCCATAATGACAAAAGAAACTATGTTTTTAGACATTTTTGCAAATGTATTAAAAATAAAATACCTTATTTATGTAAGTATTCAGACCTTTTGCTATGAGACTCGAAATTGAGCTCAGGTGCATCTCAGTGCTAGAGGTGTTACTACAGACACCCTGGTTCGATTCCAGGCTGTATCACAACCGGCCGTGATTGAGAGTCCCATAGGGCGGCGCACAATTGGCCCAGCGTCGTCCGGGTTTGGCCGGGGTAGGCCGTCATTGGAAATAAGAACTTGTTCTTAACTGACTTGCCTAGTTAAATAACGGTCAAATAAAAAAATTATATAATTCTTGAGATGTTTCTACAACTTTATTGGAGTCCACCTGTGGTAAATTCAATTGATTGGACACGATTTGGAAAGGCACACACCTGTCTATATAAGGTCCCACAGTTGACAGTGCATGTCAGAGCAAAAACCAAGCCATGAGGTCAAAGGAATTGTCCGTAGAGGTCCAACACAGGATTTTGTACATACCTGTCTGTACCTTTTAAATCCATATACAAAATGATTACTCAGTTTATTTGAGCCGGTAAAAAGAAATGCCCCATTTGGAGCATCTGATTATCTGAGTCAACAAAAGGTGGGACTGCAGAACCCAATACTAAAAGTAAATGGAGTCAGATTCAGATTCAGAAGTTTGTTTTTCTTTTCTATCTACAGCGCATTTGGAAAGTATACAGACCCCTTGACTATTTCCACATTTTGTTACGTTACAGCCTTATTCTAAAATGGATTAAATAAATGTTTCCCTTCACAGAACAGCGCAAACTGTCTCTAACCAGAATAGAAAGAGGAGTGGGAGGCCCCGGTGCACAACTGTGCAAGAGGACAAGTACATTAGAGTGTCTAGTTTGAGAAACAGAGAGATCCTGGTTCGAGTCCAGGCTCTGTCGCAGCTGGCCGCGATCGGGAGACCCATGGGGCGGCGGACAATTGGCTAGGGGAGGGTTAGGGGAGGTTTGGCCGGCAGGGATGTTCTTGTCCCATTGCACACTAGCGACTCCTGTGGCAGGCCGGGCTCAATGCACGCTGACACGGTCACCAGGTGTACGGTGTTTCTGCCAACACATTGGTACACCTGGCTCCCGGGTTAAGCGGGCATTGTGTCAAGAAGCAGTGTGGCTTGGCTGGGTTGTGTTTTGGAGGATGCAAGGCTCTCGACCTTCGCCTCTCCCGAGTCCATACGGGAGTTGCAGCGATGGGACAAGCCTATAACTACCAATTGGGGAGAAAAAGGGGCAAAAAAAAGTATTGAGGACTTCCACAGGCTTCAAGCTTCCTTTTAAGTGTCATAAGGTGGGTGTAGCTGGTGTAAAGAGTCAGGCGCAGGAGAGCAGAGATGAGTGGACTAAGCACATTACTAGGCAACGTCAAAAATACAGAACGCAACCGCGTCATAAAACAAATGCCAAAAAACCCAAGTAAGGCAGCACAAAGTACAAAATAACCGCACAGTACAGGCTACACAAAGCACGGGTGAAAACATACAACCCGGCGTACCAACATGCCAAAACAAACAATTCCCCACACAGACATGGGGGGGAACAAAGGGTTGAATGGACAACAGTAATGAATGAAAATGAAAACCAGGTGTGTGTGAAAACAAGACAAAATAAATGGAAAATGAAAAGTGGATCGGAGATGGCTAGAAGACCGGTGACGTCGACCGCTGAACGCCGCCGGAACAAGGAGAGGAACCGACTTTGGCGGAAGTCATGACATTAATTACTTAGGGAGTAGCGGCGCGCTAGCGGGCTGCTCCCGACACTACCCAGTGAAATGTGAGGCGCCAAATTCAAAATCCAAAAGTTGAATTATTAAACATTCATCAATATACAAGTGTTGCATAGTCATCAAAAGCTCTGATTCTTGGCAATATCACAGCGTTGTCAGATTTCAAAAAGGCTTCACGGCGAAAGCACAACATTTGATTGTTTGAGGGTAGCACCACTAATATTTACGCATTAGCATAAATCTATAACCCAACACGGGTCTCACAAAACACATAAAATCGCTAATATAAAATCCCTTACCTTTGATGAACTTCCGGACGATACCGGACGATAACGTGAACAATAGGAAAGGAAAATAAAGTGGGGCGCGCTCACAATCTCGCGCCAGTCAAACGTTGTTGATAAAAGTGGTCCCTTCACTACTTCCTCTTCCTATCTGTTCTGCTTAGTGCTAGAGCTTCCAGACACTGTATAAAGACTGTTGACATCTAGTGGAAGCCATAGGTACTGCAGTCTCAGTCCTAGTTAAAATAGAAATGAATAGGCAGCCTGGAGAAGAAGGTATGTATAAAAAAAAACTGCAAATCCGGTTGGATTTTCCTCGGGTTTTTGCCTGCTATATCAGTTCTGTTATACTCACATACATTATTTTAACACTTTTAGAAACTTCAGAGTGTTTTCTATCCAATAGTACTAATTATGTGCATATCCTATTTTCTGGGCCTGAGTGGCAGGCATTTTACTTTGGGCACGCCAGACTCTCCAAAACCGTCACCTCTGCTGCCGCTCCCTAAGAAGTTAAGAGGCATTTTCTCAGCTATCAGGTATGATTGAAGAACGAAGCAGGTGTTAAACATGGTCTTTGCTACAGAAAGTGGCAGTCGACTAGTCCATTGACAACACTTAAATCACTTGACCTTTATCAATATCTTCGGAAATACCATAAGTATCATTAGCTTAAAACAATTAAATCTAGTTTTTTTTATCATATTTTGGACAAGGGTGAGGCTCTCTCTCCACTAGCATTCACCATCTTCAACGAAGGTTTTCATAATTTATCTGCCGATAATCTCCCAAAAGCCTACCAGTATGCAAATCGGGGGAGCAAAATGAATAGCTCTCTTACGGATGTGATTGGTTGGCTACTGAAGAGTCACTCTAACGCCATTGTCTGGCAAGTCCTGATGGACTTCACTTCCTTGTCCCGATGTGATACCTGAACATATACCTACGTTGTATGTATGATGAATGGCAAAGGGATATATGAGATGTACTTTTTTAGTCAGTTTGACACCATTTATAAACTAGTCAAGCTTGCTGTTCTTGTCACGATCTCCGTGAGGGACAGACCAAGGCGCAACAGGTATCCAGTATACATGCTTTATTTAAATGAACGTAACTGGCACAAAATAATAAAACGTATGAAAAACGAAGATCGTAACATGAACATAACAAACTAACAAAGCTATGTACAAACAATAACCCACAAACCCCTAGTGAAAACTACAAACCTAAATATGGTTCCCAATTAGAGGTAACGACACTCAGCTGCCTCTAATTGGGAACCATTACCCCAACATAGAAATAGAGAACCTAGAACAAAAAAAAACCTACACCAAAACAAAACAAAATACGCCAGCCTGTCTTCTCAGGCATGGACGTGACAGTACCCCCCCCCCAAAGGCGCGGACTCTGACCGCGCCAAAAGTCCATTGGGGGTCTTCGGGTGGGCCTTCCTGTCCCAGGTGGCGGCTCCGGTGCCGGCCTTGCTGGCTCGGGGTCCCACACCGGAGGCCCTGGGCTATTTGCTGGAACAGTTAGTATAGAACTGGGGACCCTCTATGGAGGCTCCGGACTGGGAACCTTCTCTGGAGGCTCCGGACTGGGAACCTTCTCTGGAGGCTCCGGACTGGGAACCTTCTCTGGAGGCTCCGGACTGGGAACCCTCTCTGGAGGCTCCGGACTGGGAACCCTCTCTGGAGGCTCCGGACTGGGAACCCTCTCTGGAGGTTCCGGACTGTCGACGCGCACAGGGATCCTGGAGCGTGGAACACAGACAGGACGTGCTGGACTCTCTAAGCGCACAGGGGGCCTGGTGCGCGGAGCCGGAACAGGACATGCTGGACTCTCTAAGCGCACGGGAGCCTGGTGCGCGGAGCCGGAACAGGACGTGCTGGACTCTCTAAGTGCATGAGGGGCCTGACGTGCTGGACTCTCTAAGCGCATTGGCACTCTGCTGCGGGGAGCAGGAACGGGCCGTGCTGGGCTCATGACACGCACTGGCATTCTGGTGCGGGGAGCAGGAACGAGCCGTACTGGACTCATGACGCGCACTGGCACTCTGGTGCGGGGAGCAGGAACGGGCCGTACTTGGCTCATGACGCGCACTGGGACTCTGGTGCGGGAGCAGGAACGGGCCGTGCTGGATCCACAACACGAACAGGAATCCTGGAGCGTGGAAAAGGAACTGGTCGTGCTGGATCCACTTCACGAACAGGGATCCTGGAGCGTGGAACAGGGACTGGTCGTGCTGGATCCACAACACGAACAGGAATCCTGGAGCGTGGAACAGTGACAGGACGTACTGGATCCACAACACGCACAGGAGACCTGATGCGTATAGCCAACACCCCTCTCCCAGGTTGTTCACTCATCCTGGCTTCACCGATGAGAGGAGCTGGAATGTCGTGCACCGGTCTGTGCGCGTGAAAAGGAGACACCGCACGCAGAGCCGGCGCAGGATATTTCGGTCCCAACAGGCGCACTGGAGACCTGGCGCGCAGAGCCTGCACCACTCTTCCAGGCTGCACACTCACCCTAGCCCGACAGATGAGTGGCGCTGGAATTTCGCGCACCGGCCTATGCATGCACACTGGAGATACCGTGCGCACAACTGCGGTCCTTCCTGAACCGGCCAAACTCCCCGTGTGCCCCCGGTGCCTTTCGGGCTTCCTAGCCAGGCGAGTTCCAACAAACTTTTCCTTCTCCGGGTTCTATACCCCATATAGATCCTCGTAATATTGCCGCTCCGCTATCGCTGCTTCCAGCTCCTCTCTTGGACGGCGATATTCTCCAGGCTGAGCCCAGGGTCCCCCTCTAAGCAATTCCTCCTCCCAAGTCCTGAACTCCCGGGTCTCTCGCTGCTTGGTCTTCTTATAGTGGGTTATTCTGTCACAATCTCCGCGAGGGACAGACCAAGGCGCAGCGAGGTATCCAGTATACATGCTTTATTTAAATGAACGTAACTGGCACAAAACAACAAAACGTATGAAAAACGAAGATCGTAACATGAACATAACAAACTAACAAAGCTATGTACAAACAATAACCCACAAACCCCTAGTGAAAACTACAAACCTATATATGGTTCCCAGTTAGAGGTAACGACACTCAGCTGCCTCTAATTGGGAACCATTACGCCAACATAGAAATAGAGAACCTAGAACAAAAAAAAACCTACACCAAAACAAAACAAAATACGCCAGCCTGTCTTCTCAGGCATGGACGTGACAGTACCTCTCAAAGGCGGACTCTGACCGCGCCAAAAGTCCATTGGGGGTCTTCGGTGGGCCTTCCTGTCCCAGGTGGCGGCTCCGGTGCCGGCCTTGCTGGCTCGGGGTCCCACACCGGAGGCCCTGGGCTATTTGCTGGAACAGTTAGTATAGAACTGGGGACCCTCTATGGAGGCTCCGGACTGGGAACCTTCTCTGGAGGCCCGGACTGGGAACCTTCTCTGGAGGCTCCGGACTGGGAACCTTCTCTGGAGGCTCGGACTGGGAACCCTCTCTGGAGGCTCCGGACTGGGAACCCTCTCTGGAGGTTCCGGACTGTCGACCAAGACAGGATCCTGGAGCGCGGAACACAGACAGGACGCGGCTGGATTCTCTCACAGGGGGCCTGGTGCGCGGAGCCGAACAGGACATGCTGGACTCTCTGCCAAGCACGGGAGCCTGGTGCGCCGGAGCCGAACAGGACGTGCTGGACTCTCTAAGCGCACAGGGGCCTGCGCGCCGGAGCCGAACAGGACATGCTGGACTCTCTAAGCGCACGGAAGCCTGGTGCGCCGGAGCCGAACAGGACGTGCTGGACTCTCTGGCGCATGAGGGGCCTGACGTGCTGGACTCTCTAAGCGCATTGGCACTCTGGTGCGGGGAGCAGGAACGGGCCGTGCTGGGCTCATGACGCGCACTGGCATTCTGGTGCGGGGAGCAGGAACGAGCCGTGTTGGACTCATGACACGCACTGGCACTCTGGTGCGGGAGCAGGAACGGGCCGTACTGGACTCATGACGCCGCACTGGCACTCTGGTGCGGGAGCAGGAACGGGCCGTGATGGGCTCACTAAGCGCACTGGACCTCTGGTGCGGGGAGCAGGAACGGGCCGTACTGGGCTCATGACACGCACTGGCATTCTGGTGCGGGGAGCAGGTACGGGCCGTGTTGGACTCATGACACGCACTGGGACTCTGGTGCGGGAGCAGGAACGGGCCGTACTGGACTCATGATGCGCACTGGCACTCTGGTGCGGGAGCAGGAACGGGCCGCACTTGGGCTCATGACGCGCACTGGGACTCTGGTGCGGGGAGCAGGAACGGGCCGTGCTGGATCCACAACACGAACAGGAATCCTGGAGCGTGGAAAAGGAACTGGTCGTGCTGGATCCACTTCACGAACAGGGATCCTGGAGCATGGAACAGGGACTGGTCGTTCTGGATCCACAACACGAACAGGAATCCTGGAGCGTGGAACAGTGACAGGACGTACTGGATCCACAACACGCACAGGAGACCTGATGCGTATAGCCAACACCCCTCTCCCAGGTTGTTCACTCATCCTGGCTTCACCGATGAGAGGAGCTGGAATGTCGTGCACCGGTCTGTGCGCGTGAAAAGGAGACACCGCACGCAGAGCCGGCGCAGGATATTTCGGTCCCAACAGGCGCACTGGAGACCTGGCGCCGCAGAGCCTGCACCACTCTTCCAGGCTGCACACTCACCCTAGCCCGACAGATGAGTGGCGCTGGAATTTCGCAAGACCGCCTATGCATGCACACTGGAGATACCGTGCGCACAACTGCGGTCCTTCCTGAACCGGCCAAACTCCCCGTGTGCCCCCGGTGCCTTTCGGGCTTCCTAGCCAGGCGAGTTCCAACAAACTTTTCCTTCTCCGGGTTCTATACCCCATATAGATCCTCGTAATATTGCCGCTCCGCTATCGCTGCTTCCAGCTCCTCTCTTGGACGGCGATATTCTCCAGGCTGAGCCCAGGGTCCCCTCTAAGCAATTCCTCCTCCCAAGTCCTGAACTCCCGGGTCTCTCGCTGCTTGGTCTTCTTATAGTGGGTTATTCTGTCACAATCTCCGCGAGGGACAGACCAAGGCGCAGCGAGGTATCCAGTATACATGCTTTATTTAAATGAACGTAACTGGCACAAAACAACAAAACGTATGAAAAACGAAGATCGTAACATGAACATAACAAACTAACAAAGCTATGTACAAACAATAACCCACAAACCCCTAGTGAAAACTACAAACCTATATATGGTTCCCAGTTAGAGGTAACGACACTCAGCTGCCTCTAACTGCCTCCATTACGCCAACATAGAAATAGAGAACCTAGAACCAAAAAAAACCTACACCAAAACAAAACAAAATACGCCAGCCTGTCTTCTCAGGCCTGGACGTGACAGTTCTTCAGTCCAATCACAGTACGCCTATGCGCCAGCACTTCGTGGCTGCATATGTAACACGCAAAATAAAATAAATGAATGTGCCAGAAAACAAAAAGCTGAGTGTATTTCGACTCATTGTTACGACATTAAAGTAAGGGAAAAAAGTATTTGATCCCCTGCTGATTTTGTACGTTTGCCTACTGACAAAGAAATGATCAGTCTATAATTTGAATGGTAGGTTTATTTGAACAGTGAGAGACAGAATAACAACAAAATAATCCAGAAAAACGCATGTGAAAAAGGTTATGAATTGATTTGCATTTTAATGAGGGAAATAAGTATTTGACCCCTATGCAAAACATGATTTAGTACTTGGTGGCAAAACCCTTGTTGGCATTCACAGAGGTCAGACGTTTCTTGTAGTTGGCCACCAGGTTTGCACACATCTCAGGAGGGATTTTGTCCCACTCCTCTTTGCAGATCTTCTTCAAGTCATTAAGGTTTCGAGGCTGACGTTTGGCAACTCGAACCTTCAGCTCCCTCCACAGATTTTCTATGGGATTAAGGTCTGGAGACTGGCTAGGCCACTCCAGGACCTTAATGTGCTTCTTCTTGAGCCACTCCTTTGTTGCCTTGGTCGTGTGTTTTGGGTCATTGTCATTCTGGAATACTCAAGATTTGTCATGCTGTTCTCACCCAAGATTTGACGGTACATGGCCCCGTCCATTGTCCCTTTGATGCGGTGAAGTTGTCCTGTCCCGTTAGCAGAAAAACACCCCCAAAGCATAATGTTTACACCTCCACGTTTGACGGTGGGGATGGTGTTCTTGGGGTCATAGGCAGCATTCCTCCTCCTCCAAACACGGTGAGTTGAGTTGATGCCAAAGAGCTCCATGTTGGTCTCATCTGACCACAACACTTTCACCCAGTTGTCCTCTGAATCATTCAGATGTTCATTGGCAAACTTCAGACGGGCATGTATATGTGCTTTCTTGAGCAGGGGGACCTTGTGGGTGCTGCAGGATTTCAGTCCTTCACGGCATAGTGCGTTACCAATTGTTTTCTTGGTGACTATGGTCCCAGCTGCCTTGAGATCATTGACAAGATCCTCCCGTGTAGTTCTGGGCTGATTCCTCACCATTCTCATGGTCATGATCATTGCAACTCCACGAGGTGAGATCTTGCATGGAGCCCCAGGCCGAGGGAGATTGACAGTTCTTTTGTGTTTCTTCCATTTGCGAATAATCGCACCAACTGTTGTCACCTTCTCACCAAGCTGCTTGGCGATGGTCTTGTAGCCCATTCCAGCCTTGTGTAGGTCTACAATCTTGTCCCTGACATCCTTGGAGAGCTCTTTGGTCTTGGCCATGGTGGAGAGTTTGGAATCTGATTGATTGATTGCTTCTGTGGACAGGTGTCTTTTATACAGGTAACAAGCTGAGATTAGGAGCACTCCCTTTAAGAGTGTGCTCCTAATCTCAGCTCGTTACCTGTATAAAATACACCTGGGAGCCAGAAATCTTTATGATTGAGAGGGGGTCAAATATTTATTTCCCTCATTAAAATGCAAATCAATTTATAACATTTTTCACCTGTGTTTTTTCTCGATTTTTTTGTTGTTATTCTGTCTCTCACTGTTCAAATAAACCTACCATTAAAATTATAGACTGATCATTTCTTTGTCATTGGGCAAATGTACAAAATCAGCAGGGGAACAAATACTTTTTTCCCTCACTGTATATGGGACATGCAAATTGACTCACGTAGACGATGAAGGAGCATTGTGCTCTCTCCCTAAGTGTGAAGACATCTGACTGCAACCAAAACACACCCAACACACACACCCAGGTACGGCGAGGCAGGACAGACAACAGACTGTCAAACCACAGTGTTTTTCATCGCTCACAGGAGCTACAGTGTATCATTCATTTGATCGGGAAAGGGCTTTTATTGTATAAAAGAAGCCTGTTTAGCCGACAGCCAGGGCCAGTGTAAAACACAAAGCCCAGATTTATACATTACATGACCAAAAGTATGTGGACCCCTGCTCGTCGAACAGCTCATTCCAAAATTGTGGGAATTAATATGGAGTTGCAGCTATAACAGCTCCACTCTTCGGGGCTAGGCTTGTGTGCGGCTGGTCGGCCATGGAAACCCATTTCATGAAGCTCCCGACTAACAGTTATTGTGCTGATGTTGCTTCCAGAGGCAGTTTGGAACTCGGTAGTGAGTGTAGCAACCTAGGACAGACAATTTTTACGAACTATGCACTTCAGCACACGGCTCAGCCAATGATGCTCCTAGAAGTTTCCAGCTCAGAATAACAGCACTTACAGTTGGCCAGGGCAGCTCTAGCAGGGAAGACATTTGACAAACTGACTTGGGAAGTTGGAAAGGTGGCATCCTATGACAGTGCCATGTTGAAAGTCACTGAGCTCTTCAGTAAGGCCATTCTACTGACAATGTTTGTCTATGTAGATTGCATGGCTGCGTGCTCAATTTTATACCTGTCAGCAATGGGTGTGGCTGAAATAGACAAATACAGTAATTTGAAGGGGTGTCCACATACTTTTGTATATATATTGTACTTATATCTGAGAAGTGGGGAAACTTTTCTTCAGCCTCTACTTCTCCTTCCTTTGCCTACTGATTTACTGTGTTCTGTCTCGCGCGCACACACACACACAGCTTTATTTGTCTGAGTGATTCGGCGGGGTTAGCTAGGTCCCCTTGCAGTGCTATACAATCCTCCCTCAATATGTTTGGCTGTGAGGTTTCTTTAGCGCCCTCCCTGCATTACGTCACACCAGAACTATTCCAGCAGAGCTGGGGGATTAGGGAAAGAAGAGAGTAAAACTCCAGAGTAAACCAAAGTGCATCCCCTCTCGCCCCCCAGCTGGTTTCAGTTCGGCCCCCCCAGCGCACCTGCTTTTAGTTATTATCCCCCACCGCCGAAGCGAACTGGGCATAGCTTTTCAGACTTCAGGACCTATTCAGTAGGTGGAAAAATAGCCACTTTTTCTTCACCGGTATTGTTAATGTATTCTCCTGGGTTGGTGTATAGAGAGAGGTGGGAGCCATTGTGTTTTCTTATGAATCAGCCTGTGTGTAGCCTGTGGAGGAGGAGGAGGGTGTGTGTCTGTGTGTGGTTGTTGTGCCTCTTGCTACTGTAAATCAACTCAGTGAAAAGGAGAGACCACCTTCAGAACCAACAACCCCATCTGAGCTACGCAGAAATGTGTGTGTTTGGGAGGGTTGAAAGTACTGGATCAATATTGAAAATTACAGATTAAGTAAATAAACGCTCTGGTAGTGGATGGTGCAACACATACAGCACAAAGATTTATAGTTGGAGCAAAATTATCCTGAAACTCTTGAAAATCCCAATATGCCACACTTTAAAAAAAATACTTTCAATACATTCTATCATCTATATAAAAAACAAAACACTTCTCAAACACCCTTGCCTTAGTTCAAGAAAACAAGTGAAACCTCAGCTGCCACCAACTCTGAACAGTAATGCATAAAGCTGTACTGTATGGAATGGAATTCACAATGGGAATAATTATGAGCCAGTGCTGCAGACGGCAGTGAGAGAGTGAATGTCGTATTTGATGGAGCGGCAGCCAGGCTCTCAGTCCATTAAAACAGTGCAGCAGCTGTACAGTAGAACATGAATGCTCCCAGTAGTGGCAGCTTGGAGGCCGGGCGGGTGGACGGTTAGCCACCAGTGGTCACACTTGATTTATTTGTTGTTGATTATGTCTCACATGCCTTGGGCTACACTACCTGAGTTCCAGACTTTACCCTCCAATTGTTCGTCTTAGTTCTCTGCTTAAAGTCATAATATGGTTGGTGATGAGGTCACCATATAAGGGAAACAACTTCCTTTGGAAATGACTCGCGCTGTGAGCAAAAAAAGGATCCCCGAGGCAATAGGTGTGTCTTTGCGAGAGGATCCCCGAGGCAATAGGTGTGTCTTTGCGAGAGGATCCCTGAGGCAATAGGTGTGTCTTTGCGAGAGGATCCCTGAGGCAATAGTTGTGTCTTTGCGAGAGGATCCCCGAGGCAATAGTTGAGGAAAATCTCAGTTTATCAGATGTTTATAACTCTGTGTTCTTTCTAGTACAATAGCGTTGTGCTTATTAGCACCTTAGCGAATGCATGTCATATTTTGAGAAACAGATTAGCAACCAATATCTGATGTTAATTGAGTCAGAACTTTCCCACAAAAAACTATGAATCTAAAAGCATTACCCTTTATTATTTCTAAACTCCTGAGAAGTCTTATAATTTGTCTGTATGATTTACACTGAATAGAGTAAAAAACCTTGACCACCGTTACCTCTGGGTCTGTTGGTTAATGGAACGAACACCCACGTCTATGACAGATTCATACACTTCAGGACCTACTGTAGAGAAACTCAATGTTTCCCTTGTGGAGGGAGTTAAGAATGGTGCATAGAAATGCCAGGTGTCCACAAGGAAGAACACAAAAAGTAGCTAATATGACAGGATTTTAAGCTCTCCCATCCAATACATTGTAGGAAAGTACGCAGCAAAAAAGGCCATTGGGGGTGTTCAAATGAGTTGAATAACAGAACATTTATTTGGCATAAAGACTAACTGGACAGTGAAGCCACATCAATTATTCCATAAGTTCCATAAGTTCATCCTCTATATTAATGACCCGCACCGTTTTGGCACCGGTGTCAATCAAACAAGTTAGTCGGTATGAAGTCACTCCTTTTGTAACAGTGTTCTTTCAGTGCGATCCTTTCTTCAGCAGAGAGAGAGAGAGAGAGAGGGACAAGGTTTTCCAAATTAATTGGATCAATGATTAAGAGGGAGCCATCTCACTTGACTGGCCTTAGACAATGAACCTACATAGGAGCCAGTGGAAAATTTACACTTGAATTAGATACGGAATAATAGGCAGGATAAAGGAGTAAATACCTATCTGTGTGGGGTCTACATGGAGGTCCTTTGCTTGCACGTTGTTGTTGACAGGAGGGATATGAAGGACTCGAACATCTCAGAATATTGATTTGGGTGAGAGTTGAATGCATTCTCAGTAAATGGGGTTTTCCCCTTCATGCAAATACTGAACAGGCTGTCTTTCAATGCACTTCTACTGCTCCCCCTGGTCAAGTCCATTTTTAAGTGGCATAAAAAGGCAATTGTTCGAAGTGCATGGGTTTTCTGTTGTTTAAATCAATCAGTCATGGTATTTAGATTCAGTGATTTGTCCCGAATGAACAGGCCCACCTTGGCTTGACATCAGGAACAGATATTCCATCAGAAAAACATCTACCATGAAATGGTAAGGCTGTATCCTTGAGATCTAAGGTTATCGGTGTTTGCAGTTATGTCAATGGATATGCGCATGGAAGTTGTGTGTTTCTCAATAAAGAACACTTTACTGAAGGTTTGCAACCTGGCAACTCCTAATACCATAGCTACTCAAATCATCTCCAGCTTCTCCATTCTCTTGTTGTTGTGGAGAGAACACACTCAGTCAACTTAACTTGAAAAATAAAGGTATACAAAGAGGGTACTCACTGCTGGGTTTCTGAGTAAATCAATGGACATGATGAATGAAGCAATTTCACACCACATTCCTTTGGAGGGGAAAGCGTAAGTACATTTTTTTCTCTCTCAAAAGAAACACTCGTAATTGTGTTTGTGTTGACTAGCCTGGACACGAAGATAACTGTGAGCAACAAAAAAATGTATTATAATATCTGGTTTAAAATCATGTTTAAGATCAGTGGGAATGGGTATTTCCTTGATACAAGTCATTATTTGATCGAGCTAGTTAATTAGTGCATTCCACTGGGAAAGAGTATAAGGAGACCCAAACCAGTAAAGGCTATGTATCTCAAATATTCTAAAAGATTAATAAATCATGTGTCTGAATAATCAATAAATCATTATAGTCAACCCCGTCGGAAAATGTCCCTTAACATCAATCAAAAGGCACTGGTCTGGTACCCAAATGGCACAGCTCTCTAAAAGGATGAGCAGGTGGTGGAATGCAGGAGAGAGGGACAACAAAGAGAGGTGGGCGGAACCAAAGGTTGGCGGGAGGAGAGGAGGGAGTTGGAGAAATGAAAATGTATTTGTGTATTAGTGTCAAATCTGCGGGAGAGAGTGCACAAAGGTCTCCTCAACCTCCATTGGTAGGCTAATTGAGTTAATGACCTATTCCAGTTCCCCTAGCCATCTGTCCCTACAGTACATGGTTCTACTAAGTGGCTGCAGGTGAGTGTGCTGCAATTACCTTTCTGCGCCATTTTGAAACACCGCTGATACAGCAGGAAGAGTGGGTGGAAAAACATGCTGCACGTGGTGCAACTAATTGTACCATTACACAAAATGGTGAGTGCATAAAGGATAATCAGGTGGCTTTGTTGGGTTCTTTGCCGGAAAATAACATGCTGCAGAAATACTGTTTGTCTGTTTCAGCTGCTGCTGTGTCTAAAGGATCAAACGATGTCAAAACAAGTCCATTTGCATGTGCACACAGATGTAAAGCACAATACAGTTGCGTTTACTGAAAGGTTTCCACGCGGCGAGATATTGGGAAAACTATTATCGCAATGTGTGTGTGTGTGTGTGTGTAACTGCACATTCCGTGTCTTCTCAAATCACGTATCCACGTGTGATATTTATCCACCCGATTCAAATTCATTGTGTGTGTGAGTGTGGTACAAGACTGCTTTCAGAGTTCTCGTCCTGTCTATCAGTGGGTGTTGTGTTGAACAGCTTCTTTACGTATCTCTATGTATTAGAATATCATAGACATGAACCATCTAAATCACTATCACCTTACATACTGTAGGTATACAGAGAACTACACTTGGTCATGTAAAAACAACTGTGGTTAACACGTATCTACCTCCCAAAATGGACAACTTAGATGATGCAAAACCAGTCACCTTTTCCAATTCATCCATCAGCTGGTTATGAAGTCAGTAGGAGGAGGGCCCAACAGTAGATCTTGGAATTTGGCTTGGCCTTCTTCCACCCTATGATTGGGAAACGGGAGGAGCAGGGTGTAATTGGGTGATAGACATTTTCTGTGATAAAAGCAGACGAAGGTGGAAACCATAAGACGCACATAGTGTAAACCAAATTATAAACTGTGTGGTTTGAGCCCTAAATGCTGATTGGCTGACAGCTGTGGTATATCAGACCGTATACCATGGGTATGACAAACAATTTATTTTTACTAATTAGGTTGGTAACCAGTTTATAATAGCAATAAGGCACCTCGGGGGTTTGTGGTATATTGCCAAATATACCACGGCTAAGGGCTGTATCCAGGTACTTCCGCGATCCGTCGTACGTAAGAACAGCATTTAGCCATGGTATATTGGCAATATACCACACCCCCCTCGTGCCTTATTGCTTAATGAATACACAACCCTTAACCCCTAATGACATTATACATTTTTATAATCATTATTTTCTTTTTCTACTTTATTATAATTCATTGTGTTCAAGTGAAACTGTACGGTAGAAGTCTGCCTTATACTTTGCGTCACCCAGGCTGTTATATCTTTCCCATAATTTTTTGGTTGTTGGTACTGCGTCTCCCTGGAAACCACGGGTCATGGTGATGCTCCATAAGGCATCATTTAAAGAAGCCTTAAGTGGATGAGAGAAGTGCTCAGGAAGCGCTTTCTCTGGTCGAGAGGCTCATTTACTTAATGCACCCGATGCGGAAATAGTGCTGACTTCAGCTAGCTAGCTCACTGGGAGTGGTGGAGTGGAACCACTGGCACAGTACAATAAGGCACAATAGCGCAGAGGGACAAAAATAGGTAATTGGCGCAATTTGGCACTGTTTTGATGAATAACAAGAAAATACAAAAACTGAATAGATACCATTTCACAGACAAAAATAAACTTGTGGAAATTGTAGTCTGGCAACTCGAAGATGTTCGTCCATTGAGACCATTATAGTGATTCAACACTGTCACGACCCTGTTAATGTTACATGGATGGGGATAATGCAAAAACAGTGACTGCATATCCAGATATAGAATGCTTGATTTGTCTTCAGCAGGTGACATCGAGTGAGCCTACCTTGATATCTTTACACAATGCTAGCCCACATCTACGACAACTGATGACTTCCTGGACAGGGAATGAGATGCCTCGGGCCCGCTGTGTGGCTTTTAATTAAGAGGATTAAGAGAGGAACGTCTGGATAAAGGTTAGCACTCTTCCTTCTGGGACCCCAGCAACAGCATCTCTCCCTCCTTCTCCCCAAACTGGCATGCTGAGGTAGCTAGGATGGTTTGGCCTCCTGACACTGCACAGCCAGCAGCTAATTAGCACACTCTCCACCATCACCCCCAACCCCTTTCGACTGAGTGATAGCTCATCTCCTAATCACCCCGAGAAGAGACACAGGTGTGGAGGATGGAGTAAACATGGGGGGAGGGACTGAGTGGAGAGGCAGAGAGAGAAGGGCTTGCGAAGGAGAGAAGAGGAGACTGGGTGGAGAGGCAGAGAGAGAAAGGGAGCGGGAGTGAGGAGAGAGAGGGGAGAGAGGAGACTGAGGGGAGAGGCAGAGAGAGAAAGGGAGCGGGAGTGAAGAGAGAGAGAGGGGAGAGAGGAGACTGAGGGGAGCGGCAGAGAGAGAAAGGGGGTGAGAAGGAGAGAGGGGTTGAGAAGGAGAGAGAAAGGGATGTATAGAGAGAGAGAAATGGAGTGGGTAGAGAGGGAGGGAGAGAGAAAGGGGGTTGAGGATGAAAGAAATGGGGAGAGGGTTGAAGCTCATTGACTGCATTTCTACACAATTTAAAAACTCAACATAATTTTTTTTTATATGAAACAAATAAATAGCGTACTCTGCTGACACTGACAAACAGATCTGTAAAAATGACCTTGAATGAAACCGTATACAAAAAGGGGAGACTCAAATTGTACAATATGACGTCCATCCAGCCTGGAGGAGGGAATTATTGTCCCCCAAAAGCATTCCAGTGGTACTGATCTAATAATAAACACAGTGAACTGGGATGCTCTCCGTTGGTGCTAATAAGATCACCAGGATGCTCTCCGCTGGTGCTAATAAGATCACCAGGATGCTCTCCGTTGGTGCTAATAAGATCACCGGGATTCTCTCCGCTGGTGCTAATAAGATCACCGGGATTCTCTCCGCTGGTGCTAATAATATCACCGGGATGCTCTCCGTTGGTGCTAATAAGATCACCGGGATTCTCTCCGCTGGTGCTAATAAGATCACCGGGATTCTCTCCGCTGGTGCTAATAAGATCACCGGGATGCTCTCCGCTGGTGCTAATAAGATCACCGGGATTCTCTCCGCTGGTGCTAATAAGATCACCGGGATTCTCTCCGCTGGTGCTAATAAGATCACCGGGATGCTCTCCGCTGGTGCTAATAAGATCACCGGGATGCTCTCCGTTGGTGCTAATAAGATCACCGGGATGCTCTCCGCTGGTGCTAATAAGATCACCGGGATGCTCTCCGCTGGTGCTAATAAGATCACCGGGATGCTCTCCGCTGGTGCTAATAAGATCACCGGGATGCTCTCCGCTGGTGCTAATAAGATCACAGGGATGCTCTCCGCTGGTGCTAATAAGATCACCGGGATGCTCTCCACTGGTGCTAATAAGATCACCGGGATGCTCTCCGCTGGTGCTAATAAGATCACCGGGATGCTCTCCACTGGTGCTAATAAGATACGCCACTGTTCGCTCAACTGGGAGTTGAGAATTAGAGACAGATTAGTCCTATCTTTGGCTTCTCTTTCCAGTAGTAGCCATTTGCTTTCTAAACTATGTTTTTCCTACGATTATATTTTGAAATATTGTGATATTTACCGCACACACTGTCCAAATTACACAATTAAAATAATCCAGAGCTCATTTTTTAAAGAAGCTAATGATCCTTTGGAACCAAATCATGCTCCCTGGAGTAGTATTTTTGAATGATTGTATTCATTTCTTTACAGGCACAAGCAATTATATAGCTAATTTTGGCATATTTAAATCAATTTACTTTAGGGGAATCTTATCTTCCCGTGGCCTATTGGACACGCCGCCTATGACGACATCAATGTGAAAGTAACCGGTGCATAAAACAGCTGGCCCCGAGGCTTACAAGGCCGAGTTCAAATGCTGACATCAAATTCAAAGCAATCAGTGCACTGCCTAAACGGCTGACCGGCACGTCTCTGCTCGCTGATGAGAAAAAGGCGTGCAGGTTGGCAGCTTCTCTCCTAAAGCCAGCCAACCAATACACTAAACAGACGGGATTGTAATGATTTTAGTCTACTTTTTTAAGCTTCGAGCTAGGGTATGGCGACTACCCTGTCATACCCAACTGATGCCCCTGGGAGTAAGTAAATATGATAAAAATTAGTGATGAAGGCTAGAAAAGTAGGCGAGAGGGAGAGAGAGTAGGGTTGGGCGCTATCCAGATATTCATACCTTCGTACCGTGCCTGTGCCATGCCGGGGTATCCAGTATTATTGGCGGCGCAAAGAAGGGGCGGTATTTTTCCCAAATGTAAAATAAAAAGTTACAAAATGTCAGTTACCAGAATACTAACAAAAATTGAACAAGTACTAAGGATGCAAAGTATGAGGACAGACAACCTAGCTCAAAGTTATGCAAGTATCTTAAACCACTACTGACAGTTTGCTGCGTGCACAAAACAAATATTAGACAGCAGGGATCTTCATCCAGGAGGGGATTGTCTCTGCTGTTATCATCTTGGAAGCTAGACACATTTATTAAGTTAGAAAAACGTAGCTGGAGTAGGTCATTTGTCAGATCTTAGATAGTTAACTTAACAGTTATAAGATATATAACTGGCAACATTGGTAGTACATTTCATCACCTCACAAAGTTCCCCTTTTGCTCTTTATGCTTCTTCTTTTTGGGGTACTACCGGTAAGCTTCATAAGAAGGCAATCTGCTTTATCTGTTAATAACCTTGTGTACAAGTAAAAAATAAAACTGCTGGTATTTATTCAAAACGTACAAATATTCTAATAAAAAAAAAGAAACACTATTGACGGTATTGAAAATCCTACCGTGGGTATTTCAAAACACCCTAGTATACGATATATGGTATACCGCCCCAACCATGAGAGAAGTAATGAAGAGTTTACAGAAGCAGCACAATAGAGTACATTAGTGCCTGTAAAAAAAAAACATACTGTTCAGACCTCAAATTGTAGAGCATCAGCTTTGATTATACCCCATTTCATTGGCTAGTCATCTCATAAGAGGGGACCATTCTCCCCAGAGAAAATGTATTGGCTTTACCAACCTAGCAACCGGATTGAATGATTTGAAATAAGGTTTACAGTTCACTACTATTACATCTACGTGTCAGCCACTCTGAATATAACCAGCCCAAGTAGGCAGATTTAGCTGCGAAAATAGGAATTAAATGCGAAATTCTCACCTACCACCAATTTGCAAGCTGTCATGCTCATTTCACTTTGATGTCTGAAATACAACAAATCCTCATCACCCTCATCTCAAGCTTTCCTTCAACAAATACTGGGGAAGATGTCTTGAAGAGAACATGGCTTCAATGTATGGGCAGTTGCCCTTTTAGTGAGAAAGTGAGCCATTTGGCTCGTCACGAAAAACCTTTATCGTATGTCTTTTACACAAATGGTCTTTTACACAAATCATATCTAGATTACTACACTGTGTTCCAATTGTCCAAAGAATTTAAAAAGAGAACCACTGAATGGAGAAAAGCAACACATTTGGCAATTTTCACAGTTTTACCAAAAAGAGTGAAATAGCACCATATGATGGCTTCTTTCTTTCAACCACGGAACAATATTCGTTCTGATAATAAAACATTTCATATGCCTACAATTACTTTTTCTAGGAACAGCAGAAAAATACTTACTTGGAGAATAGCTACATGTGTAAAAATTGAATGACGGACATGTTCTTTAGAAGAAAAGCATCAGTCTTTGTATTGTAAGTTATTTTCATATGGCTTCAATAGAGTTACAGGGGGTGAAAGGGCTTCATTTAATCACCTTCCACATCAAGTCAAGCCAGAACAAAAACAGGCATATGAAGGACATGCAGGTTTACTTCTGGTGAGTCATCTTGATAAGTACTTTCTGTACTGACCTGTCATTACTTGTGGTTACTGAAGTTGAATGCGTCATTGAAAAGGTGTGATTAGAAGCAGAATATATTGGAGTTAAAGCATAATATGTAATGTATGTTAGTGTGACATATTCCAATTAGCACATAGTAAAATGTTAATGGATGGCAAACGCAAGGTTCACTCAGAGCACAGGGCCTCCATTGCTCTAATAATGTTGTGCAGTCTTATCACTTACAGTAGGGTCCATAATTACTGGCACCCTTGATAAAGATTAGCAAAAGCCTAGCGGGCCAGTAAACGAAAGGTTGCTGGTTCGAAACCCCTAGTCGACTAGGTGAAAAATCTGCCGATGTGCCCTTGAGCAAGGCACTTAACCCTAATTGCTCCTGTAAATCTGGATCAGAGTGTTCTACTAAATGACTAAACTGTAAATGGAGTGACTTGTATTCAAAATAATTGTCTCTTTCCTAAATTAGCCATGGATGGAGATAGGGATTTGGACTTGTGGTTTTACTTAAATCTCTGTATTGGCCAATGATTATAATGTATATTCTGATCCAACCATAAATGCATACATCGTGCCCCTGGTCTGAGAGGATGGAAGTTCAATATGTAGCTAGAAGGCTAATGTTAAATAACACAACTGGTTATAGAGCAAACAACACAATTATCACAACACATAGGTTGTAATATGTTCATTTTTTTTGGCTTGGCTTCCCAGTGATATTACCCACGCACCGCAACTGTGTAAATGTAAAAAATATAGAATAAAAATACTGAGCTATATTGTATGCTCCGAAAAATTGGGAAATTATATTATTTTAAACAAAAAATGTTATATGCTTCATGGTACTGTAAGTTCTATGGATATGTAGTTAATTTGAGTTGATTAGATTAGAATCTGGGTGTGTTTTCCTGTCTTAAGCATCATTAAAGAGGGCTGGCGCGCCAGCGCCTCGTTCCCGACACTACCCGGTGAAATGTAAGGCGCCAAATTCAAAATCCAAAAGTTGAATTATTAAACATTCATCAAAATACAAGTGTTGCATAGTCATCAAAAGCTCTGATACTTGGCAATATCACAGCGTTGTCAGATTTCAAAAAGGCTTTACGACGAAAGCACAACATTTGATTGTTTGAGGATAGCACCTCCAATATTTTCCACATTGGCATAAATTCATATCCAGCTCGGGTCTCATAAAATGCATAAAATCGCTAATATAAAATCCCTTACCTTTCGAAGAACTTCTGCTGAGGGCTTCCCAAGTGTCCAACGAAGACATCCAATGGTTCTTTTGTTAGAAAAAGTCATTTATTATATCCATAAATCTCTGTTTGGTTGACGCGTTATGTTCATAAAATACAGCGTCCACTCGCCCATTGAACCGTGAAGAGAACACGTTCAACCTATATCTATACACTTGTCCAAAAACAATCAAACATCATTGATAATGTATCCTTAGGAACACTTTTATGTATATTTACTATAATATTTAAACCGGATTATAAACTGGACGATAGGAAAGGAAAAAACCACAGCGCGCGCAAGCCAGTGAACGCGCCTCCTCTTCTGTTTACATCCGATGACTAGTTCAAAATTCTTCTTCTATTACCATCCAGAGCAACCTAACATCACCAAACACTGTCTAGAGACTGTGTTGACATCCAGTGGAAGCAATAGGTACTGCAATCTTACTCCTAAATATGTCTGTTTTCAATAGGGAGGGGTTCAAAATGAGGCAATGTGTCAAAAACACTTTTTCCAGGACAGAAATTCCTAGGGGTTTTGCCTGCTATATCAGTTCTGTTATACTCACAGACAATATGTTAACACTCTTAGAAACTTCAGAGTGTTTCCTATCCAATAGTACTAATTATGTGCATATCCTAGTTTCTGGGCCTGAGTTGCAAGCCTTTTACTTTGGGCACGCCAGACTCCAAAACCGACACCTCAGCTGGCGCTCCCTAAGAAGTTAAACAAGTCAACATACACAAGGCTGAGGGGCCAGACGGATTACCAGGACGTGTACTCCTGGCATGTGCTGACCAAGCGTCAACTCCTCCATTGAAACGTGAAGAGAACTTGTTCAAATTATACCTATAGACTTGTCCAAGAACAATCAAACATAATTGTAAATGTATCCTTAGGAACACTTTTATGTATAAAAAGTATAATATTTCAACCGGAATATAAACTGGGCGATAAGAAAGGAAAAAAACAAAGAGCATGCCTGCCGGGAGCGCGCATTTACTTGTATTGACAACTGCGTGGACACTTCCTTATTCCTCTTCTTCTCTGCTCTAAAAGCATCTAAAAAGAATCAGAACACTTTCTCGAGACTGTTGACATCCAGAGGAAGCGATAGGTACTGCATTAATATGCCCTTATAAGGGCATTTTCATAAGGGAGGGGTTCTAAATGAGGCAATGTGTCAAAACCACTTTTTCCAGGACAGAAATTCCTCTGGTTTTTGCCTGCCATATCCGTTCTGTTATACTCACAGACAAAATGTTAACACTTTTAGAAGCTTCAGAGTGTTTCCTATCCAATGTAACTAAATATGTGCATATCCTATTTTCTGGGCCTGAATGGGAGGCATTTTACTTTGGGCACGCCAGGGTCTCCAAAACGGTCACCTCGTGCGCTGCTCCCAAAGAAGTTAATGCCAGTGGCAGGTCATTGGTAAAAATAGGAAAGAGTAGAGGGCCTAGAGAGCTTCCCTGTAGTAGACCATACTTTCCATGTTTAATTACGGATCATTGGGGCGCTAGCGCCCCATTCCCGACACTACCCGGGGAAATGTAAGGCGCCAAATTCAAAATCCAAAAGATATTTTGGCAATATCACAGCGTTGTCAGATTTCAAAAAGTCTTTATGGCAAAAGCACAACATTTGATTGTTTGAGGACAGCACCTCACCTATTTTCTGCATTAGCATAAATTCATAACCAGCGCGGGTCTCACAAAACACATAAAAGAGCTAAAATAAATCACTTACCTTTGATGATCTTCTGCTGAGGGTAAACCCGAAGTGTCCAAGCAAGACAATCCATGTCAATTATTATATTCATAAATCTCCGTTTGGTTGGTGCGTTATGTTTAGAAAATCCACCGTCCACTCACCCGCTGTACAGGGAAGAGAAAGCATTCAAATTATACCTATCAACTTTGCCCAAACAAATCAAACATGATTTATAATGTATCCTTAGGTACACTTTTATGTATATTAATGATTATATTTCACACGGATAATATCCTAAACGATAGAAAAGTAAAATACAGAGGAACGCGCACACGGTCTCGCGGACAAAAAACTAAAGTGACTTCCTCTATCCACTTAAAAATTCTTCTGTTCGGTGGTCTTTCATGATAAAGGCAAGAAACCTTGTCTAACGACTTTTGACATCTAGTGGAAGCCATAGGTACTGCAATCTGGGTCCTATTTTACTGAGAATCCCATAGACAGACATTGGAAGTGAGGGCATGTCACAAACAAAACAAATTCCGGACAGAAATTCCTCGGGTTTTCGCCTGCCATATCAGTTCTGTTATACTCAGAAACATTATTTTAACAGTTTTAGAAACTTCAGAGTGTTTCCTATCCAATAGTACTAATTATGTGCATATTTTACTTTGGGAATGCCACTCTCCAAACTTCCGAATACTTTGACGGTGCCTGTAGAGGTTAACATTAGAGAAAAGACATAACACATACGTTTTCGAAAAAACTGGTTATGGTCAATAATATCAAAGGCTGCACTGAAATCTAACAGTACAGCTCCCACAATCTTCTTAATATCAATTTCTTTCAACCAGTCATCAGTCATTTCTGTCAGTGCAGTACATGTTGAGTGCCTTTCTCTATAAGGATGCTGAAAGTCTGTTGATAATTTGTTTACAGAGAAATAGCATTGTATTTGGTCAAACACAATTTATTCCAACAGTTTGCTAAGAGCTGGCAGCAAGGTGATAAGTCTGCTGTTAGAACCAGTAAAGACTGCTTTACCACTCTTGGGTAGCAGAACGACTTTGGCTTCCCTCCAGGCATGAGGACAAAGACTTTCCTCTAGGCTTAGATTAAAGATATGACAGATGGGAGTGGCTATAGAGTCAGCTACCATCCTCAGTAGCTTTCCATCTAAGTTGTCAATGCAAGGAGGTTTGTCATTATTGATCAATAACAATGTTTCCACCTCTCCCACACTAACTTTACAAAATTGAAACTTGCAATGCTTTTATTTGTTTATGCATGAGTACTATGGCTCACTGTTTGTTGTTGGCATTTCCTGCCTAAGTTTGCCCACTTTGCCAATTAAGTAATCATTAAAATAATTGGCAACATCGAATGGTTTTGTGATGAACAAGCCATCTGATTGAATGAAAAATGAATTTGAATTTGTCTTTCTGACCTTAATTTAAAGTACTTTTTTTCCATCATTCGTTAAATCATTGATTTTGGCTTCATAATAGAGTTTCTTCTTTTTGTAGAGTTTAGTCACATACAGTGCATTCAGAAAATATTCAGACCCCTTGACTTCTTCCACATTTTGTTAAGTTACAGCCTTATTCTAAAATGAATAGACTTTTTCCTCATCAATCTACACACAATACCCCATCATGAAAAAGCAAAAACAGATTTTAAGAAATGTTTGCTAATTTTATTCAACATAAAACACAGAAATACCTCCTTTACATAAGAATTCAGACGCTTTGCTATGAGACTCAAAATTGAGCTCAGGTGCATCCTGTTTCCATTGATCATCCTTGAGATGTTTCTCCAACCTGTGGTAAATTCAATTGATTGGACATGATTTGGAAAGGCACTCACCTGTCTCTATATACGGCCCCACAGTTGAAGGGGAAAGGGGGATACCTAGTCAGTTGTACAACTGAATGCCTTCAACTGAAACGTGTCTCCCGCATTTAACCCAACCCCTCTGAATCAGAGAGGTGCGGGGGGCTGCCTTAATCAACATCCACGTCTCTGGCGCCCGGGGAACAGTGACAAGGCATGTCAGAGCAAAAACCAAGCCATGAGGAATTGTCCATAGAGCTCCGAGACAGGATTGTGTCAAGGCACAGATCTGGGGAAGGGTACCAAAAAATGTCTGCCGCATTAAAAGTCCCCAAGAACACAGTGGCCTCCATCAGTCTTAAATGGAAGAAGTTTGGAACCACCAAGACTCTTCCTAGAGCTGGCCGCCTGGCCAAACTGAGCAATCAGGGGAGAAGGGCCATGGTCAGGGAGGTGACCAAGAACCTGATGGTCACTCGAACAGAGCTCCAGAGTTCCTCTGTGGAGATGGGAGAACCTTAACTTCTTGCCGCACGGATCTCGTGAGCGGGATAATTTTCGATAAAAACAAAGCGCACCAAATTTAAAATAAGAATTTGTAATATTTAACATTCATGGAAATACAAGTGTTGCACATGGTTACAAAGCTTAGCGTCTTGGTAATTTAAATCTGTTGTCAGATTTCAAAAAGGGTTTACGGCGAAAGCAAAACATTTGATTATCTGAGGTCAGCACCTCACAAAAATTGCTTTTTCAACCAGCACTGGAGACACAAAATCACAAATTAAAGATATAAAAACTCACTTACTTTTTAAGGTCTTCTGATGTTTCCAACCAGGAGTGTCCCAGCTACAAAACCGCTGTTCGTTTTGTTCGATAAAGTACATATTTATATTCGAAAAATGCCTTTAGATGGCGCCATTGAATTCAGAAATCCACAGGAAACACCTCCGTCAAAACGATGGCAGAAAAGTCAAAATTGCTCCCGGTAAACTTAGTCTATTTTTGTCAAACAAAGACTCTATATAATCCTTAGGTTGTCTAAAATGTTAAAAAACGATAAAACTTCACGCGGAAACAACTATGTTCAATAGACAAGGCAAATTCCCTCACGAGTGCTCTCCCCAGAACTCCCCAGAAGCCCCAAACACTGTTTTTCTTCCGGCTCACTCTTTCCTTCATGTGAAAAAATGTATTCATTTTTCAAAATACAAGCCCAAAGCCATCAATAGTAGACTGTTACCATATAGGGGAAGCCATAGAAATAGGAAAATGGTGGATGGATTCAATGCTTTTCAATAGCTTTTCAAAATAAGGGCATGGGAGCAGATTCTTTTTTTTTCTGGTTGGATTTCCTTCGGGTTTTTGGCTGCCATATCAGTTCTGTTATAGCCACAGACATAAAAATTCAGAGTCTTTTCTATCCAAAGCTACTAAATGATATGCATATCCTAGCTTCTGGGCCTGAGTGACAGCCCGTTTACTTTGGGCACGTCAGACAGGCGGAAACTAGGAATCTTGCCCCCTAGCTGTAAGAGGTTAAAGAAAGATAACCATCTCTGCAGCACTCCACCAATCAGGCCTTTATGGTAGAGTGGCCACTCCTCAGACGGAAGCCACTCCTCAGTAAAAGGCACATGACAGCCCGCTTGGAGTTTGCCAAAAGGCACATTAAGACTCTCAGACCATGAGAAACAAGATTCTCTGGTCTGATAAAACCAAGGTGAACTCTTTGGCCAAGATCGAAGGAAAGATGAATGGAGAAAAGTACAGAGAGATCCTTGATGAAAACCTGCTCCAAAGCTCCATAACCCTAATCTCTTTCAACCATACAGTTTTTCAATTCCTCATCATTCCATGGAGCCTTAACTGTTCTAACAGTCAGTTCTTTAACAGGTGCATGTTTATCAATAATTGGAAGAAGCAATTTCATAAATTCATGAAGTGCAGCGTATGGATGCCCCTTATTAGTCACATCTGACCCAAAAATATTTTTAACTTCATCCACATAAGATTCGCAGCAAAATCTTTTGTATTATCTCTTATACACTATTTTAAGCCCAGCTTTTGGAACTTTGGCTTTCCTGGATAAAGCCACTATATTGTGATCACAGCATCCAATGGATTCGGATACAGCTTTAGAACAAAGTTCTACAGTATCAGTAAAAAATATGATCAATACATGTGGATGATCTTGTTCCTGTAGTGTTTGTAAACACCCTGGTAGGTTAATGTATAACCTGAACCAGATTACAGGCACTGGCTACAGTGAGAAGGTTGCTCTTGAGCAGGTAGCTTGTTGAAAACCAGTCAATATTCAGGTCCCCAAGAAGGTAGACCTCTTTATTTACATCACATACACTATCAAGCTTTTCACACATATTATTTACATACTGACTGTTATCACTTGGTGGCCTATAACAACACCCCAAAAGAAGGCTTTAGACGTGCCAGGTGAACCTGCAACCACAACACTTCAATAACACTTGACATAAGATTACAGGGATATGGTTCTGGATATATACAAAAACACCTCCCCCTTAAGCATTCCTGTCTCTTCTGTAGATATTATATCCTTGTATTGCTACTGCTGTATCATCAAATGAATTATCTAAGTGTGTCTCAGAAATGGCTAGTATATGAATGTTATCTGATGTTAGCAAGTTATTGATTTCATTAACTTTATTTCAAAGGCTACATATATTGACCTGGGCTGTTTTCAGCCCTCTCAGAGACAGACATAATTTGGAAAAAAGCAAACAAAGCAAGAGAAAAATATATACATTCATCAGTCGATTAATCAGGTGATGTGAGTACATGTGTGTTGCGGGGTTGAACTTACGAACCAGTAGGCTTGGACAACGAGCCTGTCATGTTGGATGTATGCAATGTCCCCACACGCTCTGGTAGTTTTCATGGCTGGGATAAGTTCTTTCCTCTTCTGGCACACAGCTTCAAGATATACTTTCCTCTCAAGTTCTTGGCTCATTCCAGAACAGCTACCTTGTCCTTGAACCTCAGGAACTTGACTTTCAGCCTGGGCCTGTCACTTGGGCCGGTGGTGGGTTTTCCAGTCCTGTGGGCGCGGTCCATCTTCAGTTTCTCCGAGATCATTTCCCTCACTTTGTCCTCAGATTCTGTCCAGGTTTCATGTGGAGTTTCTGCAATTCCGTCCACAACCATATTGTTCCTCCTTTTGTTTAGATTTTTCTGGTATTGTTATCATGGATTCATCTTGCCATTCTCCTGCTTAACTCATCGAGCTGACCCTGGGAGAACTGCAAACTGTTCTTCAGTTCCTGGACATCTCTGGTCAGGTCATCCATTTGTGTATTAGTTGACTCCACCAGTATTTGGACAAAACAATTGAAGCTATTTTCTTGTTGTTGTGACAACTGCTTGTAGAACTATTTTTGTTGATTTAAAAGATCCTTCACCTGTGACAGAGAGACACCACTGTCCTCAACTGTACTCCCACTGACTTTGGTCTTTGTCATGGTAGCAATGTAGGTTACACTGTTACTCCTCACAGTTCCAGACAGGGCAGGTCGCAGGGAAGATTGAAAACAACAACAACAAACAGCAGAGATCTAGACAGCCACAAGCCCGGGACAATCTGCGGTCCCAGCCACAATGGCTAACCGTTCCGCAGGCTGTGTTCAAACCATTAAGGAAACCCCAGCTAGCTTGATAGGCATCTAGCTAGCAGCTAGGCTAGCTGCTATGCCAAATAGCTTCTCCAGTGATCCTGCCTTGGTCGGCAGGACCTGCCTTGGTCGGCAGGATCACTGGACAGATAGCAACGGTCCCAGCAACTGATGCCAACCGGGTCGCGGGATCCAAACTCAAAAGGTAGCTAGCTAGTAACCAAACATTTTCAATATACTTTCAAAACCTTCCAAAACAACAAACCAGGCTCTCCCTCATTCTGTGTATGGGGTATTGTGTGTAGGTAAATATATTTAATCAATTTTTAATTCAGGCTGTAACACAACAAAATGTGGATTATGTCAAGGGGTATGAATACTTTCTGAAGGCACTGTAGACTATACACATTGCATATGCTTGGGCACCACCTTGACATCTCTGATCTGCTCACCTCAATAAATTCATGCTAGAAAATTGGTCACCAGGATTTGTATGTAGTCTCTTAATAATTGCATAATGATGCAAGTTAGACACACGTGCATTATAGTCATACTAAGTGGTGAGGCAAGGCTTGTTACCTTGACTACATCCTCTAGACTCACAGGCACAGTTGCTTTTAGTTACATAATATTGCAGTCAGATTGATAAATATAGTTTATTATTATTCAACATCATTTCTACATAATGGTTGGATAATTTCCATCCAACTATAAATGGTGACTCCTCATCTTCAGCCGATGAGGATTTCCACCAAACTACAGTCTTGCTGGAAGATCTAGTTGTGGCCAAGAGTCAGCCTCCTGGTAAAACACTATTTTCCTGTCATCTGACCATAACACCGGTTCCAATCAAAGTGCCAATGCCGTTTATCAAACTCCAGGCGGTGCTGTGGTGAGATTGTATGGGTGTGAGAGCCCAGCAGGTGCTGTAACTGTTTGGTTCAAAATGTAAGCAATAGGGTCTTGACCTCAACATTAAGGTGTCACTTTTAATAACAGTGCAACCCAAGATGGCGTCCAGGTGAATGGCTGTTTGGCCAGAGAAGAGCCGTCGACACAGTGAAAGTCACCTAAAACCTCAACTGATCTGACTGTGTTAAAAAAAGCATTTATTCAACTAGACTTACAACTCATGTTGAAAAAGCATTCCATTAAAAGTATCTGTTCTCAATACAATGATTGTTAGACAAAAGTTAGACAAAGCCTGATTGCTCAAAGTACAGAGGTCTACACAGCTGTGGTTTTACTTTTTATTTAAGACAAACCCATAAGCCCTAACAAATCCTGACACAGAGCTAAGGTTTCCAGTTTGGTCGACATGCACGACTCAATCAGGTTCCACCCGGGCACCTCCCACTGCACTAGCAACAAGGACACACCGATATTTAATCAAATTAGCAGGGCTATAACTGCTGTGTCTGCAAGGTCTCCTCGTCCACTGGCAGAGGAGGGAGGGGCGAGGAGGGAGGACTGATGTTGTGGCTGCTAAGTGACTTAAGTGCCAGAAGAGGGCAAAAAACACGGCCCATTAATTTTCAAATTAAGTATTCCCTGCCGGCACTGGTTTTGTCCTTAGTCGTAAAGGGATTGACATGGAGGTTATGGTCCCTGTGTTTCATCTCCAGGCCTTGTCTTATCAACTCCCCTCAGGTTTGATACCAGTGTCTGGTTGTCTCTGCTGCGCTACAGCCAATTAACATGCTGGAGTGATGAGCTGCACCACACATCGCCGAATATGTCTCAGCCTGCCTCTCTGATTGTTCTAATTGCCGGGCGTTCTCATTAACTGAAGTCGATAAGAGTGTTGGTGCAGGATAGCACAGTATGTGTGTAAGCATGTTTTTGCTTATGCAGTACAATCAGTTCTGCCATTAATTGAGGGGAATATGGATCGCTTACGTGTGGATGGGAAATTATTTGTTTTGAGCGGGACATCCATAAACAAACAGACGTCTGTATTTTAGCTTAGTGTTTCCCTTTTCTTATACAATAATGAATGAGGTGTCAGTGGCGCACAAATGGCGATGATCGCCTCTGTCAATGGTTCATTAAACCACAATAAAGGATCGTTGGTACTGAGACACATTCACCTCATCTCATCATCAGTCTTTATATCAAGCATCTGATTCAGCCCGTCTTGTCAGACTCAACCCTAAAACAACCCAAATCAATACACTGACTGATTATCATACACAGTTAGCATTCATCTATAGCACCTGACAAAGTTAGACCCCCAACATCTACACACACTACTGACCAGGTTCAACATGTACAAACACTACTGACCAGGTTCAACATCTACACACGCTACTGACCAGGTTCAACATGTACAAACGCTACTGACCAGGTTCAACATCTATAAACGCTACTGACCAGGTTCAACATGTACAAACGCTACTGACCAGGTTCAACATGTACAAACGCTACTGACCAGGTTCAACATCTACAAACACTACTGACCAGGTTCAACATCTACACACACAACTGACCTACTTATGATCAATATAGGTCAAAAAAACATTGAGGCTACAGAATTTGTGGGACTTTTTCTGTTACAATTGACTGGGCACCCCTTGAGATATACATCCCTTTCTTTCAAGGTATGGTTCCTAAGAGACAAGGTACGGTTCCTAGGAGACAAGGTACGGTTCCTAAGAGACAAGGTACGGTTCCTAAGAGACAAGGTATGGTTTATAAGCGAATGCCATGATCAGTGAGAGGGTGAAAGATAAGAGGGATGGATGGATGAAGGAGGTAGAGACTCTCCTCGACAAGTAGCCCACCTCTGGAGGCCAACTAAAATGACCTTGATTTATCAGGTGTGAAGTCACGTCTGAACCACGCCCTCATAAATCCAAGGCCAAAGCCTCCAGATAGTTTTGATGATCAATAAAACATCATTGGATTTCTCACACATATTTGACCAGAAGTATTATAAAACCACAAAAAAAACTCTAAATTCTGTGTTTTAATGCCCATCAATGGCACTTTCGGTAAATAAATCTCTCCGAAACGGCCAACCTATGGGCCTTTAACGTTTGATGTATGACAAAAAAAAGTTATTGTTTCATATTAATGTTAATACTTCCAATGTCCCTGGGTCTGTTCTATGGTGGTAGAAACACTCTCTCCTTGATACAGAAATGAACATGACCCCTTATAAAAGGATCTCCATTTATGACATTAACCCTTCACGCTCCACATTAAATCCATTTAAATTTCAACAAAAGCATTCTGTAGTGTTGTACGCCATTAATTTCTAATTGAATCCCGATATTTAACAAGAAAAAACATACTCTTGATCAAAAGAAGTGAAGAGAGAGAGAACACACTCCATTAAATCATTTAAGTCTCCTGCCAGAGTCTAGGTGAGGGATAATTACTTAGGGAGGGCGATCAGAGACTAATCTAATGATGATGCCCTTTCGTATGCTCCCAGACTTGATGAAGCTGCAGCGCAGCTCCTATGGGACTGGCTTGATGGTGAAACCACAGCAACCATATACACAGGTAGAGAGAGAGAGATGGGGAGAGAAAGAAAGATGGGGAGAGAGAGCGATGGGGTGAGAGAGAGAGATGGGGGAGGAGAGATAGATTGGGGAGAGAGAGAGAGATGGGGAGAGAGATGGGGAGAGAGAGAAAGCGCGATGGGGGAGAGAGGAAGGGAGATTGGGGGAGAGAGAGTGAGAGAATGAGAGAGAAAAAGAGATGGGGAGAGAGAGATATGGGGAGAGAGAGAGAGCTGGAGGAGAGAAAGAGAGATGGAGTGAGAGAAAGAGAGGTGGGGTGAGAGAAAGAAAGATGGGATGAGAGAGAGAGAGATGGGGAGAGAGAGCGAGAGGGGGGAGAGAGAGCGAGAGAATGAGAGAGAAAGAGATATGGGGAAAGAGAGAGCGAGATGGGGTGAGAGAAAGAGAGAGAGAGATGGGGAGAGAGAAAGAGAGATGGGGAGAGAGAGAACGAGAGATGTGGGAGAGAGAGAAAGAGAGATGGGGAGAGAGAAAGAGAGATGAGGGAGAAAGAAAGAGAGATGACGGAGAGAGAAAGAGAGATGGGGAGAGAGAGAAAGATGGGGGAGAGAGAAAGAGAGATGGGGAGAGAGATTGGGGAAAGAGAAAGAGAGATGGGGAGAGAGAAAGAGAGATGGGGAGAGGGAGAGAGAAAGAGAGATGGGGAGAGAAATAGAGAGACGGGGGAGAGAGAATGAGAGATGGGGAGAGAGAGAGTGAGATGTGCAGAGAGAAATAGAGATGGGGAGAGAGAAAGAGAGAGAAAGAGAGATGGGGAGAGAAAGAGAGAGATGGGGAGAGAAAGAGAGAGATGGGGAGAGGGAATGAGAGATGGGGAGAGAGAGAGATACGGGGAGAGAGAGAGAGATATGGGGGGAGAGAGAAAGAGAGACTTGGGGAGAGAAAGAGTGAGATGGGTGAGTGAGAATGAGAGATGGGGAGAGAGAAAGATGGGGGTTAGAGAAAGAGAGACATGGGGAGAGAAAGAGAGATGGGAGAGAGATAGAGAGATGGGGGAGCGAAAGAGAGATGAGGAGAGAGAAAGAGAGATGGGGAGAAAGAGACATGGGGGAGAGAGAAGGAGACATGCGGGAGAGAGAAAGAGAGCTGGGGAGAGAAAGAGAGAAAGAGAGATGGGGAGAGAAAAAGAGAGATGGGGAGAGAAAGAGAGAGAAAGAGAGATGGGGAGAGAAAGAGAGAGAGGCTTTCTCCCTAACCATCGCACTACTGACCATATATACACCTTACACACACTAATTAATAAACACGTCCACCAAAAAAAAGAGGGCAAAATCTTTGCTTGCTTTATTGACTTTAAAAAAGCATTTGATTATATTTGGCACGAAGGGCTATTCTACAAAATTCTTCAAACTGGGCTTGGTGGTAAGGTGTATGACTTAATAAAATGTATGTACACAGAAAACAAGTGTGCAATAAAAATCAAAAACCAAAGAACAGAATTATCGAGGTGTGAGACAAGGCTGCAGTTTGAGTCCAAATCTTTTCAACATTTATATCAATGAATTAGCAGACATGTTGGACCATTCTCCAGCCCCAGGACTCACACTATTCGACACAGAGGTAAAATACCTGCTATATGCTAGTGACTTGGTACTTCTATCACCAACCAAAGAAGGTCTTCAACAGAACCTTAACATTCTAGAGCAATATTGCCATAATTGGGCCCTGGCAGTAAATAAAAAAATAACGAAAATCATGATTTTTCAAAAAAAGCCCAGATGTCAGAAACACAAATATAAATTCATCCTGAACAACACCATAATTGAACACACTAAAAATTACACATACCTTGGTCTGACCATATCTGCATTGGGAAACTTTAATATGGCATTGAATGCACTCAAAGAAAAAGCCTGCAGAGCATTGTATGCAATAAAAATCAACATCCCAATTCGAATTTGGACCAAAATATTTGACAGTGTAATCCTACCAATAGCTCTTTACGGAAGTGAGGTTTGGGGGCCACTCAATAAACTGGACTTTAAAAGGTGGGACAAACATCCAATTGAAGCCCTACGTGCAGAATTCTGTCGGAAAATTCTACAATTCCAGAGAAATACACCAACTAATGCATGTAGGGCAGAATGGGCCGCTTTCCAGTAGTAATGAAAATACAGAAAAAGATCATTACAATTTTGGCGACATCTAAATTCAAGTCCAAATTCAAGTCTGCCATTTAAAGCACTTCAAACCCAAGAGCTGAGCCCAGAAACGAGCCCTCTCAGTCAGCTGGTGTTGGACCTAACCAACCAAGCTGACACCAGCACTGCTTCAAAATAAAAAATTCAAATAAACAAAATCATGAACCAATCAAAAGACTCATATTTACAACATTGGAAAAACGAAACAAAATCCCAAAGCCGACTAAATTGCTATCTGACCCTAAACAGAGAACATGAATTGGCTGATTATCTCTACTCTGTCAGAGATACGAAGCAGAGACAGATCCTTACCAAGTACAGGCTGAGTGACCACCGATTGGCAATAGAAACCGGCAGACATAAAAAGACATGGCTACCCAAAGAGGAGCGTGTATGTGGTCACTGCACGACAGGGGGAGGTAGAAACAGAGATGCACTTTCTCCTTTACTGTGATAAATATTCCTCACCAAGAGATACATTATTCACAGAAATTATTATATTTATTCCAAATTTTTACTTATTAAACCCAGAGGAAAAACTAAAAATACTCATGGGCGAAGGAGCAATAGCTCCTCTTGCAGCCAAATATGTATTTGCCTGCCATAGCCTGAGGGACACTGAATAATAACATCTGCATAGTAAGCAGTAACTTACTTATTATTGCTGTTATTGTTATTACTATTATTGTTACTACTATTATTATTGTTGTTTATCATTCTGTATAGTAGTGGTACGGGTGGTAATGGTAATGATAGCAGTTTCATGATGATGGTGATGGCAGTAGTAGTGATGATGATGGTAGTTGTAGTACAGATGTAGCTGACCGTTATTTAGTTTTAAGTTAGTTATAATTATAGTTTAATTATAGTTATAGTTTAATTTTCCATATTTAGATTTTTTCAATTTATTACATTTCTACTATTGACTATTACCATTTTATTGTTATTATTTTTGTATTTTTTATGATTATTTACTACCATTTTATATTATTATTATTTGTTATTGTTTCAATTTTTTTAACAATGTATATTGTATACATTGTTGCTTTGGCAATATTGACACAATGTTTTTCATGCTATTAAAGCAGCTTGAATTTGAATTTGAATTTGAGAAAGAGAGATGGGGAGAGGGAGAGAGAAAGAGATGGGAGAGAAAGAGATGTAGATAGAAAAAGACAGGGGAGGGAGAGAGAGGGATGGGAGATAAAATTAAATGAGTAAAAGAGGAAGAGAGATGGATAGTAAGAGTGAAAGAGAGAGAGAGAGAGAGAGAGAGAGAGAGAGAGAGAGAGAGAGAGAGAGAGAGAGAGAGAGAGAGAGAGAGAGAGAGAGAGAGAGAGAGGGCAAGTGGCATGGGGAGGGGGGGAGTAATTATCCTGGGGGTCAGCTGCTTTCTCACCTAGCTTAACTGCCGTGAAATGAGCCGAGGCCGTCAGGGAATTAACGAGGCGTGTTGGGAACAGCCTGCCGGAGCTCTGACCTCCTCTTTCTCTCGACATACACGTGCGTACGTACAGACAAACACACGCCCTTGTGATTCATCTCCATCCTTTGCACTCCATCTCCCTGTCCTGACACCCTCTGTCAAGCCACTGAAGTTCTGTTTTTATTACGGTCACTAATGCACTAGGTTTGCGCTGCTTCTGTAAACTCTAAATGACTCGCTTTTTCTATTGGCCCACATCCCTCTCCTATTTCTCTACCCTTCATCTCCCCCTCCCCTCTGGACTATTCATTCCTTTCTCTCTTCTCAGTTACTCAACTCCTTACCTGTGTCTGTCTCTCACTGTGTGTCTCTCTCTCTGTCTCTCTCTCTCTCTCTCTCTTATTTACTCTCTCTCTTTATTTACAATATGAAAATAACAAGAATCAAAATTGTCAACGGGACAACAGTAACAGCAATAACCAAGGGTCAAAATAACCACACATTAAACAATAACAATGAGCATACAGTAGAGGACATGTGCAGGTTGGTTGGTCTGTCAGACACTGTCCCTCATCTTATGGCAGGCAGCAATGTAGTGCGCTGCCAACCCACAGCTCTCTGCGTCCTCCCCCAATAAGACGGGTAGCCTATACTCATCAGAGAGGTCTTTGAAGCCTGAATAAGGGTTTCATATTTGGGGAAATTACACTCTCTAATTGTTTTATATTTTTTTACATTTTGTCAGGAAATGCAGCTCTGTCTCAGGTTCTGCTGTTGTGCAGTGGTTGCACAGCCTTTCCTCTACAGGGAGCCATGTTTTCCTGTCTACCTTTCTCAATGGCAAGGCTGTGCTCACTGAGCCTGTCCTTTGTCAAGGTATTTCTAAGGTTTTGATCAGTAACCATTGTCAAATAGTTAGCCACGGTGTACTGTCGATTAAGGGCCAGATAGCACTGCATTTTGCTTTGTGCTTGTGCTTGTGTTTCCCAATAAGCAATGTAGTTTTGTTTTGACTGTGTTGTAATTTGGTTTATTCTGATTGATTGGATGTTCTGGTCCTTAGGCTTCAGTGTGTTAGTAGAACAAGTTTGTGAACTCAGCCCCAGGACCAGCTGGAAGAAAGGAGTGTGTCTCTCAAATTCAAATTCAAGCTGCTTTATTGGCATGAAAAACATTGTGTCAATATTGACAAAGCAACAATGTATACAATATACATTGTAATAAAATTATAAACAATAACAAATAATAATATAAAATTAAATACAAAAATAATAACAATAAAATGGTAACAGTCAATAGTAGGAATGTAATAAACATAAAAATCTAAATATGGAAAATTAAACTATAACTAAACTATAACTAACCATAACTATAACTAAATAACAGTCATCTACATCTGTACTACAACTACCATCATCATCACTACTACTGCTATCACCATCATCATGAAACTGCTATCATTACCATTACCACCCGTACCACTACTATACAGAATGATAAACAACAATAATAATAGTAGTAACAATAATAGTAATAACAATAACAGCAATAATAAGTAAGTTACTGCTTACTGTGCAGATGTTATTATTCAGTGTCCCTCAGGCTATGGCAGGCAAATACATATTTGGCTGCAAGAGGAGCTATTGCTCCTTCGCCCATGAGTATTTTTAGTTTTTCCTCTGGGTTTAATAAGTAAAAATTTGGAATAAATGTAATCATTTCTGTGAATAATGTATCTCTTGGTGAGGAATATTTATCACAGTAAAGGAGAAAGTGCATCTCTGTTTCTACCTCCCCTGTCGTGCAATGACCACATACACGCTCCTCTTTGGGTAGCCATGTCTTTTTATGTCTGCCGGTTTCTATTGCCAATCGGTGGTCACTCAGCCTGTACTTGGTAAGGATCTGTCTCTGCTTCGTATCTCTGACAGAGTAGAGATAATCAGCCAATTCATGTTCTCTGTTTAGGGTCAGATAGCAATTTAGTCGGCTTTGGGATTTTGTTTCGTTTTTCCAATGTTGTAAATATGAGTCTTTTGATTGGTTCATGATTTTGTTTATTTGAATTTTTTATTTTGAAGCAGTGCTGGTGTCAGCTTGGTTGGTTAGGTCCAACACCAGCTGACTGAGAGGGCTCGTTTCTGGGCTCATCTCTTGGGTTTGAAGTGCTTTAAATGGCAGACTTGAATTTGGACTTGAATTTAGATGTCGCCAAAATTGTAATGATCTTTTCTGTATTTTCATTACTACTGGAAAGCGGCCCAATTCTGCCCTACAAGTTGGTGTATTTCTCTGGACTTGTAGAATTTTCCAACAGAATTCTGCATGTAGGGCTTCAATTGGATGTTTGTCCCATATTTTAAAGTCCAGTTTATTGAGTGGCCCCCAAACCTCACTTCCGTAAAGAGCTATTGGTAGGATTACACTGTCAAATATTTTGGTCCAAATACGAATTGGGATGTTGATTTTTATTGCATACAATGCTCTGCTGGCTTTTTCTTTGTGTGCATTCACTGCCGTATTAAAGTTTCCTGATGCAGATATGGTAGACCAAGGTATGTGTAATTTTTTAGTGTGTTCAATTATGGTGTTGTTCAGGGTGAATTTATATTTGTGTTTCTGACATCTGGGCTTTTTTTGGAAAATCATGATTTTCGTTTTTTTTTTTTTTTTTACTGCCAGGGCCCAATTATGGCAATACTGCTCTAGAATGTTAAGGTTCTGTTGAAGACCTTCTTTGGTTGGTGATAGAAGTATCAAGTCATCAACATATAGCAGGTATTTTACCTCTGTGTCGAATAGCGTGAGTCCTGGGGCTGGAGAACGGTCCCAACATGTCTGCTAATTCATTGATATAAATGTTGAAAAGATTTGGACTCAAACTGCAGCCTTGTCTCACACCTCGATGTTGTGAAAAGAATTCTGTTCTTTGGTTTTTGATTTTTATTGCACACTTGTTTTCTGTGTACATACATTTTATTAAGTCATAAACTTTACCACCAAGCCCACTTTGGATAATTTTGTAGAATAGCCCTTCGTGCCAAATAGAATCAAATGCTTTTTTAAAGTCAATAAAGCAAGCAAAGATTTTGCCCTCTTTTTTTTGGTGGACGTGTTTATTAATTAGTGTGTGTAAGGTGTATATATGGTCAGTAGTGCGATGGTTAGGGAGAAAGCCAATTTGACATTTACTTATTACATTTCTTTCTTGAAGAAAGGTTTGAATTCTTGAATTCAAAATGCTGCAGAAAACCTTTCCCAAGATGCTGTTTACGCAAATTCCCCTGTAATTATTGGGGTCTGATTTGTCTCCACTTTTGTGGATAGGGGAGATGAGCCCCTGGTTCCAGACATCAGGGAAGCAGCCAGAAGTTAAAACCATGTTGAACAATTTAAGCACAGCATTTTGCAACTCAGGTGTGCTGTTTTTCAGCATTTCATTTCTGGTGTTATCTAGACCACAAGCCTTCTTTGATTTTATAGATTTGAGCTTTTCATTTAGTTCTTGTTGGCTTATTGGGTAATCTAATGGATTTTGGTTGTTTTTAATGACTGATTCAAGGATGTTAAATTTTTCTATGATTTCTAATTGGTTCTGTTGTAAGTCTTTTTGTGAAGTGTTTTTGTATAGATTATCAAAATAAGTTTTCCAAATTCCTTCATCTTGTATGGCTAATTCTTGTGGCTTTGTCGTGCTTAAATTATTCCATTATTCCATTATTATCATTCTTTGGGGATGCTTTTCTGCAAAGGGGACAGGACGACTGCACCGTATTGAGGGGAGGATGGATGGGGCCATGTATTGCGAGATCTTGGCCAACAACCTCCTTTCCTCAGTAAGAGCAATGAAGATGGGTCGTGGCTGGGTCTTCCAGCATGACAACGACCCAAAACACACAGCCAGGGCAACTAAGGAGTGGCTCTGTAAGAAGCATCTCAAGGTCCTGGAGTGGCCTAGCCAGTCTCCAGACCTGAACCCAATAGAAAATCTTTGGAGGGAGCTGAAAGTCCGTATTGCCCAGCGACAGCCCCGAAACCTGAAGGATCTGGAGAAGGACTGTATGGAGGAGTGGGCCAAAATCCCTGCTGCAGTGTGTGCAAACCTGGTCAAGAACTACAGGAAACGTATGATCTCTGTAATTGCAAACAAAGGTTTCTGTACCAAATATTAAGTTCTGCTTTTCTGATGTATCAAATACTTATGTCATGCAATAAAATGCAAATTAATTACTTAAAAATCATACAATGTGATTTTCTGGATTTTTGTTTTAGATTCCGTCACTCACAGTTGAAGAGTACCTATGATAAAAATTACAGACTTCTACATGCTTTGTAAGTGGGAAAACCTGCAAAATCGGCAGTGTATCAAATACTTGTTCTCCCCATTGTATGTATACATCATTGTCACAATAGATTGTACCTTTGTTAAGTTTTAACCAAATGTGATTAGTACCTTTTTTCATTTCATTCAGTGCTAAGTCCTGCTTATGCCAAATTATGATTCCACCTGAGTCTCGGCCCCGTTTAACATTTTTCTGTTTGATTGATGGTAGTAAACTTTCTCTATAGCCTGAGGGACACTGAGTATCTATGTCTCCACGACACCATGTTTCCAGTAGGATTATGATGTCCTGTCCCTTGATGTTTTTAATACATTCTGGATTTGTTGTGAAGAGTATAGGCCCTGGATATTCCAAGAACTGATAGTTAATGATCTCATTTATAATAAGTGATATTCACTGGTTTGAGTAAAGTACATTGAAAAAAAACCAAATATTATATATATATATATATATATATATATATATATATATATATATACTGTATACACATACAAACATATACATACATATATATATACATACACATATATATACATACACATATACATACACACATCTATATATACATACATACATACATACATATACATACACATACATATACATACATACATATATACACACACACACCATTACATATAATTATTATTATTATTATCTCTGTGTGTATCTCTCTCTCACTCTCACTCTCACTCTCACTCACTCTCTCTCTCTCACTCTCTCTCTCTCTCTCTCTCTCTCTCTCTCTCTCTCTCTCTCTCTCTCTCTCTCTCTCTGTGTGTATCTCTCTCACTCTCTGTGTGTCTCTCTGTCTCTCCCCCTCCCCTCTGGACTACTCACTCCTTTCTTCTCAGTTACTCAAATCCTTACCTGTGTGTGTCTCTCTCTCTCTCTCTCTCTGTTTTTCTCTCTCTGTGTTTGTCTGTGTCTCTCTCTCTCTCTCTCTCTCTCTCTCTCTCTCTCTCTCTCTCTCTCTCTCTCTCTCTCTCTCTCTCTGTGTGTGTTTTTCTCAATTCAATTCAATTCAATTTGCTTTATTGGCATGACGTAACAATGTACATATTGCCAAAGCTTACATTTGATATTTATAATATGAACATAATTAATAATCAAAATTGTCAACAGGACAACAGTAACAACAATAACCAAGGGTCAAAATAACCACATTAAACAACAACAACAAGCATATAGTAGAAGACATGTGCAGGTTGATTGGTCTGTCAGACACTGTCCCTCATCTTATGGCAGGCAGCGATGTAGTGTGCTGCCAACCCACAGCTTTCTGCTTCCTCCCCCAACAGGATGGGTAGCCTATTCTCATCAGAGAGGTCTTTGAAACCTTGAATAAGGGTTTCAAATTTTGGGAAATGACACTCTCTAATTGTTTTATATTTTTGACATGTTGTCAGGAAATGCAGTTCTGTCTCAGGTTCTGCTGTGGTGCAGTGGTTGCACAGCCTTTCCTCTACAGGGAGCCAGGTTTTCCTGTGTCGACCTTTCTCAATGGCAAGGCTGTGCTCACTGAGCCTGTACTTTGTCAAGGTTTTTCTAAGGTTTTGATCAGTAACCATGGTCAAATAGTTTGCCACGGTCTCTCTCTGTGTGTATGTGAGCGTGTCTCTCTCTGTGTGTCTCTCTCTCTGTGTGTGTCTCTCTGTGTCTCTCTCTCCCTCTCTCTGTGTGCGTCTCTCTGTCTCTTTCTCTGTGTGTGTGTGTGAGCGTGTCTCTCTCTGTGTGTCTCTCTCTCTGTGTGTGTCTCTCTGTGTCTCTCTCTCTCTCCCTCTCTCTGTCTCTCTCTCTCTCTCTCTCTCTCTCTCTCTCTCTCTCTCTCTCTCTCTCTCTCTCTCTCTCTCTCTCTCTCTCTGTGTGAGTGTGTCTCTCTCTCTCTGTGTTTTTCTCTCTCTGTGTGTGTCTGTGTCTCTCTATCTCTGTGCGTCTGCCTCTCTTTCTCTCTCTCTCTGTGTGTGTCTCTCTCTCTTTGTGTGTGATTGTGTCTCTCTCTCTGTGAGTGAGTCTCTCTCTCTCTCTGTGTGTGTCTCTCTCTGTGTCTCTCTCTATCTCTGTGTCTCTCTCTGTGTGTGTCTCTCTCTGTGTGTGTGACTCTCTCTCTCTCTGTGTGTGTGCCTCTCTCTCTCTTTCTTTCTGTGTGTGTTTGTGTCTCTCAGGAAATGTCAGGAAATGCAGCTTTGTCTCAGTTTCTGATGGTGAGCAGTGTTTTCACAGCCTTTCCTCTACAGGGAGTCAGTTTTTCCTGTGTCTACCCTTCTCAATGGCAAGGCTGTGCTCACTGAGCCTGTACTTTGTCAAGGTTTTTCCTAAGGTTTTGATCAGTCACCACGGTCAAATAGTTAGCCACTGTGTACTGTCGATTAAGGGCCAGATAGCACTGCATTTTGTTTTGTGCTTGTGCTTGTGCTTGTGTTTCCAAGTAAGCAATGTAGTTTTGTTTAGTTTTTTATTATTAGTGGATATTGGCCTAATTCTTCCCTGCATGCATTGTTTGTAGTTTTCCTCTGGACATGTAGGAGAATCTTAACTTCTTAGGTAGCGGTTCCAGAGGTGTCACGCTGTGCGCTACTGGGGTTGAAATCAGGTGCAGGAGAACGGAATGTAATCGCAAAAGCGCACACTTTAATGGCAGAAGAATGAAAAAACGCACAATGCGTCAAACTCTTCTCTAGCCTCAAGTAAAGTGCCAGCGCCACGAAGAACACAGTCCAATAATGACAATATAATATACAAATATAAATTACGGGTGAACGAACGTTACCCGGTGAACCTAGCCTGGTTCTACACGCTACACAAGAACATAGAACAATTCCACACAACAACATAATGAAAACCAGAGGAATAAATACATGCAAACCAGGTGTGAAGTGAACAAGACAAAAGAACAATGCATAACTGAGCGGCGATGGCTAGATAGCCGGTGACGTCGACCGCAGAACGCCGCCCGAACAAGGAGAAGTGGCGACTTCGGTGGAAGTCGTGACACGAGGTGACGGTTTTGGAGAGTCTGGCGTGCCCAAAGTAAAATGTCTCCCACTCAGGCCCAGAAAATAGGATATGCACATAATTAGTACTATTGGATAGGAAACACTCTGAAGTTTCTAAAAGTGTTAACATTATGTCTGTGAGTGTAACAGAACAAAAATAGCAGCACAAAACCCGAGAAAAATCTATCCGGAATTACTGTTTTTTTTGGTTCATAGTCTCTCTATTGAGTTCTATGGCAAGCAGCTCCGAGATTTCAGTACCTATGGCTTCCACTAGATGTCAACAGTCTATATATAAAGCCTCAGAGAGATTTGAGGGAGCAGGAAGAATAGGGAAAAGATATGGCCAAGGTAGCTCAGATGTCAACAAGTTTTCTCGTGCGTAAGGCTGGCTGCGCGCCCCACTTTATTAGCGCCCCACCACTCCCTAAGTAGTTTTAAAGAACTCTGCATGCAGGGTTTCAATGGGGTGTTTGTCCCATTTGGTGAAATCTTGTTTTGCAAGTGGACCCCACACCTCGCTGCCATAAAGTGCAATTGGTTCAATGACACGTTCAATTAGTTTTAGCCAAATTTTAATTTCAATTTCCATTTCAATTTGTTTTTCAATGGCGTAGAATGCCCTGCTTGCTTTCTGTCTCAGTTCATTCACTGCCTCACCAAGGTGTCCAGTTGAGCTTATTTTTAACTTAATAGCTATTACATAACTCCAACCTAAGTGTATGGAAACTTCCGACGTCAACTATAGATTCCTATTCATTGAACAAGTAAACTTTTATTACACTATGCGTGTGTGTGTGTGTATGCGTTTGTGTGTGTGTGCTGGTTTAGTGCAGATGTATTGGAGGAGCTGTTTAATCTCACTCATTCCTACAGGGTTCTCCTGTCCTCTGACAACCTCCGCGTAGCTGCGCTGGTTACTGTTGGGCCCTGTGGAGTGGAGGGGGGCCATGTCTGGGCCGGGGGGGGCTTCCGCTCTGGTCTGGTAGAGGTGGTGGTCTGGTGTGGGGTAGTAGGCTGGGCCCGGTCCAGTCTGGCTAAGCCGATGGAAGTGGTGGTGCTCTGGTGGTGGGTGGGGCCTGTGGGGTGTGCTGGGTCTGGTGTGGCGTTGAGGGGGCCTGGGGCTCCTTGGTAGTGCAGTGGTCTGGTAGGGGTCTCTGGGTGGTCCTCTGTCCAGTGCGGCATGGGGTGTGTGTCTACCAAGTGCACCATCCTTTAGAGACTTGGCAAACATCCCTACTGTCAGCTTCCTCAGGTGGGAGTGGTTGTGAAGATGCTCTGGTGTGATTGTTGGGTGGTGAGCAACGTGCACATTCGGGAGTAGGCCACACCCTCTGGTGATGTCAGCATTGACTTTCTGAATGGTACGGGGATGAAAGTCTTTGCGGGGCAGCAGAGTGGAGATGGTGATGTGGGAGTTGGGGAACCACTCAGAGGCCCTCTCTGCTACTCTGTTGACCAGGCTGCCTACATTCTCCTGGTCCACTGATGCCGGTGTGAATAATAATACAATTTGTCTCTCTCACACTCACACTCACACAGCATGGAGAGCACTGGATTATCATCCCAGTGGACTGCGAGGGCTTCCTTTGAACTTTGCGGCTGAAATCCCTCACAGTCCACTGCCTTTCAGGGGGAATGCAAGATAGCTAGACAGCGAGAGAGAGAGAGCTGCTCACGCTGACTGAACAGAGCGGCGATGGATTTATGCGGGCAGTCGCTCGTTGAACAAAGCTAAGCTCAAGTTCACATCTCGAGCTAGAGCTCAGACTCGATCAACTGGCTTTGATCCCCCGAGCTCGGACAACAGACAACACAAACAACTGTAAAATCGGTCAAAAAGACCCAGCAAAAGAGCTCCTTAAGATGGAAATTAAAGAGAAGAATATTGTGTCATTTCACTTAATTCCTAGAGAACATCAATGCTGTTGTCAATAAAAACTGAACAAGAGGACTTAACGACAATAAGGAGTACCATTGTTCAGACTGCAAATTAGACTTCAAGGCCATTAGTGGTGTGGCTGAGGAAGGACTCTCTTCAGAATCCTGCTGTCCATCGAGTTGGATAGAAGACACACTTGCCACTAAGCTCATTTTAGCATTGGCAGCGTCATTGCAGGCTTTCACCATTTTAAGGTGGTCAACTTGATGGATTCTCTTTCCAAATCTCTATGAATGTAGCCTATAACTTACAATGCTCAGCTTTGTTATTGGCGTATGCATGGCATTGCAGATCTCCAAACCATCTACCTGAAGAAGTTAAAGATGCAGGTGTGTGAACAAGAGGCATGATTACCTGAGAAGGACACGGTGAAAGAGGTCGATTCACCTTCTCCTGACTGATTCTACTACCCACTTACTTCCTTTCCTGAGCAACGAAGATACACTAAACTTAACCATGGTCCTGACATGCAATTCAGAAAGTATTCAGTAAGAATTCAGAAAGTATTCAGTAAGTATTCAGAAAGTATTCAGGAAGAATTCAGAAAGTATTCAGTAAGTATTCAAAAGTATTCTGGAAGTATTCAGAAAGTATTCAGGAAGTATTCAGAAACTATTCAGAAAGTATTCAGGAAGTATTCAGAAACTATTCAGAAACTATTCAGAAATTATTCAGTCCCCTTCCCTTTTTCCATATTTTGTTACAGCATTATTCTAAAATGGATTAAATATTTTTTCCCTCTTCAATCTACAAACAATACTCCATAATGAGAAAGCAAAAACATCATTTTAGAAATGTTTGCAAATGTATTAAAAATAAAGCACAGAAATACCTTATTTACATAAGTATTCAGACCTTTACTATGAGACTCGAAATTGAGCTCAGGTGAATCCTGTTTCCATTGATCATCCTTGAGATGTTTCTACAACTTGAATGGAGTCCACTTGTGGCAAATTAAATTGATTGGACATGATTTGGAGAGGCACATATCTGTCTATATAAGGTCCCAGAGTTGACAGTGCACGTCAGAGCAAAAAACAAACCATGAGGTCATTGGAAATGTCCGTAGAGCTCAGAGACAAGATTGTGTCGAGGAAATGATCCGGGGAAGGGTACCGAAACATTTCTGCAGCATTGAAGGTTCCCAAGAACACAGTGGCTTCCCTCACTCTTAAATTGAAGAAGTTTGGAACCACCAAGACTCTTCCTAGAGCTGGGGCCCAGCCAAAATGAGCAATTGGGGGAGAAGGGTCTTGGTCAGGGAGGTGACCAAGAACCTGATGGTCACCCTGAGAGAGCTCCAGAGTTCCTCTGTGGAGATGGGAGAACCTTCCAGAAGGACAACCATCTCTGCAGCACTCAACCAATCAGGCCTTTATGGTAGAGTGGCCAGACAGAAGCCACTCCTCAGTAAAAGGCATGACAGCCCACTTGGAGTTTGCCAAAAGGCACCTAAAGTTCTTTCAGACCATGATTCTCTGGTATGATGAAAACGAGATTGAACTCTGGCCTGAATGCCAAGCGTCACTTCTGGAGGAAACCTTGCACCATCCCTACAGTGAAGCATGGTTGTGGTAGCATCATGCTGTGGGGATGTTTTTCAGCGGCAGGGACTGGCAGACTAGTCAGGATCGAGGGAAAGATAAATGGAGAAAATCACAGAGAGATCCTTGATGAAAACCTGCTCCAGAGCGCTCAAGACCTCAGACTGGGGCGAAGGCTCACCTTCCAACAGGACAACGACCCAGCCAAGCACACAGCCAAGATAACACAGGAGTGGCTTCGGGGCAATGTCCCTGAGTGGCCCAGCCGGTGCCCGGACTTGAACCCGATCCAACATCTCTGGAGAGACCAGAAAATAGCTTTGCAGGAACGCTCCCCATTCAACCTGATAGAGCTTGAGAGGATCTGCAGAGAAGAATGGGAGAAACTCCCCAAATACAGGTGTGCTAAGCTTATAGCGTCATACCCAAGAAGACTCTTAATTGCTACAATAGGTGCCTTAACAAAGTACTGAGTAAAGGGTCTGAAAAAATATGCAAATTTGATATTTCATTTCTTTTATTTTTTTTATACATTTGCAAAAATTTCAAAAAACCTGTTCTTGCTTTGTCATTATGGGGTATTGTCTGTAGATTGATGAGGGGAAAAAACAATTTCGTCCATTTTAGAATAAGGCTGTAACGTAACAAAATGGGGAAAAAAAAGTCTGAGTACTTCCCGAATGCACTGTAATACAATACTAGATATACAGTATATATATATACACACACACACACACACACAGTACAGTTGAAGTCGGAAGTTTACATACACCTTAGCCAAATACATTTAAACTCAGTTTTTCACAATACCTGACATTTAATCATAGTAAAAATGCCCTGTCTTAGGTCAGTTAGGATCACCACTTTATTTTAAGAACGTGTTATGTCAGAATAATAGTAGAGAGAATTATTTATTTCAGCTTTTATGTCTTTCATCACATTCCTAGTGGGTCAGAAGTTTACATACACTCAATTAGTATTCGGTAGCATTGCCTTTAAATTGTTTAACTTGGGTCAAATGTTTCGGTTAGCCTTCCACAAGCTTCCCACAATAAGTTGGGGGAATTTTGACCTATTTCTCCTGACAGAGCTGGTGTAACTGAGTCCAATTTGTAGGCCTCCTTGCTCGCACATGCTTTTTCAGTGTTGCCCACAAATGTTCTATAGAGGTCAGGGCTTTGTGATGGCCACTCCAGTACCTTGACTTTGTTGTCCTTAAGCCATTTTGCCACAACTTTGGAAGTATGCTTGGGGTCATTGTCTATTTGGAAGACCCATTTGTGACCAAGCTTTAAAGGAACAGTCAACTTAGTGTATGTAAACTTCTGATCCACTGGAATTGTGATACAGTGAATTATAAGTGAAATAATCTGTCTGTAAACAATTGTTGGAAAAAGGACTTGTGTCATGCACAAAGTAGATTTCCTAACCGACTTGCCAAAACCATAGTTTGTTAACAAGAAATTTGTGGAGTGGTTGAAAAACGTTTTAATGACTCCAACCTAAGTGTATGTAAACTTCCGATTTCAACTGTATATATATAAAAAAATATATTTTCTTTCAAAAACAAGGACATTTCTAAGTGACCCCAAACTTTTGAACGGTAGTGTATATATACACATTGAACAAAAATATTAACGCAACAAGACACAATTGCAAAGATTATACTGAGTTACAGTGCACCTGAGTAATGATCCTGCTGTTTAATTAGCTTGATATGCCACACCTGTCAGATGGATGGATTTTTTGGGCAAAGGAGAAATGCTCACTAACAGGGATGTAAACAAATGTATACACAACATTTTAGAGAAATAAGCTTTTTGTTTCGTATGGAACATTTCTGGGATCTTCTATTTCAGCTCATGAAACAATTCTTTACATGTTACGTTTATATTTTTGTTTAGTATATATATACACACACACACACACACACATATATATATATTATATATGTATATGTACACACACATACTACATGACCAAAAGTATGTGAACAACTCATTACAAAATCATGGGCATTAATATGGAGTTGGTCCCCCCCTTTGCTGCTATAACAGGCCTCCACTCTTCTGGGAAGGCATTCCACTAGATGTTGGAACATTACTCTGGGGACTTGCTTCCATTCAGCCACAAGAGCATTAGTGAGCTCAGGCACTGATGTTGGGCGATTAGGCCTGGCTTGCAGTCGGTTTTCCAATTCATCTTAAAAGCAATCGATGGGGTTGAGGTCAGGGCTCTGTGAAGGCCAGTCAAGTTCTTCCACACCGATCTCAACAAACCATGTCTGTATGGAACTCGCTTTGTGCATGTGGGCATTCGCATGCTGAAACAGGAAATAGCCTTCCCCAAACTGTTGCCACAAAAGTTGGAAGCACAGAATCGTCTAGAATGGCATTGTATGCTGTAGAGTTAAGATTTCTCTTCACTGGAACTAAGGGGCCTAGCCCAAACCATGAAAAACAGCCCCAGACCATTATTATTGCCCATGGTGATCTTAGGCTTGTGTGCGGCTGCTCGGCCATGGAAACCCATTTCATGAATCTTCCGATGAACAGTTCTTGTGCTGACGTTACTTTGGAACTCGGTAGTGAGTGTTGCAACCGAGGACAGACGATTTTTACGTGCTACGCGCTTCAGCACTCGCCGGTCCCGTTCTGTGAGCTTGTGCCGCCCTACCTTTTCCCGGGTGAGCCGTTGTTGCACCTAGACGTTTCCACATCACAAAAATAGCACTTACAGTTGACCAGGGCAGAAATTTGACAAACTGACTTGTTGGAAAGGTGGCATCCTATGACAGTGCCACATTGAAAGTCACTGAGCTCTTCAGTAAGGTAATTATACTGACAATGTTTGTCTATGGAGATTTCATGGCTCTGTGCTCGATTTTATACACCTGTCTGCAACGGATCCACTAATTTGAAGGTGTGTCCACATACTTTTGTATATAGTGTATGTAGAGATATACTGTATATACACAGTCTACACAACATTAAGAATACCTGTTATTTTCCATGACAGACTGACCAGGTGAATCCAGGTGAAAGCTATGATCCCTTATTGATGTCACTTGTTAAATCCACTTCAAATAGTGTAGATGAAGCAGAGGAGACAGGTTAAAGAAGGATTTTAAGTTTGAAACAATTGAGACATGTATTGTGTATGTGTGCCATTCAGAGAATGATTGGGCAAGACAAAAAATGTAAGTGACTTTGAACGGGCGCACCAGTTTGAGCTTGTCAAGAACTGCAATGCTGCTGGGTTTTTCACACTCAACAGTTTCCTGTGTGTATCAAGAATGGTCCACCACCCAAAAGGACATCCAGCCAACTTGACACAACTGTTGAAAGCATTGAAGTCAACATGGACTAGCATCCCTGTGGAACGCCCAACAAATTTAGTCTGTTCTGAGGGGTGGGAGGGCAGGGGGGACTTCATGTTTTGTACACTCAGCGTACATGAGGCTCTGGTATATATGATTTAATGTGTCCAGATAGTACATGCCTCTTGGACCTAGACTTGGCGCTCCGGGACCGCTTTCCGTGTGGTAGCATAGAGAACAGTCCAGATAGTACATCATCATTATCTGCCTCATTCAGAGGAACCCAGAAACACAACTCTGTAGGTCATAGTGACAGTGATGCAGTCTGGTTAGGGAAATGGAATGTGTAGGTCAGACTATAAAATGGATACTAGTCTACATAAGGAACAATTCCCTCACAAAATGAACAACAACCAAACACCCAGAACACTGACAACAGTAATGAAGTGTATCACCAAACAGCCCAACACAGATTCACTCTTTACTGCACTACACAATCATTAACATTCCAGACAGCGGGTGGTCTGGCCTTTTTCATCTCCATGAAGAGGAACCTTGTGCCTTTAATGGATGCCCGTATGAAATATTTATCACCCCTACATCCTGCCTGCCGAGGTAATTGTCTCCAGCATAGAGAAGGGCAGCGCGCAAGCGACACGCTAGCTTTCAGAGTCAGGGTGGAGGGGCCGGCGGTTAGCGTGGAAAGTGGGGTGGAGCAGCGGCTTAAGGTTAAAGTGCTGTTATCCTGACAGCAGGTAAGTGGCGTTTAGTGGAGATTAATGCCGTTCATCAAATACCTGAGCCGTCTGCCCGCCCTTCCCTGACTACATGTGGCCGGTAGTAGTGAGCGACTGAATAGGATGTGAATTGTGGAGAGCCTTTTTTAAAAGGGGGGCAACTTAGATGTTGTGATGTGTCGCATGATGTGTCGCAATAGCTTGAGCTATTGAATAATATCTCAGTTAAAATCAAATTTTACCGTGCAATGCTTTCTTACACGCCCTTAACCAACAATGCAGTTAAGAAAAATATTTACTAAATAAAGTAAAAAGTAAAAGTAAAAAGTAAAAAGTAAAAGAGCAACAATAAAATAACAAAACAAGGCTGTATACAGGGGGTACCGGTACTGAGTCAATGTGCAGAGGTACAGGTTAGTTGAGGTAATATGTACATGTAGGTAGGGGTAAAGTGAAAATGCATAGATAATAAACAGCGAGTAGCAGAGTAGCAGAAGTGTAAAAAAACGTGAGGGCGGGACAGCCATTTGATTAGCTGTTCAGGAGTCTTGTGGATTGGGGGTAGAAGCTGTTAAGAAGCCTCTTGGACCTAGACTTGGCGCACCGGTACGGCTTTCCGTGCGGTAGCAGAGAGAACAGTCTATGACTAGGGTGGCTGGAGTCTTTGCCAATTTTCATGGCCTTCCTCTGACATCGCTGACACGGCAGTGAACTTATCAGTAAAAAGCTGTTAGTGAGCAGATATGATGATTATGCTTGTTTGTTCACAAGCACAAGCTTTCCAATGACAGAGACAAAAGTAGAGCCTGCGTATTTTGCTATCAATTAACTAATTATTTCATTTTGATACATCAAAGGACAAACTACATTTTACTGCCAAGACCTTACAGGTAGAGACCACTCTCCAGACTGGTAGAGACTGCTCTCCAGACAGGTAGAGACTGCTCTCCATACTGGTAGAGACTGCTCTCCAGACAGGTAGAGACTGCTCTCCATACTGGTAGAGACTGCTCTCCAGACTGGTAGAGACTGCTCTCCAGACAGGTAGAGACTGCTCTCCATACTGGTAGAGACTGCTCTCCATACTGGTAGAGACTGCTCTCCATACTGGTAGAGACTGCTCTCCAGACTGGTAGAGACTGCTCTCCAGACTGGTAGAGACTGCTCTCCAGACAGGTAGAGACTGCTCTCCATACTGGTAGAGACTGCTCTCCAGACTGGTAGAGACTGCTCTCCAGACAGGTAGAGACTGCTCTCCATACTGGTAGAGACTGCTCTCCAGACAGGTAGAGACTGCTCTTCCGACTGGTAGAGAATGCTTTCCTGACTGGTAGAGACTGCTCTCCAGACATCTTCTGCAAAGAAGCAACTTTTTCTCCAGCCTCAGCCAGAGAGACCCACAGGCTCAGAGGTAATTGACCTAGTAAAAGGCCCTGGTATTAGCTGTTTCAAGAAGAGAGAGAGAGGAGGGGGCAAGAAGAGAAAGGGGAGAGAGAGAGAAAAATAAATGTGTGTGTGTGAGAGAGAGAGAGGGAAAGAGAGAGAGAGATGTGTAAAAATAACAGAAGGCCCAGTAAACAGAGAGAGGGCGGCGTGTCAAATGGCTTGCCGTGACTATCTAGCCATCCCTCACTATCCAGGTAGCTGGGGGTGCCCACCCCCGAGTGGCAGCCTGTCTGATCTGCTTCCAGACTCTCACTCGCCCTCGGGGAGCAGCGGCGAGTCAGCCTGCGCCGAGCTCGATTTAGCCGCCGCAACACCAACCACATCGAGGGGGGCTGCAGTGCCTCTGGAGTCCTGGCTTTCAAAGTCTCTCTTCATCAAAGGGTAGCTGACAACCTGAAAGCCACTGAGTGGGGGGGATAAGGAGGGATAGAGACAGGATAGTGGAAGAGGGAGGTGTAGAAGAAATAAGGAGGGAGTAAGCCATAGGGAGTGTAAAAGGGAAGAGAAAGAGTGTGACACAGAGAAAGGGGGAGAGACAGACAGAGAGCGGGGGGAGAGAAACAGAGAGAGAGGGGAGAGAGACAGACAGAGAGAGAGAGAGAGGGGGAGAGAGAGAGACAGAGAGAGACAGAGATAGAGGGGGGGCGAGAGACAGAGAGAGATAGATGGTGGGAGAGATACAGACAGAGAGAGGGGGAGAGAGACAGATAGACAGAGAGAGGGCAGAGAGACAGAGAGAGAGGGAGAGACAGACAGAGAGTGAGAGAGAGAGAGAGAGAGAGAGAGAGAGAGAGAGAGAGAGAGAGAGAGAGAACACATCCATGTAAATGCAACCCTAACCCCAACACTAAAAGTAGAAATAGCTAAATAATTTGACTATTTCTGCTAAAATGCCACAATAATCCTTCCAAATATTAGCTGTTTGTTTCACCATAAAATTTTCGAGTTCATTCAAATCTACCAATTGAAATTGTAGGGAACACTTTCACCACAAACGAAAGCCTTGTTGAATGCACCTCTGGTCGTAGACGGTCAAGTATGGTCGTTTTTTAATTCGAAATAATAGTTTCCCCAATGTACAGTGCATTCGGAAAGTATTCAGACCCCTTGACTTTTTCCACATATTGTTACATTACAGTTTTATTTTAAAAAGGATACATTAAATATTTTTCTCATCAATCTACAAACAATACCCCATATTGACAAAGTGAAAACAGGTTTTTAGACATTTTTACAAATGTATTCAAAATGAAAATACCTCATTTACATAAGTATTCAAAACCTCACAATTGAGCTCAGGTGCATCCTGTTTTCATTGATCATCCTTGAGATGTTTCTACAACTTAATTGGAGTTCACTTGTGGTAAATTCTATGAATTGGACATGACTTGGAAAGGCACACATCTGTCTATATAAGGTCCCACATTTGAGAACAAAAACCCTAGCCATGAGGTCAAAGGAATTGTTCGTAGAGCTCCGAGACAGGATTGTGTTGAGGCACAGATCTGGGGAAGGGTACCAAAAATGTCTGCACCATTGAAGGTCCCCAATAACACAGTGCCCTTCATCATTCTTAAATGGAAAAAGTTTGGAACCACCAAGACTCTTCCTAGAGCTGGCCGCCCGGCCAAACTGAGCAATCGGGGAAGAAGGACCTTGGTCAGGGAGGTCACCAAGAACCTGATGGTTAACCTGAGAGAGCTCCTGAGTTCCTCTGTGAAGATGGGAGAACCTTCAAGAGGGACAACCATCTCTGCAGCGCTCAACCAATCAGGCCTTATGGTAGAGTGGCCAAACGGAAGCCACTCCTTAGTAAAAGGCATAGGGCAGCCCACTTGGAGTTTGGCTCTTTGGCCTGAATGCCAAGTGTCACATATGGAGGAAACTTGGCACCATCCCTACTTAAAGCATGGTGGTGGCAGCATCATGCTGTGGGGGTGTTTTTCAGCAGCAGGGACTGGGAGACTAGTCAGGATTGAGGGAAAGATGATTGAAGAAAAGTATAGAAAGATCCTTGATGAAAATCTGCTCCAGAGTGCTTAGGACCTCAGACTAGGGCGAAGGTTCACCTTCCAACAGGACAACGACCCTAAGCACACAGTGCAGGAGTGGCTTCGGGAAAAGTCTCTGAATGTCCTTGAGTGGCCCAGCCAGAGCCCGGACATGAACCCGATTGAACATCTCCAGAGACCAGAAATGATCTGTGCAGCGACGCTCCCCATCCAACCTGACAGAGCTTGAGAGGATCTGCAGAGAAGAATGGGAGAAACTCCCCAAATACAGGTGTGCCAAGCTTGTAGCGTCATACCCAAGAAGACTCAAGGCTGTAATCGCTGCCAAAGGTGCTTCAACAAAGTATTGAGTAAAGGGTCTGAATATTTATGTAAATGTAATATTTCAGTTTGAATTTTTTATAAATTTGCTAAAATTTCTAAAAACCTTATTGCTTTGTCATCATGGGGTATGATGAGGGAAATATTTTAGAATAAGGCTGTAATGTAATTTTTATTTGAAAAAGTCAAGGGGTTTGAATACTTAACGATTGCACTCTATTTATTAATTTTTACTAAATAGACCATATTTAATAACCTTGCCAGCCGCATCCCCCTATTGCCTATCCGTGCTCTAGAATGTGCTGAAATAGGCAGCCAGCCATCTTGGTCAGGGATAAATTCTCTATTTAATTATATGGTTGGCATAACATTGTCAAAACCTACAGTGGTGTGGGCGTTGGCAGTTCCTTGATATCTTCCATCACTTTCAGTAGGCTGGCTTGAGTCGTCGATGGGGAGAGATCACAGAGTCTGATAGCAGCTGATATTTGTTAAGACTCTGTTGTTTTCACCTGGAAATAGAAGAGGGATTGAAGTACATGGTTCACAGTTCCCAAAATATTTATGGTCCAATAGTCAGTGTTGGAATTTCAGTTTACTTCCTGAATTTACTGAATTGGAATGGAATTGACCCAATCCCCAACCCTGGTAACCACAAGTCAAATTCAGACATATTCCTATCTTGCGTCCATTTTGTGTCTCACCCGTTGTTTTCTCTCCCTCCTCAATTCCGCAGTTGCACTTCCACAGAAAATGGAGACACTTGGAAGAACTCCAAGACATCTCCTCCCTCAATCATTTTCGAAAGCATCACCAACCATCGTGGTATACAAACAGGCTTCAATGAATAATCAAGGCCATTCAGTTTTCCATGCACTGCAACGCCAAAGAGACTTCTTTTCGATCCCACTCGACATCCAAAGCCATGCTCCGTTGATCACTACACTGAGACAGACAGGTCAACGTGTTATAACAAAAGGAAAGTGAGTCTTTTCTCTTTGCCCCCCGAGCTCCTTCTCTCTCTCCCTCTCCAGTCAGTAGGATAGGTGATTAGCATATAACACTGTTATGAGTTGTGTCAAAGCGCCTGCCAGGTTCCATCTCATGAATAGACCCCATCTACACCCCATCCCCCTCCATTAGTTAGCATGCAGAGCAGACGACTCCATTGACAAACCCTGCCCTGTCATTTGAAGGAAGTCATCACATCACGTCATTTACGTTCATCTTCGCCACATCAAATCTACAAGAACAAAAAACAAATGCTGCCAGTCTGAGAGCCGTATTCATAACGTGTCTCAGAGTAGGAGTGCTGATCTAGGATCAGCGTTGCCTTCGATGTTTGTGATCATAATTAATACGATTACATTGATCTGATCCTAGATCAGCCCCAGACACGTTATGAATACAGGCCCAGGAAGTTGTGTGAGGTGCACATGGCATTGTCATGCAATACGGTACGCTGTCTTTGCATTCAATAGCGAACAAGATCCATCATCAGTCTGCTATCTCATAGTGCCAAGAAGCACTATGTGAACTACTATCCACGTTGGGCATTAGCATTCAGTGCAGGGTGTGATGCACGGTAGTGTTATGATTGGAGATGATCACCCCAGAGTTAGGCGTCTAGTGAAAACAAAGAGATGAGAGGTAGATCAATAACGTTGGGAGTGATGGCTCCTCGCTGACAGCGGGCATTACAGGGAAGAGACAACAGATGCCAGGACTGTCAGAATCCTAATCGGAGCAATTTACACCCCTGTCAGGTAAGGCGCTGGTTCAAACAAATCAGGTGTAAGCCCCCTACCGCCCCCAACACGTGCATGAGTTAATGCACACACATAAAACAAACAAAAAAACACACACACCAAGGTTTCCGTTAGCCGGTAATAGCCGTCTTTTGGCCCCCCCCAAAAAAATTAAGCCAATAAATAAAGTTGGCACCGGCCAATAGTCTGGGAGAAGAAAAAGCACATTGCCAAATAATGCATTTTAGCCTACTGATTAAAATACCAGTGGATGAGAGCTGCTGCTGCTGATATCTTTAAAACTGCTGTTTGTTGCTGCTGAAGTGAAACTTGCTTTTATAAGCCCAATCGTTGTGCAAGCAATTCTAAGTGCAATCGCATGTTAAAAAAAACTGTTTTGATGACCACAATTAAAAAAAGCTACTATTTTTATATTCTCAACTGGTAGTTGAAGTGCGCTTCCCATTCTCCAGTCAAGTGGATAAGCAACTAGGCAGGCTTCAGCACGTCACACACCACTTTACAATGAGCTGGAGGCAGTATGCATTTTGAAAACATATACTTAATTGTTAGAAACCCAAACATTTTACTACATATGAGGCATGTCTTACCTTGCTTCAAATTAGCCTAGCCAAAATCGAACCAAACGTGCAGGCAATTCATATATAAGGACTTCATAGGCCATTGAAACCAGTAGCCTTTCTCTCATGCTCTAATGGTTTTCAAACCAACTGTCTTTCATTCTCCAGCAGCCAATCCTAGTCATATTAGTAACCCCATGGTAGTTGTTGCATCTTTAGATCTCTCCTCTTCAAAATGTCTAGCATATATTTTCATCTCCGTCTCATGAAACCGCTCGCATGTGCAGTGTGCTTTTGACAACAGTGTTTTCCTGCTAATTGCATTATGGAACGCACATCCGCGCATAGCCTACTGCCTTGTGTGCATTGCTGCACTTATACTTATTTGGGATCTATCATCTCACAACTGTCCCAGAGTCTGTTTGGAATAGGCTATTTCTTTCTCGCACAGAACGACATGCTGACATATAGAATAGGTCAACTTTTCTACTATGGGGGATTGTAGACTGAAATACCATAGGCTTGTGATTTTGCTGCGCGTTACTCAGACGAGAGAGACGGCTGAAGAAAAGTTAATGTGGACAGTTACATCTCCAAATTGAGCATCGGTAAGAAGTACGCACGCCATTGCATCATCGAGTTGCATGTTCCGTGAATATGAATGACCATAATCTAAATGTGATTTCTGTCATTCTGAGCACCGTGGGTGGACGCCCTAATCAGGTTACGCACCCAATGCACATGGGTCCAGAAAAATGTCTTGTGTCTGGTAAATTATATTGCTGCCGGTCAAATGTCCGGCGCCACATTTTCCTAACGGAAACCCTGACACACACAGGAAATCCAACGATGGGAGTGATCCCCACCCCCCACCTGTCTCATCCTGAGCAGCAGCAGCAGCCTGCCAATGAGAGGAGATGTCAAGCCTGCTTAAAGTAGATTTCTATAAAATATGACCTATAATTAATTACAATATGAGTGAAATACTTTTCCTTCCAATACTTTATTTTTATTTTAGAAAGCAACTTTTCTGTGTTGGAATGTTGTGGGCATAACCCAACAACAAAATACCGGTCATTAAAAATATTAATGTCAGTAGACCGCTGATTGGCCAGCTCATAAAATGAGGCAGGATGACATTCTCTATGAGGAAATAGCAAGCCGGAAAGTTTGAGGTGATGTGAAGTGTTTTTTTCTTCATTGGCCACAAATACTATTATGAGACGAGTCCACAATTCGTTTTGGGTATGAATTAACAGAATACCAACTTTTACAAGTGAGATTTTCACTGGACAGTTACTTTGCCCCAGATCCCTGCCAGGCTCCCTGCTTCCCAGATGAGGAAGGCCCTTTCATTTCCTCCTGGTACCCCACCTCCCCACTCCTAGCCCCAGACCTGTCCAGGGTCTTGCCACTAGCCCAACACCAACCAGGAGGGTGGGGAGGTCCAACACCGAGCAGGAGGGTGGGGAACTCAACCTGTGGATGTCTGCAGCAAGCTACACTATGGAATGTGTTAAAACATCTCTCTCTGCCCCGTTTCCAGTAGGCACACTTTCATTCCTCCCCAAGGACCATAAATAATGCAATACATCCATCCCTCCGCTATCCCTTCACTTTGTCCCTTCCCTGTGTGATTGTTACACGGTACTGTAGGGCTGTCGCTCTCTCTGCCATTAACATGCAGGCACATCTGCAGACATCAATAAATGACAGGTGGGGGATCTAGGGGTCACGGCGGAGGGGCGCACTCAGTGTCAACGTCCAACAGGGCCGACCGACAGGGCTGACCGGAGGCTGGAAAGCGGCCAGCATGTCCTGCTTAATATTTCACCACCTCCGCCAGTCAGTCATCCAGTCAGTCAGTCATCCAGTACCTTAGCCAGCAAGTCAGTTAACCAGCAAGTCAGTTAACCAGCAAGTCAGTTAACCACTCAGCCAGTCAGTGGGTTAACCAGTCAGCCAGTCAGTCATTCAGCCAATCAGCCAGCTAGTGGGTTAACCAATCAGCCAGCCAGCCAGTCAGTCTGTCAGTCAGTGAATCAGTCAGCCAGCCACAGAGAAAATAAAAAAAGGTCTGAGAGTAACTAGACATATTACTGTATACAGTCCTGGGGTGTGCTCAGAAGGGTCGCAGATTCACAACGTCGCAGATAGAAATGTAACTCATAGAGCTGACAAGATTGCCTGTTCTCTGTTACAAAGCAAAAAATCTGTTCTAAATTATGCATTTCTATCTAAGAGTTCTTAGCGTTGAGCCTTCCTAAATATGCCTCAAGTTTGATCAACGACAATGGGATCCACTCCACAGTCTGAGTGGTTTGGAGAACAGTGGTTTGTGATATGGCTGAGGCCAGGGTAAGCATTAAGAGAATGCAGTATTTATTGAAGGTACCAAGATAAAGGTTTAGGGAGAGTAATTCAAAAGTTTAATTATTAAACATTCATCAATATACAAATGTTGCATAGTCATCAAAAGCTCTGATTCTTGGCAATATCACAGTGTTGTCAGATTTGAAAAAGGCTTTACGGCGAAAGCACAACATTTGATTGTTTGAGGATAGCACCTCTCCTATTTTCCACATTAGCATTAATTCATATCCAGCACGGGTCACACAAAACCCATATAAGAGCTAAAATAAATCACTTACCTTTCGAAGAACTTCTGCTGAGGGCTTCCCAAGTGTCCAACGAAGACATCCAATGGTTCTTTTGTTAGAAAAGGTAATTTATTATATCCATAAATCTCAGTTTGGTTGGTGCGTTATGATCAGAAAATCCACCGTAGAGTCGCCCATTGAACCGTGAAGAGAACACGTTCAAATTATACCTATACACTTTCTCCAAACAAATCAAACATCATTTTTAATGTATCCTTAGGTATCCTTTTATGTATATTTACTGTAATATTTCAACCGGACAATAACGTGAACGATAGGAAAGGAAAATAATGTGGGGCGCGCTCACAATCCCCCGCCCGTGAAACGTTGTTGACAAATGTACGCACGCCATTGCATCATCGAGTTGCGTTGTTCACTACTTCCTCTTCCTAACTGTTCTGCTTAGTGCTAGAGCCTCCAGACACTGTATATAGACTGTTGACATCTAGTGGAAGCCGTAGGTATTGCAGTCTCAGTCCTAGTTAACATAGAAAACAATAGGCAGCTTGGAGAAAAAGGTAATGTACAAAAAAATCTGCAAATCCAGGTGGATTTTCCTCTGGTTTTCGCCTGCTATATAAAAAGGTTGCCATGCGTGAATGACGATGTCATCGCCATGACAACAGTACAAATCCCAAGATTTTGTTATGCCAAGGCGTAGACTCATCATAACTCAAGGCCTAAACACAGCTAAATCAATGACTACTGAGTCTACTGTAAAGCTAAATCAACGACTACCCGGTCTACTGTAAAGCTAAATCAATGACTACTCAGTCTACTGTACAGCTAAATCAACAACTACCCAGTCTACTGTACAGCTAAATCAATGACTACCGAGTCTACTGTAAAGCTAAATCAACAACTACTCAGTCTACTGTACAGACAATTTAATGACTACCCAGTCTACTGTACAGCTAAATCAATGACTACTGAGTCTACTGTAGAGCTAAATCAATGACTACCCAGTCTACTGTACAGCTAAATCAATGACAACCCAGTCTACTGTAGCTAAATCAATGACTACCCAGTCTACTGTACAGCTAAATCAATGACTACCCAGTCTACTGTACAGCTAAATCAATGACAACCCAGTCTACTGTAGCTAAATCAATGACTACCCAATCTACTGTACAGCTAAATCAATGACTACCCAGTCTACTGTACAGCTAAATCAATGACTACCCAGTCTAATGTACAGCTAAATCAATGACTACCCAGTCTACTGTACAGCTAAATCAAAGACTACCCAGTCTACCGTACAGCTAAATCAATGACTACCCAGTCTACTGTACAGCTAAATCCACAACTACCCAGTCACTGTACAGCTAAATCAATGACTACTGAGTCTACTGTACAGCTAAATCAATGACTACCCAGTCTACTGTACAGCTAAATCAATGACTACCCAGTCTACTGTACAGCTAAATCAACAACTACCCAGTCACTGTACAGCTAAATCAACAACTACCCAGTCACTGTACAGCTAAATCAACGACTACCCAGTCTACTGTACAGCTAAATCAACAACTACCCAGTCTACCGTACAGCTAAATCAACAACTACCCAGTCACTGTACAGCTAAATCAATGACTACCCAGTCTACTGTACAGCTAAATCAACAACTACCCAGTCACTGTACAGCTAAATCAATGACTACCCAGTCTACTGTACAGCTAAATCAACGACTACCCAGTCTACCGTACAGCTAAATCAACAACTACCCAGTCTACTGTAAAGCTAAATCAATGACTACCCAGTTTACTGTACAGCTAAATCAACGACTACTCAGTCTACTGTACAGCTAAATCAATGACTACTGAGTCTACTGTACAGATAAATCAACAACTATTCAGTCTAATGTACAGCTAAATCAATGACTACCCAGTTTACTGTACAGCTAAATCAACGACTACTCAGTCTACTGTACAGCTAAATCAATGACTACTGAGTCTACTGTACAGATAAATCAACAACTATTCAGTCTAATGTACAGCTAAATCAATGACTACCCAGTCTACTGTACAGCTAAATCAATGACTACTGAGTCTACTGTACAGCTAAATCAATGACTACTGAGTCTACTGTACAGCTAAATCAATGACTACTGAGTCAACTGTACAAGTTGCAGTGTGTGGGAGACAGGCTCGTTGCTGTCATGTACGGAGAAGGGTAACCTAGGTAACTAATATAACATTCTGTTCCTGCTTCATCACTGGCTGTGTCATAAATTACAACCTATTGATTTTGGCCAGAGACCTATGGGTCCTTGACAAATATAGTGCACTAACTAGAGCATAGGGTGGTAATGGTCCATCCCAAAGGGTAACCAATTCCCTTTCTAGTGCACAACTTCTTGATCAAGGCCCATGGGGCTCAAGTCAAATGTAGTGCACTAAATAGGGCATAGGATGTCATTTGGGACACAGACACAGTCTTCTTGGAATGAGCCAGAGCCACTAGTCTAGTCTTGGTGAATGGTTTATTCTGGGCTAACAAGCTCTCACCCTGTTGTTTACACACATGTGATCCTTACAGATCTATTAGATGGACCTATTGGGCTAGGATCAAGGGGGCAGACAGTCTGAAAACTAGGCTGTGTGTGTGTGTGTGTGCGCGTGTGTGTGTGTATTGCGGCCCTACTTACCTAACGGCCTGCCCTTTGGTCCACACTCCCTCATAGATGACCAACAGAACAGCGGATCATGGTCCCCTGACCCTTTGAAAGGATAGATGGCCCTGTTAGGAATAAGTTATTACGATAAGGTTATTACATCATGCTGTTAGGAAGAGGTTATTACGCCATGCTGTCAGGAAGAGGTTATAACGCAATGCCGTTAGGAAGAGGTTATTACTCCATGCTGTCAGGAAGAGGTTATGACCCCATGCTGTCAGGAAGAGGTTATTATGCCATGCTGTCAGGAAGAGGTTACTACACCATGCTGTTTGGAAGAGGTTACTATGCCATGCTGTCAGGAAGAGGTTATTATGCCATGCTGTCAAGAAGAGGTTACCACGCCATGCAGCCAGGAAAAGGTTACCACGCCATGCAGTCAGGAAGAGGTTATTATGCCATGCTGTCAGGAAGAGGTTATTACACCATGCTGTCAGGAAGACGTTATTACGCCATGCTGTCAGGAAGAGGTTATTACGCCATGCTGTTAGGAAGAGGTTATTACGTCATGCTGTCAGGAAGAGGTTATTACGCCATGCTGTCAGGAAGAGGTTATTACGCCATGCTGTTAGGAAGAGGTTATTACGTCATGCTGTCAGGAAGAGGTTATTACGCCATGCTGTTAGGAAGAGGTTATGACGCCATGCTGTCAGGAAGAGGTTATTATGCCATGCTGTCAAGAAGAGGTTACCACGCCATGCAGTCAGGAAGAGGTTACCACCCCATGCAGTCAGGAAGAGGTTACCACCCCATGCAGTCAGGAAGAGGTTACCACGCCATGCAGTCAGGAAGAGGTTACCACGCCATGCAGTCAGGAAGAGGTTACCACCCCATGCTGTCAGGAAGAGGTTACTACGCCATGCTGTCAGGAAGAGGTTACCATGCCATGCAGTCAGGAAGAGGTTATTACGCCATGCTGTCAGGAAGAGGTTATGACCCCATGCTGTCAGGAAGAGGTTATTACGCCATGCTGTCAGGAAGAGGTTATTACGCCATGCTGTTAGGAAGAGATTATTACGCAATGCTGTCAGGAAGAGGTTATTACGCCATATTGTCAGGAAGAGGTTATTACGCCATGGTGTTATGAAGAGGTAATTACGACATGCTGTCAGGAAGAGGTTATTACGCCATGCTGTCAGGAAGAGGTTATTACGCCATGCTGTCAGTATGAGGTTATTACGCCACGCTGTCAGTAAGAGGTTATTAGGCCATGCTGTTAGGAAGAGGTTATTACGCCATGCTGTCATGATGAGGTTATTACGCCATGCTGTCAGGAAGAGGTTATTACACCATGCTGTCAGGCAGAGGTTATTACGCCATGCTGTCAGGAAGAGGTTATTACGCCATGCAGTCAGGAAGAGGTTATTACGCCATGTTGTCAGGAAGAGGTTATTACGCAAGGCTGTTAGGAAGAGGTTATTACGTCATGCTGTCAGAAAGAGGTTATTACGCCATGCTGTTAGGAAGAGGTTATTACGCCATGCTGTCAAGAAGAGGTTATTACGCCATGTTGTCAGGAAGAAGTTATTACGCCATGGTGTTATGAAGAGGTTATTACGCCACGCTGTCAGGAAGAGGTTATTTCGCCAGGCTGTCAGGAAGAGGTTATTACGCCATGCTGTCAGTAAGAGTGTATTACACCATGCTGTCAGGAAGAGGTTATTACGCCATGCTTTTTGGACGAGGTTATTACGTCATGCAGTCAGGAAGAGGTTATTACGCCATGCTGTCAGGAAGAGGTTATTACGCCATGCTGTTAGGAAGAGGTTATTACGCCATGCTGTCAGGAAGAGGTTATTACGCCATGCTGTTAGGAAGAGGTTATTACGTCATGCTGTCAGGAAGAGGTTATTACGCCATGCTGTCAGGAAGAGGTTATTACGCCATGCTGTCAGGAAGAGGTTATCACGTCATGCTGTCAGGAAGAGGTTATTACACCATGCTGTCAGGAAGAGGTTATGACCCCATGCTGTCATGATGAGGTTATCACGTCATGCTGTCAGGAAGAGGTTATTACGCCATGCTGTCAGGAAGAGGTTATTACGCCATGCAGTCAGGAAGAGGTTATTACGCCATGTTGTCAGGAAGAGGTTATTACGCAAGGCTGTTAGGAAGAGGTTATTACGTCATGCTGTCAGGAAGAGGTTATTACGCCATGCTGTCAGGAAGAGGTTATTACGCCATGCTGTCAGGAGGAGGTTATTACGCCATGGTGTTAGGAAGAGGTAATTACGCCACGCTGTCAGGAAGAGGTTATTACGCCATGCTGTCAGTAAGAGTGTATTACACCATGCTGTCAGGAAGAGGTTATTACGCCATGCTGTCAGGAAGAGGTTATTACGCCATGCTTTTTGGACGAGGCTATTATGCCATGCTGTCAGGAAGAGGTTATTACGTCATGCAGTCAGGAAGAGGTTATTACGCCATGCTGTTAGGAAGAGGTTATTACGCCATGCTGTCATGATGAGGTTATTACGCCATGCTGTTAGGAAGAGGTTATTACGTCATGCTGTCAGGAAGAGGTTATTACACCATGCAGTCAGGAAGAGGTTATTACGCCATGCAGTCAGGAAGAGATTTTAATGCCATTCTGTCAGGAAGAGTTTATTACGCCATGCTGTCAGTAAGAGGTTATTACGTCAGGCAGTCAGGAAGAGGTTATTACGCCATGCTGTCAGGAAGAGGTTATTACGCCATGCTGTTAGGAAGAGGTTATTACGTCATGCAGTCAGGAAGAGGTTATTACGCAATGCTGTTAGGAAGAGGTTATTACGTCATGCTGTCAGGAAGAGGTCATTACTCCAAGCTGTCAGGAAGAGGTTATTATGCCATGCTGTCAGGAAGAGGTTATTACGCCATGGTGTTTTGAAGAGGTAATTACGCCACACTGTCAGGAAGAGGTTATTTCGCCAGGCTGTCAGGAAGAGGTTATTACGCCATGCTGTCAGTACGAGTTTATTACGCCATGCTGTCAGGAAGATGTTATTACGCCATGCAGTCAGGAAGAGGTTATTACGCCATGCAGTCAGGAAGAGGTTCTTACGCCATGCTGTCAGGACGAGGTTATTACGCCATGCATCAGGAAGAGGTTATTTTGCCATGCTGTCAGGAAGAGGTTATTACGCCATGCAGTCAGGATGAGGTTATTACGCCATGCAGTCAGGATGAGGTTATTACGCCATGCTGTCAGGAAGAGGTTACTTCGCCATGCAGTCAGGAAGAGGTTATTACGCCCTGCTGTTAGGACGAGGTTATTGCGCCACGCTGTCAGGAAGAGGTTATTACGCCATGCTGTTAGGAAGAGCTTAGAGAGAGAGAGAGAGAGAGAGAGAGAGAGAGAGAGAGAGAGAGAGAGAGAGAGAGAGAGAGAGAGAGAGAGAGAGAGAGAGAGAGAGAGAGAGAGAGAGAGAGTGTCTAAGTCAATCAAGTTGAGGAGGATCAATGCACAGACTGCCTGGCAGATCCAAGGGAAACCCAGACTCCAAGGTCTCCAGCACTACTTCAAAGTGGTGACACGTCCATTAGAATGTCTAATTCTGATCGCATCGACAGGCCTAAGGCTACCGCACAGGCAGAAATCTGCAGAGGAAATCTAGGCCACTGCTTAGTGAGCGTGAGAGTGTGTGTGTGAAAGAGAGAGATGGAGATAGAGAATTTGATGCATCTTTCCTTTGAACCTAAAGAAAATTAACATTAGTCTCGTCAATAATATAATCTTTGAGAACTTGTGAGGTGGTGTAGACAGAAAGTTGTTCAGCAGGACACAGAAATCAAGCTTTATTTGTTGCTGGACCATGACCTACGTGCAACAGGAATTTTGATGACCTACCACGGGGAAGAACTGGACGTTCGCGTCATGAACTCACTGCAAATATAGCAGTGAGTTCATATTGGTGAACTATCTTGTTCAATTTCATCATACCAAATAAAATCACGTATTTCCACATTCATAATAATCAATATTCAGACTTAGTTTTCTCTCTCTCAAATTCAGGTCGAAGAGGAGTTACTTTTCATTTACATTTTTTATAGAAATACTTGATCGAGGGTCAGGTGGGGCTAAGTATCCTGAATGACTTACTTTGAAAGTAGGTAGGGTAGGGGGCTATTTTCGCTGTATATACACTATTTCCAACAGACTATTCTATTGTTACAATTTGTTTCAATAGAAAGTGTACACAAGGCCTTTGTTTAGCAATCCCAGTTACTGCATCTTCACTGACTGTGTAACTGCGTACTGTAGGGAGGACATCCGTAGGCTAGCACATTTACTCAAAACATTAAGGTGTCTGATTACTGATTTGTGCCTTAGAATTCATCATATTGTATCTAATATAAAGCGCACATGTGAAACACAGGGTTTGAGCACTGTCCTTCAGCCTATACTCAAGACAATAAGACTTGCAAAACATCTCCCTCTACTGTTAGGTTCTACTGTTCACTTCCATTCCTGAGAATGTGTAACAGATAGTAATGAATCAATAGTTAAGGTATCATTCTGCCTTCCACCAACAGCAACTCGAGATTAGAGAAATCCAGTCAAAATCACCTCAGATGCTTTTTTTGCTTTCAATTCATAAATTGTTTTCTTCTCAATTTTTTTACTACAGTATATCAATGTTGCTTTGAAATGGACTCAACTTTAACATTAAAACTAAGAACACCGTTAAATTATCTCAAAGAAAGGCAACTGGGCCCATATTCACAAAGCATCCCGGAGTAGGAGTGCTGATCTATGATCAATTTTCTTTTAAATCATAATGAATAAGAGGGTATCAGCAGCACTAGATCCTAGGATGTAGTGCCCCGGATGGTGCTCTCATTAGAAATACAACAGTGACCCCCAGTGGCAATTTAGATGAAAAGCAGCTAAATAAATGAGTTTCTCAAAACACATATGTATCAATTCATCCTTTACTGCTATAAGCCCATAGAAACACGTTGAATAACAGAGACAAATAATACATCAAAAGGAAGTGTCTGTCCTATATCTGAGAGAAACAGGGCCCCAATTAATTGCAGACAGTATACGTCTATAAATGTTTTAAACTGGTACCAGGGCTACATTTAGACGAGTCTTGTTGGGCTTGTGAGCCTAACAAGACTCACGAACATAACGAACACAAATGTACAGTACCAGTAAAAAGTTTGGACACACCTACTCATATTTCCTGGAATCGTGTAGTGACCAAAAAAGTGTTAAACAAATCAAAATATGTTTTGGATTTTAGATTCTTCAAAGTAGCCACCCTTTTCCTTGACAGCTTTGGTATACACTCTTGGCATTCTCTCAACCAATTCTCTCAAAATGCTTTTCCAACAGCCTTGAAGGAGTACACATATACTGAGCACTTGTTCACTCTGCGGTCCAACTCATCCCAAACCATCTCAATTGGGTTGAGGTCGGGTGATGAGGCCAGGTCATCTGATGCAGCACTCCATCACTTTCCTTCTTAGTCAAATAGCCCTTACACAGCCTGGATGTGTGTTGGGTCATTGTCCTGTTGAAAAACAAATGATAGTCCCACTAAGCGCAAACCAGAAGGGATGGCGTATCTCTGCAGAATGCTGTGGTAGCCATGCTGGTTAAGTGTGCCTTGAATTCTAAATAAATCATGAGAGACAGTTTCATCATAGCTCTCAACGGTTTTTGCAAGTGCACTTGAAGAAACTTTCAAAGCTCTTGACATTTTCCAGATTGACTGTCCTTCATGTCTTAAAGTAATGATGGACTGTTGTTTCTCTTTGCTTATTTGAGCTGTTCTTGCCATAATATGTACTTGGCCTTTTACCAAAATCTGTATACCACTCCTACCTTGTCACAACACATCTGATTGTCTCAAATGCATTAAGAAAATAAATTCCACAAATTACCAAGGCAAACCTGTTAATTGAAATTCATTCCAGGTAACTACCTCATGAAGCTGGTTGAGAGAATGTCAAGCGTGTGCAAAGCTGTCATCAAGGTAAAGGGTGTGTCATGTCTCTCTATCTATCTTTGGTGAGGATCAAAAGGACCAATCAGCTAGGCAAATGTTTGAGGATAGCCAGACCCCCCCCCTGTTTTATGACTTAAATACCTTGCAGAAACTCTCCCTTTGGCTCTGCAGAAATGGAAGGCTGAAAATCCTTTGTTACACAGAGAAATTCCCTGTCTTAGGTCAGTTAGGATCACCACTTTATTTTAAGAACGTGAAATGTCACAATAATAGTAGAGAGAATGATTTATTTCAGCTTTTATTTCTTTCACACATTCCCAGTGTCACGATCTTCGATAGGGACGGACCAAGGCGCAGCGAGGTATCCAGTATACATACTTTATTTATTGACGCAACTGGGAAAATAATAAATGAACGAAGATCGTAACAAAGGCACATAACCTAGAATAAACACGTAAGCTATGACACAACAATAACCCACAAAACCCTAGTGAAAACCACAAACATATATATGTTTCCCAATTAGAGGTAACGACACTCAGCTGCCTCTAATTGGGAACCATTAACCCAACATAGAAAATTACACCTAGAACCAAAAAACCCTACACCAAAAACAAAACTAAACACGCCAGCCTGTAAACTCAGGCCTGGACGTGACACCCAGTTGGTCAGAAGTTTACATAGCATTGCCTTTAAGTTGTTAACTTGGGTCAAACATTTCAGGTAGCCTTCTACAAGCTTCCTACAATAAGTTGGGTGAATTTTGGCCCATTCCTCTTGACAGAGCTGGTGTAACTGAGTCAGGTTTGTAGGCCTCCTTGCTCGCGCAGTTGGCTCAGGTCATCAAGCAAAACATAATGTCAAGTAGTCTATACATCTTGTAGGCCTCCTTGCTCGTTCCCCATTTTCCTCCAAACATAACGATGGTCATTACGGCCAAACAGTTCAATTTTTGTTTCATCAGACCAGAGGACATTTCTCCAGAAAGTACGATCTTTGTCCCCATATGCAGTTGCAACCCGTAGTCTGGCATTTTCATGGCGGATTTGGAGCAGTGGCTTCTTCCTTGCTGAGCGACCTTTCAGGTTATGTTGATATAGGACTCGTTTTACTGTGGATATAGATACTTTTGTACCTGTTTCCTCCAGCATCTACACAAGGTCCTTTGCTGTTGTTCTGGGATTGATTCTAATACTTCCTGTGGCACAAATCAGAGGGCATGATAGGTCACTAAAATGATTCTGAAATCTGCCAGGCCTTGCAGTCCCAAGATAGAAGGGGGGGTCGGGGTAGCTCATGGTGTGCCACAGAGAGTATTTGACTCTAGCAACAAAATTAATGAAATTATAAGGGGAGACTTCGTCAGGCAAGAAAATTGCCTGCCAAGCCCCGCCTCTTTCTATTTTGGGACTGTAAGGCCTAGGAGACTTCAGAATCATTTTAGTGACCTATCATGCCCTGTGATGTGTGCCACAGGAAGTATTAGACTCTAGTCACAAAAGGGAGTGGTTGTTTCAGAAATAATAGTTTTCAGAGCCCTCTACTGTTCTCTCTACCCATCCCTTGGGTAGGGATGGGTAGAGAGGTACCCTTCCCCATCCCATCATGCTTTTACCTCTTATGGCTTTTCCTAAAAAAAAATGACACTTTTTATGTTTTAGTTTTTAAGAATGTAGGTACTGTAGTAATAATACAATTATAATAACAATAATAAATCAAAAATTTGTACTCTGGGTTGAAAATAAAGTTAAAATATATAAGTCAACATGAGTGCAGATCCAAAATCACAGTAAACTGTTGTAATAATAGGAAAAAATAATAAATCAATAAATTAATAATAATACAATCAACCAAACTATGACTGAATGTGTCTCCGTGAAGAATCCCCTCCCCAATAGGTCCCTTCGCCCTTAATAGGACTCCCCCAGCACCTCCACCATCCCCATCAACAACTCCCAACCCCTCAACCACAAAACACAAATGACAATAATAATAGAAATTAAAATTAAATATATATATAACAAGATATGTATACACATACACACATGTACAGTACATATACATAAACATATTTACAGGAAACTCAACTTATCTCTTTTCCTACATCAGATATGCAGGTGACATTTCCACCTGGATGACAGCACATAATCAGCAAGACGGAGATGCTCTTCATCCGAGGGAATGCCTGCCCATTCTCAGATGTTAGATAACCCCAGATAATTACACGTCATTTACATTCCAGCCCTTATCAGCTCCAGATTTGACTACTTCAACTCCCACCCTGCTGGAATCCCTGCATTCTCAGATTCCCCTCTGTTATTCATCTCTATACTGTAATCAATAAAGTGTTCCAAACTGCTGTACTTTTATTAACATCTATGTTCAGATCATTCCTGAGAGAGAAGGCGTGTAATATCTCCAGATGGGCATGTGGTACCCTTCCCCACCCATGCCAACAAGAGGTTACTTCTTGTGGGGTCTTTGCCTTGAAAGTATGAGAGTATAAGTAATGTACAATTAACCTACTGAAAGTATACTGACTAAAAGGCAAAACAGAACTGTCAAATTATATTATAGCTGTGTCGTTGTATACTTGCGAATTTTTATCTTAAGTGTAACATAATTTTGTTGGGGAAAACTGAAATGCCCATCAAATGTTTTCCCCCAGTTTGCTGAATGTGTTCTGAAGGAGTCGTCGATTGTCTTTTCAAATACGGATAAAGATGTTAACATTATGAGAGAAGAAATAGCAGTCACTCTCCTCCAAAACACTGGTATGTTCAATTTCTAATTTAATATAATTGTAGATAAAAAAAACATTTATATGGATCTTTCAAGGTTATCTTTGATCCAACTTCTGACTAGATGGCCACTAAAACACATGTATTTAAATAATTATGTTACAAGAAACCTATAGTATTCCCTTGTTCCCTGTTTGCTCAGAAAAATAAATGTGAAGATGTATAGACTACTTGACATTATGTTTTGCTAGATGACATGAGCCAACTGTGAAACTTCTGACAGGAGGTGGACAATAATGAGGAAGACACCAACTGGATAGGTAATTGCTTGTTCACTTCTAAAAAAGCAATATTTCTAGAGGTCTGTCAGGCTGGTTTGTAACTGGTGGCAGCGAAGTCAGTCGCAGGAGAGCAAACTGGGTGACAATCGTAGTTGTTTAATAACAATACCAAAAACCGGTACAAAACAATACAAGACACTAAATTGGGTACAAAATAACCCGTCAAGCAACCGCTCACAAAAAGCACAAGCACTAACAAAAAACAATCCCACACAAAGACATAGGGGGGAACAGAGGGTTTAAATACAACACATGTAATGAGGGAATTGAAACCAGGTGTGGAAACACAGACAAAACAAATGGAAAAAGGATCGGTGATGGCTAGAAGACCGGTGACGTCGACTGCCGAACACCACCCAAACAAGGAGAGGCACCGACTTCGGCGGAAGTCGTGACAAGGTAGTATCATCTGCTTTGTCTGATAACGAAATAATTGTAATTCAAGAAAATGTATTTAATGTTTTAAATATATTAACATTTTTCATCATACATTTCAGATTGGATGTGACCGCTGCCCACGATGGATCCACCAGTCCTTTATGAAAACCATCCCATCATTGGAGGATTATGTCTGAGCTGCCTGTCAGGACTAGGTTAGGCTTGAGTTCCAGGCGACGGTATCACCTGGAAAACTTTCCATAAAAAGTGGACCAAATGTTCAGTCGAGCTGTTGCAGCTTTCCAATATTTGTTTATGTTATTTCTTGTCTTTTATATTTGATTTATTGTCATTTTATATCTTATTATGCAAAGATTTGTATTTCTTATTTAAAATGTTTGTTAACAAACTTAACTTTCTGTGATGTTTTTGCGAATGGGGGGGTAATTCTGTCAGGGGGAGCTATCGGCACAACACCGGCGTCCCTCCAGAATGGTTGTGCAACATCTTTTATAAAACATAACTGAAAACAGCAATATTCATAGAAGAAGAAAAACCGGTGTGATACCTAACAGTGCATGTTCATTCCCTCCTTCATTCCTAGAAGCAACATAGAAGAAATGTAGGCCTATCAAAGGTACATTCTTTATACCATGTTGTCTTTGCTTTCTATCCATCAAAATAGTTTTGGGAGAGGATAGGTGTGAAATCATTTGACAACCAACATGTTAAAATCATGTCTAGGGATTTATTTTGGTAGACATTACAAACAGGAGTAAAACACTACACAGAACAGTTAATGAAACAACTTAAAAGCCATCAGATGTGATTTAGTAGAACATATTTTGGCAGTACAAAACCAAAAAAAACGGTTCATATCAACAACAACAAATAGGCCTACAATACCATACGCTTACGCATTTATCTGGAGGTTAGTTGAAAAGCCTGTATCAACTTAATATTTAATCACTGTTTAGTTAATTTCTGCAGTGGCCCATGTCGTCTGAGGACAGGAAATGCTATTGTTGCTGTTTTCTATAGTGGCTTAATAATACATTTTCAGAGTGGAATCTATAGTGGAATCTATAGTGGAACCTATAGTGGAATTTATAGTGGAGTCTATAGTGGAGTCTATAGTGGAATCTATAGTGGAATCTATAGTGGAGTCTATAGTGGAGTCTATAGTGGAGTCTATAGTGGAATCTATAGTGGAGTCTATAGTGGAGTCTATAGTGGAATCTATAGTGGAATCTATAGTGGAGTCTATAGGGGAATCTATAGTGTAATCTACTCTAATAAGAATATATTCTAACAAGTCATTGTATTTACACATGGGGAACTTGGTAGCTGTTGTGGTACGCTATGAAACAGAACATATTGCTGTAGATACACTATGATAGGGAAGATACTGCTGCTCTCAAGGACAGGATCGGGTTTACACGTGGTCTTATTTGCATATCCAACTCTATGGTGTTGTTATGAACCAGCAAAACGCATCTTTTACGCTTTGCTCTTCTCTGACGTCTCTGCGCCTGCGTTTGCCCCACGTGATCCAAAGCGCTGACTCAGTTCTGCCAACAACACTGAGCAGCAGGATTTCTGTGGGGAGAAGAGGGGAGGGGAGAGAGATGCGAGGGGAGAGGAGAGAGATGGGAGGGGAGAGTAAAGAGAGGGGAGAGGAAAGAAGAGAGGGGAAACGGGAGGAGAGAGAGGTGAGACGAGAGGGGAGAAGGATAGAAGGAGAGAGGGGAGAGAGAGGGGAAGATAGGAGAGAGGGGAGAGAGAGGGGAGAGAGAGGGGAGAAGGATAGAAGGAGAGAGGGGAGAGAGAGGGGAGGATAGGAGAGGAAAAAGGTGTGAGGAGTAAGAGGAATTGTTGGAGGAAAATTATTGTATTGGCTTTTAATATTCATGCGTAGATTTGAAAAACGCAATAAACAAAACACATTTTTAAATGGTACATTCTTTATCCGCTCCTCATGTCCCCTTACCTTCTGGTCCTTGGCTTGATTGCGGGCCTTGGAGGCAAGCTCCAAGAGGGCCATGAGGAGTCCCAGGCCCAACCCCAGGGCCAGGAGCAGAAAGAGGCCCCTCAGGAGGTGGGGCTGGAGGGCATGTGGGGCTTGGCCACCCTCTGGCAAGCAGCTGTTGGCCCACCACTTACTCTGCAGGAAGGCCAACTCCCCAGACTCACTCAGTTGCAGTATGGCCACCGTTATGTTCTTCATCATTGGAAAGCCTGACAGGAGAGAGTGGGATGGAGGAGGGAGGATAGAAAAGGAAGAGGGAGAAATGAGAGAGAGAGAGAGAGAGAGAGAGAGAGAGAGAGAGAGAGAGAGAAGAGGGTGGGAGGGAGAGAGACAGGGAGGAGGGTGGGAGGGTGGGAAGGAGAGATACGGGGAGGAGGGTGGGAGAGAGATACAGGGAAGAGAGTGGGGGAGAGATACAGGGAGGAGGGTGAGAGAGAGACGGGGAGGAGAGAGAGATACGGGGAGGAGGGTGGGAGAGAGATACAGGGAGGAGGGTGAGAGAGAGAGACGGGGAGGAGAGAGAGATACGGGGATGAGGGTGAGAAAGAGGGACAGGAAGAAGGGTGGGAGCGCAAGGAGTTAGTGCGTGAGTATTTTATGTGAGAGAGAAGGGGGTCAGTGTGTGTATGTGTGTGTGCATCAAGTAATGAACCACACTTCAAATACTTCAGATACTCACCACCACAGCAGGCCACAAATAAAAACACACAGACAACATTCCAATGTTCCTTTATTGACAGCACAGTGTTCCATTTATCATGCTCATCTATGGGGGGTACTGTGGACACAGCTGCTAGGGGCTCACCTAGGGGTACTGTGGACACAGCTGCTAGGGGCTCACCTAGGGGTACTGTGGACTCAGCTGCTAGGGGCTCACCTAGGGGTACCGTGGACTCAGCTGCTAGGGGCTCACCTAGGGGTACCGTGGACTCAGCTGCTAGGGGCTCACCTAGGGGTACTGTGGACTCAGCTGCTAGGGGCTCACCTAGGGGTACCGTGGACTCAGCTGCTAGGGGCTCACCTAGGGGTACCGTGGACTCAGCTGCTAGGAGCTCACCTAGGGGTACTGTGGACTCAGCTGCTAGGGGCTCACCTAGGGGTACCGTGGACTCAGCTGCTAGGGGCTCACCTAGGGGTGCTGCAATGCTGTACCCTCTCATGGCGATGAGTTCGCTGCTGCGGATCAGGTTGCAGTAGCGAGCCACAGCCAGGTCCAGAGACGCTGCCTCTCCAATAAAGGCGTAGTTGCCTTCCTGGGTGCGTCGATTGCCCTCTTCCACTGAAGCCACACAACTCTTCTTCCTCTCCATGTGCTGGTAGATGCGTCGGTAGGTGGGGTTGTTGGAGTTCTGGAAATGTGAGCGAAATGGGAACCGTAGAAGATTGATTTAGGCTGGAGTTTTTGAGACATAAGCGGTTCTAGTTCTAGGTGTAGGCTTTCATCCGGAAACTCACCATGGAAGGGAATGTACAGAAATATGAACAGGTACAGATAAGAAAACACATTTATTGACTTCCATTAAGGGGCCAGATATCTGCCAAAAAGGTTGAACGTATATGTATCATTAGGATCGTAAGAAAAGCCATATGTAAATTGTTAGGATCGTAAGAATAGCCATGCGTGAAACATGAAACGTAAACGTTCAAATAGATCTGGAAACGTACATACCTTGTTACGACTATGAATTAACATTTACACGTTCAATTCTTACTTTACGTCTCCCTTTACTTGGTTACAAATATTTTTTATGCATACAAACATTTTTCAGTAATGTGGCATCTGCAAAAGACATGAACCGAACGTAGCTAGTTGAAGTTAGTTAGTCAATCAACCAACTAAAGGACATGAACTGACTGTAGCTAGTCAAAGTTAGCTAGTCCATCAATCAACTCTAGCCCAGACATTAGAGTTGCTTTGCAGGTTCCAGTTTAATTTCCAAAATAAAAGTCTAGAGCTTATTTTAGAACTGCATTCGATAATGACGTTATACCAGTAGATGGCGTAGTCTAGGCTTGGGCCTTCAGCAAATTACTTGTGTGAGAAAGATAAAGACACAGAAGAGTCTAGAATATCCGCCTGAGCTGCAAAATAGAAAGTAAATATGATTTAGGCTAGGCCTATTCCGCGATCTAAATATGCCATGCTGCTTGTGTTATTTAATGGTCATATAATTGCATTACACAACCCCATCACACAGAGGCTATATCCATATCAATACATGTAACAAAACTAAATATTGATTAAGTCGTGGCTATAACCTGTCCTGAGTCAAATAGCCAAGGGGTCCCAAATGGTCTAGACTATCTATAGCCTATTCTTATTGTCAGATCTGTTTTCCTTAATCAGCCAATGCATGTGCTTCTTCAACTATTTTGTTTAAAATGTATTTAGAGGCCTGTGAGACAGGTTCTCTTTTTAAGGGGAGCCCTATAATAAAAACTGTTAGTAAACACAAATAGAGTTCAAAAATTATTCCGCAAGACACCCCCTACATGATAGCCTAAATTGCAATCCCTATGAGTTGAAGGCCTATTATTTTTATTTGGACAGGCCTAAATTAAACATTGCAGTGATAGGCTAAATAACTTTGGATATTTTAGATCATTACACACAAGGATTTCAATAAACAAATGGATCTAATCTCTTTGATTTAGTTCCTATTGCAACTCAGACAAACGACTGAATGGATGGCATACTGACTGACTGACTGACTGAACGAAGGATGAATTAATTACATGTTCAAATATGTTGGAATGCCGAGTTGCACGCATCATGCGTGCTCTGCACTTTATTTGGTTAGTAGGCAAGTAGGCCTACGTTAATCATTATACACTATGGCTGCATGCCTCCAGAAGGGCACCTTCTGAGGCTGAGGGGTGCTTTTACGAAGACGCATGGTACTGTGGTGCTGCATGGAGATCACAAGCTCCTTCTATCCTTCTCCCCTCTCTTCTCACCTCTCTCTCCTCCCGTTTCCCCTCTCTTCTTTCCTCTCCCCTCTCTTTACTCTCCCTTCCCCTCTCTCTCCTCTTCAACTGGGCAGCAGTGTGGCGATGGAGGGAATAGCCTATACAGAGACTACCTAAGACCACTGCAACATAGTTTTTGTAAAGTGTGGGAATAAGCTTATGCCAGACTTAGCCTACGTTTAACCTCTCCCTTGTTCATTTCAAAGTCCATATGTTCATGACCAGATTCATATAAATCATGTCATATTATTTTAAATTCATATTAACTCCTCCTACAGAATATGCTTTGGCAAGATTTAGAGTGATGACATAAATATCAAAATATTCTATAAGAAAATATTTTGAGTGGCAAAACTCACATGGTCATACATCATTCATAGATTCACCAGACAGCTATTATTAATACTTTTATGATTCATTATTCCTGGTAGATACTACTGGTTATGATTCATTGTTCCTGGTAGATACTACTGGTTATGATTCATTATTCATGGTAGATACTACTGGTTATGATTCATTATTCCTGGTAGATACTACTGGTTCTGCTTCATTATTCCTGGTAGATACTACTGGTTCTGCTTCATTATTCATGGTGGATACTACTGGTTCTGCTTCATTATTCCTGGTAGATACTACTGGTTATGATTCATTATTCCTGGTAGATACTACTGGTTATGTTTCATTATTCCTGGTAGATACTACTGGTTATGTTTCATTATTCATGGTGGATACTACTGGTTCTGCTTCATTATTCCTGGTAGATACTACTGGTTCTGCTTCATTATTCCTGGTGGATACTACTGGTTCTGCTTCATTATTCCTGGTGGATACTACTGGTTATGATTCATTATTCCTGGAAGATACTACTGGTTATGATTCATTATTCCTGGTAGATACTACTGGTTATGTTTCATTATTCCTGGTATATATGTGTGTGTGTGGTTTCTTTTTCTTTTTAAAGCAACACATACTTTGAAGAAGTTGAACGTGGATCCCCCTTCGACTGTTCCGTAGTCGATGACGTCCTGTTTGGCCAAGTCCTCAAAGTTATTCACCGAGACGTGTTTGGAGTCCGAGCGTAGTATGGCGTTAAAGTTGCTGAAGTAGCAGGCCAGGAGCACCACCGCGAACACCCACCAGACGGCGCTGATAACGCGGCCTGACAGGCCTTTAGGGTGTGGGCCAGCACCTGAGAACGCAAAACACAAACATACATTATATTATGTTTCATTTAATTATATGACTGAAATATAGGGAAGGAAAACACATATGGAACTATACTCACTCCATTGCTTTCTTCTGGACTACACTAGAAAGTGTGAAAACTTTCATTTCTTCCTTATCCGTATCCTCTTAAGCTGAGCAATGTAGAAAATGTTTTTTAAATAATATAAAGATTATATCAATTTCTCATGCATGTAAGAGTAATAACACCTGCTGCATTGGTTAGAAGCTCAATTATTACACTTTTTCCTTACTGTGGATCTTTTAGGTTATATGTTGGACAATAAAGAAGGAAAGGAACCAAAAACCTGGTCTAGACAATCCTTGTCTAAATAGCAGGAACATAAACCCCTGTCCAGACTGATTAGACTGGCGGCCATATTTAGTGTACCCACAGTAAAGCAGATTCTATGGTCTTCTAGACTCTTCTAGTCTTCATAGTAGGAACATAAACCCTTGTCTAGACTCCCGTTGCCAAAATAGCATGGCTTCCTTTTACATGTGACTTGGAAGCAGCGGTTTGACTCCAGGGGGCAATTTGACTCACAGCTGCATTACCTTGCAGGGTCATGGCTCCGGTGATGTACCAGAAGCTGTGCAGGAGAGTGAAGCTGTGTTCGTCTGTCTCGGGGTCTGCCCACTCACAGGGGCTTATCCTGGGGTTGGGCAGAAAAACAAAGTGGGCATTGAGATCTATCTTATTCATTGTCTGGACAGCAGCCAAACCACATTCTTACACAGAATGAATTAGCAGTGCAGTTTCTACTTCCGTTGACATACTTTACTTTTAACTACAATCTCCCACGCTATGATTTGTATACTTGACGTACGTAACCTATTTCTATGTTGACATCTTTTTATGCAAGGGATGAATCCTAACTTCTATTTATATGCAAGTCAAATTCTCATTTAGTCTCATTGACTTCAATGGATGACTAAGTGAAATTTGATTTATTTAAGTGGAAGTTTAGGATTCCCCCCGAAGTGCCTAGTGTTGATAGCTAGCTAGGGGTTTGATTTGGAATGTAGCCAAGGAGATAATGATTTCTCACCTGACCACCAAATAAATGCAGAGTTTCGTTGGTGGAGTTTAAACACTTGATCGATGTATATATCATAGAAGAGTGTAATTGTCTTTAGGACAGCGTTTTTTTTGTTGTCAAGACTTTAGTGTTTTTTTAACGTAATATGTAATTGTTGTACTGTATGTGTGTTTATAGTTTTGTTTAATGTGGTGTTAGTGTATGTAAGTTGTTTTGTCTGAAACGTTGTTCCCCCTGCTGCTGTTGGACCAGGTCTCTCTTGGAAAAGAGATGTTATCTCAATGAGAATAACCTGTTTAAATAAAGGTTAAATTAAAACATATAATAAATCAGGCGGGAGATTATCATTTTAGCTCACCTGGTCACCAGATATATGCAGAAGCCTGTCACCAGGAAGGCCAGGAGGATACCCACCCACATATCGGTGGAGAAGGGGAAGAGGAAGCTGAGGGAGTGGCTCTCCTCGGAGCCCATGTCCCTGCTCAGGATGAAACTAATCCCCGTCTGCATGAAGGGAGTGCTCATCTCCACCCCCTGCTCCCTGGTCGCTGTGAGGGTCAGAGAGGCAACTGCCAGTTCGGCCTCCTGATAGATAGGAAGAGACAAGAGCAGGCACACACACAGGAGTATGGACACACAGACACACACACAGGAGTACGGACACACACAAGAGTACGGACACACAGAGACACACACAAGAGTACGGACACACACGCAGGAGTACGGACACACAAAGAAGTAGGGTAAAAACAAACAGGAGTAGTGACACAGCGTGAATGAGTATATAGCCATGCACGGTATACTTAACACAAGTCTGAATGACTCAACCAATCCCCCAGCGTACTGTATTCCACCACCTGATACCTTCTGTCCACTCCCCCAGCGTACCGTATACCACCACCTGATACCGTCTGTCCAATCCCCCAGCATACCGTATACCACCACCTGATACCGTCTGTCCAATCCCCCAGCGTACTGTATTCCACCACCTGATACCTTCCGTCTAATCCCCCAGCGTACTGTATACCACCACCTGATACCTTCCGTCCAATCCCCCAGCATACCGTATACCACCACCTGATACCTTCTGTCCAATCCCCCAGCGTACTGTATACCACCACCTGATACCTTCCGTCCAATCCCCCAGCGTACTGTATACCACCACCTGAAACATTCTGTCTAATCCCCCAGCGTACTGTATACCACCACCTGATACCTTCTGTCCACTCCCCCAGCGTACCGTATACCACCACCTGATACCGTCTGTCCAATCCCCCAGCGTACCGTATATCACCACCTGATACCTTCTGTCTAATCCCCCAGCGTACTGTATACCACCACCTGATACCTTCTGTCTAATCCCCCAGCGTACTGTATACCACCACCTGATACCTTCTGTCTAATCCCCCAGCGTACCGTATTCCACCACCTGTTACCTTCTGTCCAATCCCCCAACGTACCGTATACCACCACCTGATACCTTCTGTCCAATCCCCCAGCGTACTGTATACCACCACCTGATACCTTCCGTCCAATCCCCCAGCGTACTGTATACCCTTCTGTCCAGGCCACTCACCCCTCGGACCACCTCCCCGATCATCCCCAACCAGTTGCCGCTCTGGTCCTGTTGCCCGTATTTCCCATCCTTCACCAGGTGCACGTTGTACTTGAAGTCCAACTTTTTGGCAATCTCCGCTAGCAGGTCAATGCAGTACCCCTCCAGCTCAGACCCTTGGGTCATTGTGTATGGCTCTTGCTGGTGGGAGTGAATCCGACAAGTGGATCATATTTTAAAACATGCACACTAGCATAGAGTTACATAAAATTACTAGAGTGGCTATGTCATAGACCATCATAAAACAAGAATATGCTGATAAAGGCAGCTACCTTGGTCAGGGATGCATTCAAATGAGTCTAGTTGGTGAATGAATGGCAGTGTTCTATTTACTTCTACAGTTGAAGTCGGAAATTTACATGCACTTAGGTCATTAAAACTCACTTTTAAACCACAACCACACACATTTCTTGTTAACAAACTATAGTTTTGGCAAGTCGGTTAGGAAATCTACTTTGTGCATGACACAAGTAGCTTTTCCAACAATTGTTTACAGACAGATTATTTCACTTATAATTCACTGTATCACAATTCCAGTGGGTCAGAAGTTTACATACACTAAGTTGACTGTGCCTTTAAACAGCTTGGAAAATTCCAGAAAATGGCTTTAAAAGCTTCTGACAAGCAAATTGACATCATTTGAGTCAATTGGAGGTGTACCTGTGGATGTATTTCCAGGCCTACCTTCAAACTCAGTGCCTCTTTGCTTGACATCATGGGAAAATCAAAAGAAATCAACCAAGACCTCAGAAAAAGAATTGTAGACCTCCACAAGTCTGGTTCACCCTTGGGAGCAATTTCCAATTGCCTGAATGTACCACATTCATCTGTACAAACAATAGTATGCAAGTATAAACACCCCCTTTAAATGGCATCAGACCGAGGCTCTGCAACTGTCCTCGTGCTCCTAGACCTTAGTGCTGCAATCTCTCCACATTCTTTTGGATAGATTGGAAAACCAAATTGGTCTACACGGACAAGTTCTGTTGGAAAGATATCAGTTTGTCTCTGTGGATAGTTTGTCCTCTGACAAATCAACTCTAAACTTTGGTGTTCCTCAAGACTCTGTTTTAGGACCACTATTGTTTTCACTATATATTTTACCACTTGGTGATCTTCTGTTGAATCTGACAACTAATCTTGATGGTTGTACAGTCGTCTCAAATAAAACTGTGAAGGACCTCGGCGTTACTCTGGACCCTGATCTCTCTTTTGCCGAACATATCAAGACTGTTTCAAGGACAGCTTTTTTTCCATCTACGTAACATTGTAAAAATCAGAAACTTTCTGTCCAAAGATTATGCAGAAAAGTTAATCCATGCTTTTGTCACTTCTAGGTTAGACTACTGCAATGCTTTACTTTCCAGCAACCCGGATAAAGCACTAAATAAACTTCAGTTAGTGCTAAACATGGCTGCTAGAATCTTGACTAGAACCAAAACATTTGATCATATTACTCCAGTGCTAGCCTCTCTACACTGGCTTCCTGTTAAGGCAAGCGCTGATTTCAAGATTTTACTGCTAACCTACAAAGCATTACATGGACTTGCTCCTACCTCCGATTTGGTCCAGCCGTACATACCTACACGTACGCTACGGTCACAAGACGTAGGCCTCCTTACTGTCCCTAGAATTTATAAGCAAACAGCTGGAGGCAGGGCCTTCTCCTATAGAGCTCAATTTTTATGGAATGGTCTGCCTATCCATGTGAGAGACGCAGACTCTGCCTCAACCTTTAAGTCTTTATTGAAGACTCATCTCTTCAGTAGGTCCTATGATTGAGTGTAGTCTGGCCCAGGAGTGTGAAGGTGAAAGGAAAGGCACTGGAGCAACGAACCACCCTTGCTGTCTCTGCCTGGCCGGTTCCCCTCTCCACTGGGATTCTCTGCCTCTAACCCTATTACAGGGGCTGAGTCACTGGCTTAATGGTGCTCTTCCCTGCGGTCCCTGCGAGGGGTGCGTTGCTTGAGTGACTTGAGTCACTGACGTGATCTTCCTGTCCGGGTTGACATCAGCTGATGTAAGAAGGGCTTTATACATACATTTGATTTGATTTGATGGGACCACAATGCCGTCATACCACTCAGGAAGGAGACGCGTTCTGTCTCCTAGAGATTAACGTACTTTGGTGTGAAAAGTGCAAATCAATCCCAGAACAACAGCAAAGGACCTTGTGAAGATGCTGGAGGAAACAGGTACAAAAGTAAAGTAAGTAAGTAAAAAGGGTGAGGCTTGCAAGCCGAAGAACACCATCCCAACCGTAAAACACGGGGGTGGCAGCATCATGTTGTGGGGGTGCTTTGCTGCAGGAGGGACTGGAGCACTTCACAAAATAGATGGCATCATGAAGCAGGAAAATTATGTGGATATATTGAAGCAACATCTCAAGACATCAGTCAGGAAGTTAAAGCTTGGTCGCAAATGGGTCTTCCAAATGGACAATGACCCCAAGCATACTTCCAAAGTTGTGTCAAAATGGCTTAAGGACAACACAGTCAAGGTATTGGAGTGGCCATCACAAAGCCCTGACCTCAATCCTATAGAAAATCTGTGGGCAGAACAGAAAAAGCGTTTGCGAGCAAGGAGGCCTACAAACCTGACTCAGTTACACCAGCTCTGTCAGGAGGAATGGGCCAAAATTCACCCAACTTATTGGGGGAAGCTTGTGGAAGGCTACCTGAAAACATTTGACCCAAGTTAAACAATTTAAAGGCAATGCTGCCAAATACTAATTGAGTGTATGTAAACGTCTGACCCACTGGGAATGTGATGAAAGAAATAAAAGCTGAAATAAATTATTCTCTCTACTATTATTCTGACATTTCACATTCTTAAAATAAAGTGGAGATCCTAACTGACCTAAAACAGGGAATCTTTACTAGGCTTAAATGTCTTGTGAAAATTGTGAAAAACTGAGTTTACATTTATTTGGCTAATGTAAACTTCCGACTTCAACTCTTATGTATACCAGTATATCAACTGTCGTGTCACGTTACAATATTGAGAGCATAATGACATGGGTTTTGGCCACGAATGGCTCCCTAAAATGGTGGAATCTAGTGTATGACGTCAGGCGAGATCTATACTGAACAAAAATATAAAACGCAACATGCAACAATTTCAATGATTTTACTGTGTTACAGTTCACGTAAGGAAATCAGTCAATTTAAATAAATTTAAATAGATGAAAAATAATCTATGGATTTCACATGACTGGGGCAAGGGCGCAGCCAATCAGAATGAGTTTTTCCCCACAAATAGGCTTTATTACAGACAGAAATACTCCTCAGTTTCATCAGCTGTCCGGGTGGCAGGTCTCAGACCCATGAATGCACCTCATCAAAATGTCTGGGATCTTTTATTTCAACTCATGAATCCAAGACTTTACAAGTTGCATTCATATTTTTTTTCAGTATATGATCAGCTGCTTTCACACAGCCATCCTGAGAACCCAATTCTGTCCACACTCGCATGTCAGATTTGCACATTCACACCGATGTATCCTCTGAAATAGGACACAGATGCAATACTCATTTCCTGCCATTATTCCTTTAAATTTGGGGGTGGTTGTCACGGTAATGGCAGGTAAACTGAGCGTCCAGACTGAGGTCAGATATGAAACATCATAATCTTATCAGGATTGAGAACCACATATGAATGTGGAATAAAATCGGAAAGATCAGATTCCATGTGTTTTTTTCTATTTAAACATTTTGGGGAAGAAGACTAATGGGTATCAGATATTTCAATACATTGGAATTGGGCTGCCTGTGTAAACGCAGCCACAGTGTTTTCGAACAAGTGTAACTAATTAAACTAATTTGATCAGGAGTCATTATAATGAAATATGAAAATTAATCTGTTTGCTATCAGATGATATGATATGCATAACAAACTAATAAAAAAACTATGATTCTGATAGGTATTAGTATGAGGTGTATATATAATACCTTACCAATATAGTGGTGACGGATAACACCGGGGGCCCTGGAACGACAAAAACAAATCATGAGAATCTCTACACACTGCTCTTTAGTGTGTCTGGGTAAATATATGAGAGAATGCCAATAGTGTGCAAAGCTGTCATCAAGGTAAAGGGTGGCTATTTGAAGAATTTCAAATATAAAATAGATTTTGATTTGTTTAACACTTTTTTGTTTACCACATGATTCCATGTCATTTCATAGTTTTGATGTCTTCACTATTATTCTACAAGAAAATAGTAAACAAAATAGTAAAAATAAAGAAAAACCCTTGAATGTGTAGGTGTGTCCAAACTTTTGACTGGTACTGTATATTAAGTATGTATGTATGTATGTACATGAAATGAGTTGCAAAATGAATATGAAATACAGGTTATAAATAATGATTTTTAATTGAAATAATAATAATTGTGTCCATCAAACTGCTGTCGTCAAAGAATCAACAATTACAGCCTTTCAGACCTTTGGCATTCTAGTTGTCAATTTGTTGAGGTAATCTGAAGAGATTTTACCCCATGCTTCCTGAAGCACCTCCCACAAATTGCATTGGCTTGACGGGCACTTCTTACGTACCATACGGTCAAGCTGCTCTCACAACAGCTCAATAGGTTTGAGATCCGGTGACTGTACTGGCCACTCCATTATAGACAGAATACCAGCTGACTGCTTCTTCCCTAAATAGTTATTGCATATTTTGGAGCTGTGCTTTGGGTCATTGTCCTGTTGTAGGAAGAAACTGGCTACAATGAAGTGCCGTCCACAGGGTATGGCATGGCGTTGCAAAATGGAGCGATAGCCTTCCTTCTTCAAGATCCCTTTTACCCTGTACAAATCTCACACTTTACCACCACCAAAGCACCCCCTGACCATCACATTGCCTCCACCATACTTGACAGATGGCGTCAAGCACTCCTCCAGCATCTTTTCATTTTTTCTGCGTCTCACAAATATTCTTCTTTGTGATCTGAACACCTCAAATACCTCAAGATTTGTCTGTCCATAACACATTTTTCCAATCTTGCTCTGTCCAGTGTCTGTATTCTTTTGTCCATCTTAATCATTTATTTTTATTGGCCAGTCTGAGATATGGCGTTTTCTTTGCAACTCTGCCTAGGAGGCCAGCATCCCGGAGTCGCCAATTCACTGTTGACGTTGAGACTGGTATTTTGCGGGTACTATTTAATGAAGCTGCCAGCTGAGGACTTGTGAGGCATCTGTTTCTCAAACTAGACACTCTAATGTACTTGTCATCTTGCTCAGTTGTGCACCGGGGCCTCCCATTCCTCTTTCTATTCTGGTTAGAGCCAGTCTATTCTGTTCTGTGAAGGGAGTAGTACACAGCGTTGTACGCGATCCTCAGTTTCTTGGCAATTTCTCGCAATGAATAGCCTTCATTTCTCAGAACAAGAATAGACTGACGAGCTTCAGAAGAAAGTTATTTGCTTCTGGCCATTTTGAGCCTGTAATCGAACGCACAAATGCTGATGCTCCAGATACTCAACTAGTCTAAAGAAGGCCAGTTTTATTGTTTCTTTAATTAGCACAACAGTTTTCAGCTGTGCTAACATAATTGCAAAAGGGTTTTCTAATGACCAATTAGCCTTTTAAAATGATCAACAAGGATTAGCTAACACAACGTGCCATTGGAACACAGGAGTGATGGTTGCTGATAATGGGCCTCTGTATGCCTATGTTGATATTCCAACGGCACGTTAAATCAGCCGTTTCCAGCTAAAATAGTAATTTACAACATTAACAATGTCTACACTGTATTTCTTGTCAATTTGATGTTATTTTAATGGACAAAAAATGTGCTTTTCTTTCAAAAACAAGGACTTTTATAAGTGACCCAAACTTTTAACGGTAGTGCTAATATAAACTCAGCAAAAAAAGAAACGTCCTCTCAGTGTCAACTGTGTTTATTTTCAGCAAACTTAAATATTTGTATGAACATAAGATTCAACAACTGAGACATAAACTGAACAAGTTCAACAGACATGTGACTAACAGAAATTGAATAATATGTCCCTAACAGAAATTGAATAATATGTCCCTGAACAAAGGGGGGGTCAAAATCAAAAGTAACAGTCAGTATCTGGTGTGGCCACGAGCTGCATTAAATCACTGTAGTTCATCTCCTCCTCATGGACTGCTCCAGATTTGCCAGTTCTTGCTGTGAGATGTTACCCCACTCTTCCATCAAGGAACCTGCAAGTTCTCAGACATTTCTGGGTGGGAATGGCTTTAGCCCTCACCCTCTGATCCAACAGGTCCCAGACGTGCTCAATGGGATTGAGACCCGGGCTCTTCGCTGGCCATGGCAGAACACTGACATTCCTGTCTTGCAGGAAATCACACACAGAATGAGCAGTATGGCTGGTGGCATTGTAATGCTGGAGGGTCATGTCAGGATGAGCCTGCAGGATGTGTTCCCTGTAATGCACAGAGCTGAGATTGCATGCAATGACAACAAGCTCAGTCCGATGTTGCTGTGATACACCGCGCCAGACCATGACGGACCCTCTACCTCCAAATCGATCCCACTCTAGTGTACAGGCCTCGGTGTAACGCTCATTCCTTCAACAATAAACGCAAATCCGACCAACACCCCTGTTGAGACAAAACCGTGACTCGTTAGTGAGGAGCACTTTTTGCCAGTCCTGTCTGGTCCAGCGACGGTGGGTTTGTGCCCATAGGCGACGTTGTTGCCGGTGATGTCTGGTGAGAACCTGCCTTACAACAAGCCTACAAGCCCTCAGTCCAGCTTCTCTCAGCCTATTGCGGACAGTCTGAGCACTGATGGAGGGACTGTATGTTCCTGGTGGAACTCGGGCAGTTGTTGTTGCCATCCTGTACCTGTCCCGCAGGTGTGATGTTCGGATGTACCGATCCAGTGCAGGTGTTGTTACACGTGGTCTGCCACTGAGAGGACGATCAGCTGTCCGTCCTGTCTTCCTGTAGCGCTGTCTTAGGCGTCTCACTGTACGGACATTGCAATTTATTGCCCCGGCCACATCTGGAGTCCTCATGCCTCCTTGCAGCATGCCTAAGGCACGTTCACGCAGATGACCCTGGGTATCTTTTCTGTGTCCTAAGTTTTCATAACTGTGACCTTAATTGCCTACCGTCTGTAAGCTGTTAGTGTCCTAACGACCGTTCCCCAGGTGCATGTTCAGTAATTGTTTATGGTTCATTGAACAAGCATGGGAATAAGTGTTTAAACCCTTTACAATGAAGATCAGGGTCCTGCAAAAGAGACAAGTTTATATATATGTGTTTTATTGTGACATACACCAGATAGGTGTAGTGTAATGTGTTGTTTTACAGGGTCAGCCATAGTAGTACTGCGCCCTTGGAGCAAATTATGGTTAAGTGCCTTGCTCAAGGTTACATCGACCAATTTTTCACCTCGTTGGCTAGGATATTCAAACCAGCAACTGTTACTGGCCCAACGATCTAACCGCAAGGCTACCTTCCGCCCTATGAAATATAATAGGAGTGATGACTGAATAGTAGGATTCTACGTAAATCCCTTCTCCCGGCCTTGCTTTGGTTAATTTGCTTTGTCTGGTTGAAAACTAGTAGAAGTGGCTCGAGGGCTTCTAATGAAGCATATCATCATGCCATTATCTGCTTGGTCCTCTCTTCCAACTTCGGGAGATTGGACCCAGTAGCTAGGATGGAAGACAATAGCAGTATTGTACATCAGCTTTCTACAGAGACTACTTTCTCTTCCATTTTGGGGGCAATGCAGGGGGACAGTAATGGGGTACCACAGGGCTGTGGTTCATACCCCTGTGGTGAGACTAAAGTGGGCCCCCACCCCGCTCTGCCCTAAATACATGTTCTGGAACCAACCCCCTTCCAACCCCTCCACCAGAAGAGGGAAAGTCACCCTTTCCAATCCCCCTCCCTCTTTTAGACATTATGCATGGCACTCAAACTTGTTTTCCTTGCCGTCGATTGACTGTGACCAATGCCATTTCAGTGTGTCCGCTTCAGGACCTAACAAGCCCTGCCAAAGTTGGAGGCGGGGAAGCGGAGGTGCCGGAGCAGTCAGGGTGCTCCCTTGGTATCATATGGTGTCAGTGACACACTGACACACATCAACAGTAATTTGTAAAAAGACCACTGGCATCGACCTACAAGCCCACGGAGATGCCGGTCATTTCGCGGGCTTGCCCCGGCCATTGACTTCAAGCTCAATTGATTTATTATACTCTTTTGTTGGCCATGGAAGGCATCCTCTCAGATGACTTGTGAGAAATGGTTGGCTGCCAGATCTGATGCGGCCCTGGCGCTTTGAACAGGGTTCCAGCCATCCAGCCTTGGTCAATGGGAAGAGTCAGATGTCGAGACACTAACCATTTTGGGGTGCCTTCCCGCAGGCTAAAACATGCTGGGATGCTGGAGGAATTTCAAGGCTGGCCTCCAGGCTGGTTCTATTAAAGCTGCACTGCTCAAGAAGAGGCTATTGCCTGTCACAGCAGTATGTTTTCTAAATGTATTCACTTCATTCAACACTTTTCCCCCAAATTCCTATAAATAACCTAATATAGTTCAGAGGCGTCTTGACTACTTATACATTAGACCACTAGGGGTCACTATAGTAAAATGGTTAACGAGTACCCTGCACAGTAGCATGGAAAGGGGGATACCTAGTCAATTGCACAACTGAATGCATTCAACTGAAATGTGTCTTCCGCATTTGACCCAACCCCTCTGAATCAGAGGAAGTGATACTGGGAGATTTTTTTTGTTTTAATAAGGGACTCATAGAATAGAAATAACATAGTAAATGTAAATCTGGGACACTCAAATGAGTAGGATATGTTAAGACTATTTAACAACTTTTCAACTACTTACTACTTTTTAGCTACAATGGTTACATAAGACAGAAGGTTGCTTAATGCAAAAACGAAAGGAGGGTGGTTTGTCGGGGTGGATGGGTGGGCGTATAAAAACAAACGTCTAGCAACCGAAAGGTTGCGTGTTCAAAATCTCATGAGCATCTTTTGCATTTTAGCAAAATCTTTTGCATACTTATTACTTTTTTAGCTACTTTGCAAGTACTTAGAATGTTAGCTAACCCTTCCCCTAACTCTTTAACCTAATTCCTAAACTTAACCCTAACCTTGCTAACATTAGCCAGAAATGAGAATTTGTAACCATAGGATCTAACGTAACCATAGGATCTAACGTAACCATAGGATCTAACGTAACCATAGGATCTAACGTTACCATTATGATTATTACCAATACCTGACCCTGGATTTATAGCTATAGTAGCAGCTTTACTGGGAATACCTGCTCCTTCCATGACAGACTGACCAGGTGAAAGCTATGATCCCTTATTGATGTCACTTACTAAAACACTTCAATCAGTGTAGATGAAGGGGAGGAGACAGGTTGGGGAAGGATTTTTAAGCATTGAGACATGGAATGTGTATGTGTGACATTCAGAGGGTGAATGGGCAAGACAAAATATTTAAGTGCCTTTGAATGGGGGTATTGTAGTAGGTGCCAGGCGCACCGGTTTGAGTGTGTCAAGAACTGCAACGCTGCTGGGTTTTTCATGCTCAACATTTTCCCGTGTGTATCAATAATGGTCCACCAAAGGATATCCAGCCAACTTGACACAGATGTGGGAAGCATTGGAGTCAACATGGGCCAGCAGCCCTGTGGAACGCTTTTGACACCTTGTAGTCCATGTCCCAACAAATTGAGGCTGTTCTGAGGGCAAATGGGGGTGCAACTCAATATTAGGAAGGTGCTCCTAATGTTTTGAACACTCAGTGTATACCATGTGATATATTTATATTTACCTGCAGTGCAAAACCCAGCTAGCAGTGCCACCACACACACAACCGATCCAATAAACGCTTTCATGTCGTCACCTTCTGAACCTGAGAATTTAAAAGGCAAAAACAGTTGTTTTCGGTGACAAAGTTAAACTGCATAATAGATTCTTTTTTGTATCGACAGATATGTGAGTGCAATAAAAACTTGAACATTGTAAGCTGTGTGTCAAATTAAATTAACCAAACTGACAATTTCTCGAGAAATAATAATGATACATGTCCAGAGGTCAAATGGTAGTTATACATAGTAAAATATATACAGTACCAGTCAACATTTGGACACAACTACTCATTCAAGATTTTTTCTTTATTTTTGACTATTTTCTAAGTTGTAGTATAGTGAAGACGCCACAACTATGAAATAACACATATGGAATCATGTAGTAACTAAAAAAAAGTCTTAAATAAATCAAACTTTATTTTATATTTGAGATTCTTCAAAGTAGCCACCCTTTGCCTTGATGACAGCTTTGCACACTCTTGGCATTCTCTCAACCAGCTTCATGAGAAATGCTTTTCCAACAGTATTGAAGGAGTTCCCACATATGCGGAGCACTTGTTGGCTGCTTTTTCCTTGACTCTGCAGTCCTACTCATCCCAAACCATAATGCAGCACTCATTCACTCTCCTTCTTGGTCAAATAGCCCTCAAATAGCCTGGAGGTGTGTTTTGGGCCATTGCCTGTTGAAAAACAAATGATAGTCCCACTAAGCGCAAACCAGATGGGATGGCGTATCGCTGCAGAATGCTGTGGAAGCCATGCTGGTTAAGTGTGCCTGGAATTCTAAATAAATCACTGACAGTGTCACCAGCAAAGCACCCCCACACCATCGCATCTCCTCCTCCATGCTTCACGGTGGGAAGAACACATGTGGAGGTTATCCATTCACCGACTCTGCGTCTCACAAAGACACCGGTCTGATGTCCATTGCTTGTGTTTCTTAGCCCAAGCAAGTCTCTTCTTCTTATTGGTGTCCTGTAGTAGTGGTTTCTTTGCTGCAATTCGAGAATGAATGCTTGATTCACGCAGTCACCTCTGAACAGTTGATGTTGAGGTGTGTCTGTTACTTGAACTCTGTGAAGCATTTATTTGGGCTGCTATCTGAGGTGCAGTTAACTCTAATGAACTTATCCTCTGCAGCAGAGGTAACTCTGGGTCTTCCTTTCCTGTGGTGGCCTCATGAGAGCCATTTTCATTATAGCGCTTGATGGTTTTTGCGACTGCACTTGAAGAAACGTTCAAAGTTCTTGACATTTTCTGGATTGACTGACCTTCATGTCTTAAAGTAATGGACTGTCGTTTCTCTTTGCTTATTTGAGCTGTTCTTGCCATAATTGTGACATGGTCTTTTACCAAATAGGGCTATCTTCTGTATACCACCCCTACCTTGTCACAACACAACTGATTGGCTCAAACGCAATAAGGAAAGAAATTCCACAAGGCACTCCTGTTAATTTAAATGCATTCCAGGTGACTACCTCATGAAGCTGGTTGAGAGAATGCCAAGTGTGCAAAGCTGTCATCAAGGCAAAGGGTGGCTACTTTAAAGAATCTAAAATCTGAAATATATTTAAATTTGTTTAAAACTTCTTTGGTTACTACATGATTCCATATGTCTTATTTTATAGTCTTCACTATTATTCTACAATGTAGAAAATAGTAAAAATAAATAAAAACCCTTGAATGAGTAGGTGTCTTTTGACTGATATATATATACTCACACTTTATTTCTAATAAAAACATTGGACATCCTACACCAGAATTTCACAATTTGTTCTAATTTTGGGGGGTCATAATGCAAAAGAAATGTAATAGGCCATGCCTCATCTCACGGCACATAAACTTCAACAGTAAGGCAGGAGGAGGTGTATTATACGGCCAATATACCAAGGGCTGATCTTAGGCACGAGAGCAGTAAAAAAAATGATGTTTTGTCATCCCCGTGGTATACGGTCGGATATACCACGGCTGTGAGCCAATCAGCATTCAGTGCTCGAACCAACCAGTTTATAATTATTAATAGATGATACATGGAAGAGAAAGTTTCTAAATGTTTTTTTAGGAAGTACAATAGCAATAAGATGCTGCCAATCAAAATTCACTGTAAAAGTATATAGTACTGTCTGAATAATCTAGAAAAAAGTCCACAAGGATTCCTTACCTTAGATGTTCTGTCCTACGTGGTAGAGAAGTGGAAGGATGGAAACAAAGTAGTGAATGGAGAGGGCCGGTTGGGTGCAGTTCAAGGAGGGGGGAGCAGATATCACACAACCCACATTTATAAAGGGGTTGGATATGGAAGGACGACAGCGAGTTGCATCACAACAAATCTATCCTTTCTCCCAAAGTGTGCACTTGTTCACTTCCCTTGGTATAAATGCTAGCTTAGCAGCTTTATAGAGTGCTACACATCAAGATGGCCAGGTTACATAAATATGAGAGAGCCCCCAACCTCTCCCTATTTAAGTCAATGTGTAACAATCCGGTAATAACTGTACTTCTATTATCTGTAGACTCAATCCCGTCTGTACACTGTGATCACATCAACTCAACAAAGCAGCCCACTGTGACCGGTTCTCTTATTTGGAACTACAGGCTATGAGTCTTGGATTGGTGCACACTAGCAGCTTAGAGTGATGCATATCAAGATGGCAAGGCTTGTTTTTGTCAGGTTACACAAGAGTCCCTCTCATCCTGCCTTATTGGCAGCCAATGGAACAGATACTGTTCCCAGAAATCAGGGGGAAGAGTGGTGCAGAGTGGCAGATTTCTGACCCTGACGAATGCTTTGGGAATCATCAGGAGGTTGGAACCAGAGGGAAGATATGTGGTCACTGAAAACAAGTGTCCTATTCTTGAAGCTAACTCTAAAAGGAGTTATTTGCAGAAGAACAGTGATAGGGAGGGAGAGATATCTGTTTGTAGAATAATTATTTTGAGGAAGTGGCCAGAGCAGAATAATGGATAAAAAAATCCTGATGAGGTGAAATTTTTTCGGTCCTAGAAGTTAATTGGTAAAAAGCTGAATGAAGGTTCAACCTGTTTATTTTGGTATTGGACAGAGTTAGCTTGTTCGGTTAGTTCATGTTAATCCCCTTGACAACATCCAAGAGACTTGAATTACTCCACTATTCAATAATCAGAGAAGTACTTATTAGGTACCCAAGCAGCCCATTCAAATTAAAACTGAAGGGATTAACACAGGGCAATTAACTCATCTTTTTCATGTGGATTACTTTGGCTGAATGCCTGGGACTCTGGCAACAGAAGGTGAATTCATATAGAGGAGTTCAGTCTTACAAACTTTATTTACTTATTAATTCCATACATCTCAATTTCTTCCAGAGAAATCCAAAAGTTGTGAGCTCGGAGTTATGGGGGGCTGGAGTTCTGTGTGAGGCATTCAGGCCCCGGTGACACCATCATTCCCTCAGTTCAGTAGTGACTCAAAAGGGCTCCAGATTGAACCATGGCCAACCGACTTGATAAATACGGTTTGAGGAGGGGAGTTGAAGTGCCCTCGGGAATCCTAATGAAGCAGTCTTTTGTGAAGCCTTTCCCAGTACAAAATAAGCAGCCTGGCTACAGCCAACAGTTCCACCAGAGGTGTCCGTTGCCTTGGCAACTCCAGACTTTAAAAAAAATTGACAGGCGACTGTTGTCCGTTGAGCGACAGGTCACTAGAGCGAAAGTATAAACAAGGCTTTAACCGTCTAAACACTATGCTTCTGGTGCTTTGCCAAATGTAGCATAACCCGTTTATCATCCTTTAGCAAGCAAGGCATTAGTTCCTGAATGACATTTGAAGCCTTTTGAAGGCCTTGAGAGGTTTATGAGGGCTTTAAGCCTTAAAAAGCTGTAGTTCAGTTAAAGTCTGACCACAACGTTTTATTTTCCAAAATCTTGGATCGCAAATGTAATAGAAAGGATCATGTTTATTTTTTTCAACAACTGACTGGGCATGTATTGTGGACCAAGTCATTGTTCTGGAACATTTCTCCCCATCAGGGAGTGTGAGGAACTACGCCAATGAAGTTGGGAAAGGTGATGGTTGGTCAACACAGTCCAGCCAGGCAGTCCATGAGGTTGGGAAAGGTGATGGTTGGTCAACACAGTCCAGCCAGGCAGTCCATGAGGTTGGGAAAAGTGATGGTTGGTCAACACAGTCCAGCCAGGCAGTCAGTCCATTATTATGGCAGCTTGCGAAGCCGCCTTGCCAAAACCGAGAGCTTTTACATGGGGAAAGGGGGATACCTAGTCAGTTGTCCAACTGAATGTATTCAACTGAAATTAGTTTTCCGCATTTAACCCAACCACTCTGAATCAGAGAGGTGGGGGGGGGCTGCCATAACCGACATCCACGTCTTCGGCGCCCGGGGAACAGTGAGTTAATTGCCTTGCTCAGGGGCAGAACGACAGATTTTTACATTGTCAGCTCAGGGATTCGATCCAGCAACAACACCAGTGCCCCCGCACATCGACTCTGTGCCGTACCCTCTGTATATAGCCCCGCTATTGTTATTACTGCTGCTCTTTAATCATTTGTTACTTTTATAATTTTTTTAATTATTCTTAAAGCATTGTTGGTTAAGGGCTTGTAAGTAAGCATTTCACTGTAAGGTCTACACCTGTTGTATTTGGCACATGTGACAAATAAAATTTGATTTGGCCCAACGCTCTAACCACTAGCCTACCTGGCGAAACCATGTCAACTACTGTAGGGATAAGTTCAACTGCCTACCCATTTTGTTGCAATATAAATATCCGGTCCGAACACAAGAGTGCCACGTTGAATTAAAGAAAACAAAATAAGCTTGTTTAATATACAGGAGAGATTTATTCAGTTCATAATTACATCTGGTCTTCAATATTGTTCCTAAAGTGTTGCAGAGAACTGGCATGGCAGTGCAAATGGTACAGTACAAATAAACATGCTTGGAAACGGGGTCACTGCTATCTGGTTGATCTACAAAGACAGTGTAAACAATCATCATTCAACAGCCTGAACACTGAGCAAGAAAAGAAGAAGTCGACAGATCAGTTCCCATATAAAAACATTTTTTTGTATAATAAAATAAGAGAGACGTACATAAGTGTTTAAAAAACATGCAGTCAAATAAAAAACAGGTAGCGGGAGTAGTCTTGATGGTAAAAAACATCACTCCCACTGTGTTGTCTAGAATAAAACAACTTGTACGGTACAGTTTTCCAAATAGCTGGCAGCTCACTCAAATCACACTTCACTGTACTCACAACATTTCAAAAGTTGGATTTAAAAGACTTGTTTAGGAAATAAAAACATTGTTGCCATTTACTCCTATCCTTTTCAGCAAAGACTCCACATTGACTAAACAACAATCTTAAAAAAAAATATCCATAATCTGCAATATATTACACTTGTTTAAGTTGTTTAAAAATATTGCTAGCACATGGCTGGGCTACTGGTGATATATAATGAGTTAACACAGTTTACTATTCAATCTTAAAAGACATGCTCAATAACTTTGGCGACTAGTAAGTATTTTATAAACCTCACGCTTTGGGCTGGATGTGTCAACGTGTAGTTGATACATGCATAATCTATGAGAATAATTACTGTCTAACCTCAATTAGCCACGAAATCTCTAGTTTGAAAGCTGGTAGATGTGCGGCAACATTTTACCTACATTTTTCCCCACATGGGTCAGCCCCCTAGCAATTCAAGTTCAAGCCAATGAGCTTCAGCCCCTCGACATTTGAGTGACAGCTAGCAAGATGAACACACAGCAGAGCGAGAGAGAGAGCTAAGACGTGATGCACATATCTGCACGTGTCGTAGTATGCCATTTTCAGGGACCAGTTTTGTCTCATGAGTGTTACTTTCAGAACTGCTGGCTCAATAAATATCGAAAGAAAAACAGAACATCTCTACACATTTTAAAAGTGCAGTATATACATATCGTTAAAATGTAAGTTTAAAAAGGGTTTTAGAATAGTAAAACTCAACTAATGGTTGTCTATTGCTACTTTAGGATCAGCTCAACAATGAATACTCAAAGCATAAAAGTCTTTGAACCTAGACAGACAGGCATATAAAAACATGGGCCGTCACTGTTAACCTAGACAGTCAGGCATATTCAAAACATGGACATCACTGTGTACCTAGACAGTCAGGGATATACAAACATGGGCCGTCACTGTGTACCTAGACAGTCAGGGATATACAAACATGGAAGTCACTGTGAACCTAGACAGTCAGGCATATAAAAACATGGAAGTTACTGTGAACCTAGACAGTCAGGCAGGCATTGCTTTTCCAATCACATTCTACCGTTCCTCATTTGGTGCAAACAAATGAGTGCATTTTTAAAAGATGCATTCATTCGACAACTCATTGCTGTTTCTATTATATCTGAGCAATTATTTGGTGTTTGTTGTGACCATTGTGGTACAAATGACTAGTCCATCCTTTGTGACCAGCTAGGTGTTTGCTGTGTATAGGTGTTCATAGTTGATGTGAGTTACTGAGCAGTGAACACATTGACCAGAGTAAAACTGTGCTTGTGACTGTCTGGAAGTAGCATTATTCTGCTTGATTAAATACATTTAAAACACATCCTCTTCAAGATATACAGAATGTCATTTCTTTGAAAATTGCAATTTCCCTTCCTAGAAAGCTGGATGGAATTTTAAATGAGTTATGCTTCAGTGTCTCTCTCACGCTCAGTTCCAAAACGAGTCTGATTCTCAGAGCTTGAGCATGAAAAAGACCTCGTTGTCAGAGTTCAGGGAGGTCTGGGACTGTCTGTTGGGGGGCCCTGGGGGGCTGAGCTTGCTCAGCAGGTCCAGGCTAGAGCAGGGGCTCCGGGCTACGCAGCACGCCCCCTCCGGGTTCCCCCGCTCCTCCATGAGGCTACCGCCACCGCTAATGCTAGCGTTAACAGCTCCAGTAGCAGGGTGGGGTTGGTTGAGACCCTGCAGCCTCTGCCTCTCTTGGGCCTGCTTGGCCCTGTTGGCGATGTAGCGCACTCTGCTCTGGCTCCGGGACGACGTCCTCCGTAGCGGGGGCTCCTCCTGAAGCTCCTCCATGGGCCCCTGCCGCACCTGGGGGGCGAAGTCGCGAGCTGTCAGGGGCTCCACATCCGTCAGCCTCCTCAGCTGCTCAGTTAGGTCACTGGGCAGCCGAGGCCTCTGGGGATTATGGTTAGGGTAACCCTGCCGCGGGTCGTTCCGGGAAGGCCTAATGATGAAGCTGCGGGTGATGCTGCGGTACTTGCTGTCAAAGTTGCAGGCGATGTCATCCGAGGTCAAGTCCCCCAGGCTCTTAGACATAGAGGCCCCGGTATCCACGGGGCTGGTGGCAGCAGCTGCAAGGGCTGCTGCAGCAGAGGGCTTCTTGGCTGGGGTGGCGGAATGCTTCAGCCCTTCCATGTAGAGGCGGCTCCAGGTGTGCCTCCTCTGGGTTATTCTGCTGGGTGAGTCCACTGGACGAACCCTGGGGCCGCCGAGGGGCCTGAGCTGCAGCTCGTCTTCTGGTTCCCCCAGGTGGCCCTGCAGGAGGTTGGGGTTGGACTTGCTCTTGCTGACCTGCAGCGTCTCAAAGGAGGCTATGGCAGAGCGTGGCCGGTTGACCCAGGAGGGTGGGTCCGGGAAGATGTCGCCCGGGGAGGTTCCGTTGCTCAGACAGGTGAGGCTCTTCCTGGCCAGATTGGGCAGGGACAGGTCAATGACGGTGTCGTTGGACGATATGCTGGAGGACGAGGACACGCTATCTCGGTGGCTGCCTGGCTTGAGCTCCAGCTTACTCCACAGCCGGTCGTTCAGGGTGGCGTCGGTGCACACCTCTGGCATGACTGATGACTGCTGCTGCCCCCCAGCCGCCGCCTGCACGTGGCCCTCGATTTTAGTCATTCTGACAGGCGCGTTCAACGGGCTGCTGCCAAACAGCACTCTCAGGGCCTGGACTTTCAGAGGGCTGGCGTCTACAGAGGGGTCGGCGAGAGAAACAGGGGACTCTGCACTTGGCTCAGTCTTGAGCTCGGCATCGTCCTTTGTGTGGTCTGACTGAGTATACAGTGCTTCCGCTCGGCTTGGAAAGTGCTCCAGGGGGTCTCTGCTGTACTGTGAGGGGTTCAGGTCTTTGAGGTCATGTACCACAGGGGCCGAGGTAGTCCTGTGAAGGGCAGGTGGTCTCTTTTTGTCCCCCCTCCCCTTGACGGGACCCTCCTCTCCCCTACCGTTGGTGGGACCCTTCTCCTCCCTACCGTTGGCGGGACCCTCCTCTCCCCTACCGTTGACAGGACTTTCCGCCTCACTCTTAGAAGCCGGGGATGGGGTGAAGATGGTGATTGCTGTGGATGTAAGGAGCGGTGGAGGTGGGGAGTGACGTGTGGATGAGTGGTCTGCTGGAGTGGAAGAGGAGTGAGTGAGATGGTGGTCCCCCAGTTCATCAGAGATTGGTGTGAGCAGTCGAATAGGGGGGGCTGGTCTCTGCACTGTGGAATGGTCTGGGGGTAGAAGCACCAGATCTGTAAGCACAGGACTACATTCATTATCAACAGTCAAAATGGTTACTACAAGTAGCATACGGTACTCATAGTATCATTACGTGGGTCTTATGATGCATACAGCATATACAATAATATAATGTTTCACACTAAACATAACTGCCATTCAACATACACTTAAGGGTTCAATCCGCATCCAGGAAGTTCAGCTTTACAGCGTGTTTGAAATTTAAAAAAAGGCAATGTTCCCGCTTTAGTGGAGACCACATTCACGGTAAACGCTGCTTATGTCATCATCTCAATCTGAAATGACCTTTACATTTCTACAAATCAGTGAATCTGTAACGTTTAAGCTATGAAGACTAAATAGAGCACTAAAATGGGACCTTGACGGATAGATGCCTAAATGATCAATATTCATTCTGATGAATTGCGTGCATACACTGATGACCAGGATGGTTCTGACCTGAAAACATAACAATATGGCAACAATGGAATGGGAATTACCAGCAGTGTAGTTATGAGTATAATGATGATTCACACAGTGAGACTCCATGTGCCCCAAAACATAGTCAAATACTCCCAAATCATTCTCGTGAAATCTGTGTCCCTAGCTCAACCTCGACATGCTTGCCCTAACACAGTGCAAAGTGTTTTGACGACAAAGTGTGGTGTTAAATCCCATCTGTGACTGACTACCTGGGTCATATTCATTAGTGCATAACGTAGCAAACACGTTTTGTAACGGAAATCAAAAACAAGTGTTTTCTATTGGAGAAGTTCAGGTACAGTAGTCCCTGTTCCAGTCTGCGTACACAGTGCTTACAGAGACTGGGGGAAGGGAGTGAAGGAGGGTTATGAAGACAGTCAAGGCACAGTGAATGAGCAGAAAACAGTGGGTGAGGGTGCAGACATTCAAGGGTTCTTGTTACCTGGCTTTTGTCATCCCCTCAATTCTGCACTAGGAACAGAGAGAGCGTGCAAGAGGGACAGAACAAAGAGGTTAGCACAACTGGAGGAACGAGAGAGAACAGTGCAGAGGAGTGCGCTGAAGCAAGAGTGCGTAGAGTAATTTGAGCAAGTTGATAAGGTATCAGAATACTACTCAATTATAAGGGCAAAACGATCAACTTCACAATATCACATTTCTAAACTATTTAAAACCAACAGATATACTTTGTTGTGAACATACAGTACAACTTATCACACCTAATTACAGACAGTAACACATGAGAGCCTATGTGTTAAGTGAAGGGTAGCAGCTAAAGCTGAGTTTAACAATTGAATACAAAAGTTGTGAAATATTCTCTGACGAATAATAGAAATACATTGTGCTAAATGTATGGTGAACATCCTTCATTGCAACATCACCATGAATCTGAGACTCAAAGAAAGAAACAACTCCCCACCAAAAATTATCAACTTGTGATTTCCTTTGATGTAATGCACTGAGTGTGAGATACTAAGTCTGGGTGAGCAGGGGTGAGAGAACAGCTGGTGTTTTTTTAATTTCACCTTTATTTAACCCGGTAGGCCAGTTCAGAACAAGTTCTCATTTACAACTTAAAAAAAGAAAGTCTATATACAGTGTGTGCAAATGGCGTGAGAAGGTATGGGGATGAGGTAGGTAGATTTGGTGGGCTATTTACAGATGGGCTATGTACAGCTGCAGCGATCGGTTAGCTGCTCAGATAGCTGATGTTTAAAGTTAGTAAGGGAAATATAAGTCTACAGCTTAAGCGATTTTTGCAATTCGTTACAGTCATTGGTAGCAGAGAACTGGAAGGAAAGGCAGCCAAAGGAGGTGTTGGCTTTGGGGATGACCAGTGAGATATACCTGCTACAGCGCGTGTTCATCATGGTTTGTACCGGGAGGGAGGGCTCCCCCAGGTCAAGTCATATGATGATTTGGCTCTTTCACTTTTGGGGGAGATGTTTTATGTTCATTGTTACAAAGAGGTTAACTTCTAGAGTGATATGGGGCCTTTCTGCAGTCAAACAAGGTGGTGTACATTCCGTAGAATAGTGAATTTCGCATTATTTGTTGTATTTTTTGTATTTACTTTTATTTTTCTTACATCTCATTACTAGTTTGCTACACATTATTACAATTATGCACTGCCTTTTAATACCATTGAGTTGATCAGTTCTAGTCACGATGGCTATTTAGTGGGAATTTATGTGCCAATGAGCTAATGGAGAATTTGATTGGTGAGGGGATCAGCGTTCTTCAACTCTGACTCTACGAGGTCTGTAGCCTTTTGTTTTTCTGTTCTACCTGATAAATAATTGCATCCAGCCGGTGTCCCAGGTCTAAATCAGGGGAACAATGGAGAGAAAAAGCAGTGGAACTGAGGTCCAGAGTTGGTCTAGACAAAAGGGTGACTGAGTGGTGCGGGAAACCGGAGGTCTAGACAAAAGGGTGACTGAGTGGTGCGGGAACCCAGAGGTCTAGACAAAAGGGTGACTGAGTGGTGAGGGAACCCAGAGGTCTAGACAAAAGGGTGACTGAGTGGTGCGGGAAACCGGAGGTCTAGACAAAAGGGTGACTGAGTGGTGCGGGAACCCGGAGGTCTAGACAAAAGGGTGACTGAGTGGTGCGGGAACCCGGAGGTCTAGACAAAAGGGTGACTGAGTGGTGAGGGAACCCAGAGGTCTAGACAAAAGGGTGACTGAGTGGTGCGGAAGAACTGGAGATTTTGATTAGTGAGGGGACCTGGGGTCTAGACTACAGTATAAACCCATAGACATTGGCTCTATGAAGGGTGGGTCCTCTGGAGGCTGCTCACAGCACATGGCTGACAACTAGGGGATCAGCACTGCACAATGGGCTCACTATGGCAGCTGTAAGGGTCTGCTATGGGTGCTTCTAAGAGACCTCTATGGGTACTACTGTGGGCACTGCAATGGCAGCTCCACCTTACCGGCAAAGAACATGGGGGATTTACTGCGCAGCTCGTCCATCTTCTGAGCAAAGAGGAGGTTCATCTCGTGCTGCAGGGGGCCCACAGCGCGGCTGCCGCTATCAAGGACCCCTCGCAGGGGCAGCATAGGGGCCAGCTCGAAGCTCTCACAGTTTCTGCAACTGTCGCTGTGCGACAAGCTGTCGCAGTCGGAGCTGCTGATGGTAGTGCCAGGGGCCAGGCCGCAAGCACTGCCGTAGGTGGGCAGCGGGGCGCACTGCCAGTGCACACTGCTCCGGGAGTCGGGGTTAAGCGTCGCAAGCGGGGAGATAGGAGGGAAGGGGAAGCGTCGGTGGGGCATGATGCAGGAGCAGGGGTTCCTCTCAGCGGGGTCAGGGTGAGCCTCAGCGGGGTCAGGGTGAGCCTCAGCGGGGTCAGGGTGAGCCTCAGCGGGGTCAGGGTGAGCCTCAGCGGGGTCAGGGTGAGCCTCAGTGGGACAGGTATCCAGAGTTTGTCTGGCTCTGGCCCGGGACCTGGGGCAAGGGATAGGTCGGAAGAACGCCTGGGGCTGGAACAGGGGCAGGGCCTCAAATCTGGGCTTGGACTGGCCCAGGGACTCATCAGGCTGGGCTGAGGCCAGGGACTGCGGTTTGGGCATTGGCTCGGGTTGAACCTTCCTGGAGGGAGAAGGACAGCGGAAGGCTCTCTCAGGCCTCTCCGTCCACGCCTTGGTCCTCTCTCCCCATTTCTCCTTAAACTCCCACTCCTCTGGGCTTTCCTTGGAGCTAATTACACAGTTGATGCAGTTGGAGGACACCCCCATCCTGCCACTGCTGTTGAGGGCCACGCGGGCAAACACTCCAGGTTTCTCATTCAGGGAGTCTTGGCAGCGCAGCCGATTGACCTGCTTTAGGGGCTCGCTCATGGAATATCGGAGGAAGCGAGGTGAGCCCTTACCTTTGCCCTCGTCGGGGTGGAAAGCCTCGTTGGTGCCGTGGTGCCTGTTGGTGCCCTGGCGTGACGCAGCTGGGGCAGCGGCGGTCGTGGTGTCCCAGGTGCCCTGGTGGAGCAGCGGGGGCTGGGAGGAAGCATTGAGGTGCCTGTCCTCTAACTCCCGGTCCTCGCTGGTGCCTTCTGAGCGATAGTCTTTGGTGTCGATGGCGATCTCGGGGAAACCCTTCTTGACGTTGGGCAAGACCTTGGTGGGCGCGCTGGGCGCGCTGGCCGTGCGGCGCAGCAGGTGGGCGCCGAACGTGTGCTTATGGCTAAGCTGTGCAGCAGCATGGCTGTCGAGAGAAGCCTGCTTTGGGTTTCTGTGAAACAGCCCTTTGATGCCACTGGCCACCTTGCCCTGAGAACAAGAGACGAGACAAACCAACATCATGAACTGGTTCACAATAAGCATTTACCTGAACATACAGTACTGACATACGGGGGGGGGTCACCATGTACAGAGTGGGGTGAGGGGGTCACCATGTACAGAGTGAGAGTGGGAGAGATCACCATGTACAGAGTGAGGGGCGGGGGTCACCATGTACAGAGTGAGAGGGCGGAGATCACCATGTACAGAGTGAGAGGGGGCAGGAGTTCACCATGTACAGAGTGAGATGTTGGGGCAGGGGTCACCATGTACAGAGTGAGGTCCCTATGTACAAAGTGGGGAAGTCACCATGTACAGAGTGAGAGGGGGCGGGTCACCATGTACAGAGTGAGAGAGGCGCGGGTCACCATGTACAGAGTGAGGTCCCCATGGACAGAGTGGGGAGGAGAGGTCACCATGTACAGAGAGAGGGGGTCACCATGTACAGAGAGAGAGGGGCGCGGGTCACCATGTACAGAGTGATGTCCCCATGGACAGGGGGGTCACCATGTACAGAGTGAGAGGGGGAGGGAGGTCACCATGTACAGAGTGAGAGGGGAGGGAGGTCCCCATGTACAGAGTGAGAGGGGGCGGGTCACCATGTACAGAGTGAGAGGGGCGGGTCACCATGTACACTGTGGAGGGGGTCACCAGGTACACTGTGGAGGGGGTCACCAGGTACACTGTGGGGCGAGGTCACCAGGTACACTGTGGGGCGAGGTCACCAGGTACACTGTGGGGCGAGGTCACCAGGTACACTGTGGGGCGAGGTCACCAGGTACACTGTGGGGCGAGGTCACCAGGTACACTGTGGGGCGAGGTCACCAGGTACACTGTGGGGCGAGGTCACCAGGTACACTGTGGGGCGAGGTCACCAGGTACACTGTGGGGGGAGGTCACCAGGTACACTGTGGGCGGAGGTCACCATGTACAGAGTTGGAGGTGGGATGTAGAGATGGAGATCACAATTTGACACTGGGTTACCTGCAGTAACACTCTTTGCACTGAGCCAACCATTATTACTGGTGTTCATTTCTAAATGCTTGCCTTTCAGCACATGATGTGCAGCAACCCAATGTCATCAAGTAGATCCAAGTGGAATTACACCAAGACTGAGGGCCCAAGGCATTACAGTATATATGATGCCAACTGACTAATAGCACGAACACCAATTTGACATTTGAGTCTGGTCAGTCGCATAACACAGTTTCGCGCCCCCCGCCCTCCTGCAAGATCCGAGCAAGTCTGACAGAGTTTACGGCGTTAACACATTTCTTTTTTTTCTTCATTCAAGTGGTATACACAGTAGAAACTGTATACCCCTGCAGTGCTCCATGCTGAGAATCTGAGTAAAATACTGTCCACTTGGCAGGCCCCTAGTCCCCTGTTAATATGTCCCTCTCTCTTCCCCACTTCTCCCTCCATCCGGCGCATGTTAGTGACATTGGATCTACTTTGGGCCGATGGAGGATACTGACGAGTCAAGCTGTCACAATCATGTTCGCAACTCATGTTCGGCATGAGTTAGCCTCTATGGGTGGACGCGATTGGCTTGCGGGTGCAGATGGGCGAAATCACTGGGGTGGCAGGGAAGGGGCATGTGGCACATGCAGGGTGCTGATTGGATTTCACTACACCTGGGTTCAGAGTGGCGGCTTCAGGACTCCTAACAATTTTCTGCCGCTAAAAGCAGCGTTTGGACAAAGAGGGTTCAACTGAAATCACAGACAAAGGGGAGGGGCGGGCGGAGAGAGAGAGAGAACGAGAGAGAGAACGAGAGAGAGAACGAGAGAGAGAGAACGAGAGGGGGAAGGGAGAGCGAGAGAACGAGAGAGGGAAGGGGGGGCGAGAGAACGAGAGGGAAGGGAGCGTGAGACGAGAGAACGGGAATTGAGGGAGAGAACAGCAAATAGATGCACATACAGTCAGAGCAGACAAAGAGGAGATCTGGAAACAGGACGAGATATGAAAAACAGTGTGGTCATTTACAGTATGTGTTGATGACAGAGACAATAGAATGCAGTATAGAAATAAAAAATGACAAGTTCACTAGGAGCTACGCATAGTCAGACTACAGGAAGATGGTTTCAGTTCTCTAGTAGATAGACTATGAAAAGATGTTTCCCATGCTTGTTCAATGAACCATAAACAATTAATGAACATGCACCTGTGGAATGGTCGTTAACACACTAACAGCTTACAGATGGTAGGCAATTAAGGTCACAGTTATGACAACTTAGGACACTAGAGGCCTTTCTACTGACTCTGAAAAACACCAAAATAAAGATGCCCAGGGTCCCTGCTCATCTTTGTGAACGTGCCTTAGGCATGCTGCAAGGAGGCATGAGGACTGCAGATGTGGCCAGGGCAATAAATTGCAATTTCCGTACTGTGAGACGCCTAAGACAGCGCTATAGGGAGACAGGACGGAGAACTGACCGTCCTCGCAGTGTCAGACCACGTGTAACAACACCTGCACAGGATTGGTACATCCGAACATCACACCTGCGGGACAGGTACAGGATGGCAACAACTGCCCGAGTTACACCAGGAACGTACAGTCCATCCATCAGTGCTCAGACTGTCCACAATAGGCTGAGAGAGGCTGGACTGAGGGCTTGTAGGCCTGTGGTAAGGCATGTCCTCACCAGACATCACTGGCAACAACGTCGCCTATGGACACAAACCCACCGTCGCTGGACCAGACAGGACTGGAAAAAAGTGCTCTTCACTGACGAGTCTCGGTTGTGTCTCACCAGGGGTGATGGTCAGATTTGCGTTTATCGTTAAAGGAATGAGCGTTACACCGAGGCCTGTACTCTGGAGCAGGATCGATTTGGAGGTGGAGGGTCTGTCATGGTCTGGGGCGGTGTGTCACAGCATCATTGGACTGAGCTTGTTGTCATTGCAGGCAATCTCAACGCTGTGCGTTACAGGGAAGACATCCTCCTCCCTCATGTGGTACCCTTCCTGCAGGCTCATCCTGAGATGACCCTCCAGCATGACAATGCCACTAGGCATACTGCTCGATCTGTGCGTGATTTCCTGCAAGACAGGAATGTCAGTGTTCTGCCATGGCCAGCGAAGAGCCTGGATCTCAATCCCATTGAGCACGTCTGGGACCTGTTGGATCGGAGGGTGAGGGCTAGGGCCATTACCCCCAAAAATGTCCGGGAACTTGCAGGTGCCTTGGTGGAAGAGTCGGGTAACATCTCAGAGCAAGAACTGGCAAATCTGCTGTAGTCCATGAGGAAGAGATTCATTGCAGTACTTAATGCAGCTGGTTGCCAACCCAGATACTGACTGTTACATTTTATTTTGACGCCCCCTTTGTTCAGGGACACATTATTCAATTTCTGTTAGTCACATGTCTGTGGAACTTGTTCAGTTTATGTCTCAGTTGTTGAATCTTGTTATGTTCATACAAATATTTACACGTTAAGTTTGCTGAAAATGAATGCAGTTGACAGTGAGAGGACGTTCTTTTTTTTTAATGAGTTTAGATAGACTACTGAAAGATGGTTTCAGTTCTCTAGTAGATAGTCAGACTATGGAAAGACGGTTTCAGTTCTCTAGTAGATATACTATTGAAAGAAGGTTTCAGTTCCCAAGTAGATAGACTATGGAAAGATGGTTTCAGTTCCTTAGTAGATAGTCAGACTATGGAAAGACTGTTTCAGTTCTCTAGCAGATATACTATTGAAAGAAGGTTTCAGTTCCCAAGTAGATAGACTATGGAAAGACTGTTTCAGTTCCCTAGTAGATAGACTATGGAAAGAAGGTTTCAGTTCCCTAGTAGATAGACTATGGAAAGATGGTTTCAGTTCCCTAGTAGATAGTCAGACTATGGAAAGATGGTTTCAGTTCCCTAGTAGATAGTCAGACTATGGAAAGATGGTTTCAGTTCCCTAGTAGATAGACTATGGAAAGATGGTTTCAGTTCCCTAGTAGATAGACTATGGAAAGATCCAACGGCATTCGATTCATCCAAAGTCGACTGAACATGAATTTAGAGCAACTTGAGTCAGTAATCTAAAAATCCTATATCATATCATCTGGCTTGATGAAAATATAATCATTATTGAGGTGACTGTACTCTATATCTGCCCCCATTTAAACGTGCTAATCGTCAGAACGAGTGGTGGCTGCAGCAGCTGCCACTCAACTGTAATGCACAGATGACACAGCTGAGCTGTCTGGGTCGTGGTTGGCTGCTGCTAAGGACACTTCATTACTTAATTAGCTACCTCTGATTAATTATTCTCCATTGAGCTGCAACCGGGGCAATTAGCGAGAGCTCCTAATTGAATAGATTTTTCAATTATTATATTTATTTCCAGCTTTGGCACTCACAATCCTTCATCTGTATAATAATGGAGATTTTTTTCCTTTCAATAACCACCATCTGTTGATGACTAGGGAGAAAACTCAATTATATCTGAAATATTGTGTTGAAAAGTATTTGGAGCAGAATTAAAGACGCATACAAAACAAAAAGGCCTTGTGGGTGAAATACCATCGTCACTTCCCTTACTACCTACCTTACCAGTGATGTCATGTACAGACACATGAACAAAGATGGAGGCCGCCTCCATACCTTCCAAATACACATGGCGATAACCTAAAAATAAAATAAAAAACACACGCACACAAAATATGACAATGAGCCTGGCGACATGGAAACAGAACAATGTTTCATATCTCAGGATGCTCTGTTAGAAGATCAAGGAAACAAGCATGAAGCACTACTAAAATCAGAGAAGGCCTCAAATATTTTCAAATAACACAACAATTATAAACTGTTCCCAGTACAAACCTTAAAACTACTAACAACCGTACAATCTAACACATATACTGAACAGTTCAAAACACAACACTAGTACACAAACTACTAACAGCTATATACACACGGCCCTACTGTTGGCCCGTGGCCGAATATGGACATAAAAGATCCCAGCAAATCAGCTCCAAGTGACTAAACTTTGGGAAACCTGTTCTAAAGTATCCCTACGCATAACAGAAAGATATACTTTATGTAAGCAAGGTCTGAAATTATTATGTTTTAGTCAAATATTATATCTGTTTGGGCTTCTTGCGGTCAATTTGCAGTCTACAAATGATTTATAATTATGTTCCAGCCCCCTGACCAGCCGCTCAAGAAACAAAATCGGTCCGCGGCTGAATCTAGTAGGATAACCCCAGCCCTATACTAACAATAGGCCAGCTGAGTGTCCGCTGGCAGTACAGTAGTGGTTGGGGGTTTGCTGGAGTGAAGGAGGATGTAGGTAAGTAGGTAGGTACCTGGTATCATGCTGTTGAACGCGATGGTGCGCTGGCCAATGAAGTCCTGGCCAATGGGGTCGTGGTCCCACACCAGGAAACGTACCAGCGCCAGCTCGGGCATATGCAGCGTGAACACCAGCGTCTCTTCCCACATGGGGTTAAAGCCTGGAGAGGAGAGAGGGAGGTAAGGTGAGGAAGAGAAAAAGGGAGAAAGGCAGATTGGAATGGGCAGTGAGTAGGAGAAATATAGAGAGAGAGTAGGAGAGAGAAAGAGCAGGAGAGAGCGAGAGCAGGAGAACGAGAGCGAGAGAAGTAGGAGAGAAAGAGTGAAAGTAGAAGAGAAAGAGAGAAAGTAGGAGAGAGAAAGAGTATGAGAGAGAAAGAGCAGAAGACAGGTGACAGAGGCAGAGCAGGAGAGAGAGAGAACGAGTAGGAAAGAGAGAACGAGTAGGGAAGAGAGAACGAGTAGGGAAGAGAGGGAGGGAGAGGGAGAGAAAGAAAGAAAGAAAGTAGGAGAGGGAGGGAGGGAGGAAGAGAGTAGGAGGGAGGGAGGGAGGGAGGGAGGGAGAGAAAGAGTAGGAGAGAGAGAGAAAGTAGGAGAGAGAGAGTGGGTGAGAGAGAAAGAGTATGAGAGAGAGAGAGCATGAGAGAGAAAGAGCAGGAGAGAGAAAGAAGGAGAGAGAGAGAGAAAGAGAGAAAGAGTAGGAGAGAAAGAGAGAAAAAGACAGAGCAGGTGAGAGAGAGAGTAGGAGAGAGAACGAGAGAGAAAGAGTAGGAGAGAGAGAGAAAGTAGGAGAGAGAGAGTGGGTGAGAGAGAAAGAGTATGAGAGAGAGAGAGCATGAGAGAGAAAGAAGGAGAGAGAGAGAGAAAGAGAAAGAGTAGGAGAGAAAGAGAGAAAAAGACAGAGCAGGTGAGAGAGAGAGTAGGAGAGAGAGAAAGAGTAGGAGAGAGAACGAGAGAGAAAGAGTAGGAGAGAGAGAAAGAGTAGGGAAGAGAGGGATGGAGAGGGAGAGAGAGAAAGAAAGAGAGGGAGAGAGGGTATGCGAGATGGAAAGTAGAGGTAGGGAAAGTAGGAGGATGGGAGGGAGCGATACAGAGAGAGAAGAGTTAGAGAGCCGGTCTCAGCAGTCATAAATCATTCAAGTGGTGGTGCTAGCAGTGCACTGCGCCGGTGCTAACCTCCTCAATTATACAAGACACACACACACGACTTAACCCAACCTATAGGACATAGTAGCCGGTGCAACACACATTTATCCAAGGTATTATTGAAACATACTCACCATTGTCATCCACCACCCTAGTCTGTTCCTTACAGCAGTCCACTGGCAGACCAATGATCTCCACCTCCACAAAGGGGTCGATAATCTGACAAGGCAGATGGATAGAAAAAAGTTAGAGGCTTCACCAAACCAAGTAGTAGCAGTAGTACTAATGGGGACCACAGGTGGCACCTTAATTGGGGAGGATGGGATCATAGTAATTGGCTGGAACGGAATAAATGGAATCGAACACATCAAACATGTTTTCCATGTGGTTGATACTATTCCATTCCAGCCATTATTATGTGGTCCTCCCCTCAGCTGCCTCCTGTGATAGGGACATTCCGTGTGAATTTGACCCACAAATGATTGAGGTTTTAGATATTCCTCAAAATAAATCCATAGAAAGGTCCTTTGGAGAAATCAATATTACATTTTCTTTTTTTACGATAAATATATAATTACCTCTCCTCTGTCCCCCAGCATAGAGTCTTTGGGCTTTGGCAGCTGTTGCCCACTGATGATCTTCAGCACCAGTTGTTTCTTCATCTGCCCTGGAAATGGACCCTCTATCATGGGGTTAACAGCACCTACAGGAGGCAGGGAGGGACAAAAAGACTTAGTCTGTCCAATGGTAGATACCTGGGTCCTATTAATATGAGCAAAACAACCTGAACTTGTCAAATAAGAAACGCTCATTTTCATTTTCTGTTGCAAAAACATTTTGCTATGGTGTGCTCAACCCGTCGCTATGAAATCAATGTGAGGATGCTGCTGCCCACCTTCACACATACAGGCCGGCTTCAGGATGTAGCCACAGTTGCCGTTGCTGTTGAACTTGGCTCTGTTCAGCTGGAGCACTCTCCCCTCTGACTGGTAGTTCAACGCAACTGACAACCACACAAATCAAAACATTTCCAAATGAGTGGAGAAAAAAAACAAAAAAAACACTTGAACTACAATTTATAATCAGAAATTATTTGGGCAAATGGAGCAAAATTCTGAGGGAGCCATTGGAGAATTCACTGGCTAGCGTGGGGCTCAATATTACCAAACATGTTAAAAGTTTAAATCTGGAAATGGATCCCCAGTACCCAGGTGGCATCCAGCGTTCCAGAAGGGCTGGGGATTGAAGTTGGAAGAGTCCACACGGTAGGAGGAGGGGTAGACGCGCGAGAGCTGCCGCTGGTTGAAGT